>CM062812.1:685837808-686437808 GCA_031772625.1 Pinus tabuliformis | reverse complement strand
GGAAAGTAAACTTAGAGGCGTGGCACAATATATGCCAGAATATGACCTCAGGGATCTATTAAATAAAAACAAAACTCTTGCAAGAAATTCAAAAGGAGTGTCATTCAAGAAAAATAAACAAGACTCTTTAAAGCAAAGTAAGCACACTCCAGGAATCTACTTCTGGCTCCTCTTTTGGGTTGAGATGACTCCGATAGTAAGTCTTCCTCAATTTTCCAGAGGACAAGGGAATGTAGGCCCCATTCAAAAGAAAGCGATTCAAGAAATAAAGAATGAAAAACCTCTTAAAAATTACTCCTATGTTGTAAGCATGAAACTAGAAATCACACGACAACTTCATTCCAACTAATCTAAGGAAAGAATCAAGATAATAATGCACTGCTTCTCTTAAAGACAATTCAGTACTTTAGTTGTAAGAGAAATATGCAATAAGAACCAATATATAATTCATGTTTTTTACCTTGATCTTATTAAATACTTCCTTATAATATATGCAACATTTAATTATAATAGAGAATTATGGGAGCGTTTTGTCAACAAGATTCACAATATTTCCTTACGCTGATCTTAGCATTGCTTGCAAAAGTGCAGGAATAAATGTTTTTCTATAAAAGTGTAGGAATCATTCTCATATAGTATTCAAAGGCAATCATGAATACATGTTAGTTAAGTTAACCAAAATTCTTGCTCAGCAATTATTTCACCATTGCTTTCTAGAAATAAACTTTGTCATGCAGTAATGAGATCAGGGTAAATATTTGTAAGAATAAATAAGAGACACAGTTAAAACATTCACTATTTACTTTAGTTCAAACTTTATGAAAATACATCCAAAAACATTGATATTAAACTTAAATAACCAGAGCAGTAAAATAAAGCTTGTAAAATGAAATTGAAAATTAAATGACTGAAAAAATAAAATGAGCTATGAAATGAAATTGTGAAATTATCTAAGATCACACTCACACCAAGCAAGTTAAAATGTAGCGAAATAAAGTTAAGAGGTTTGGGGCAACGAACTGGATGGTGGGACCAACCATCCAGCTCGTTGCCCTTGCAGTGATTAAGTCACAATCTTCATAACAGTATGGATAAACAAAATTACTTAGAAGTGATTGCCAAATAAACTCATTTCAGAGTAGAAACCAGAATTCAGAATTTAATGCCAAAGAAATTCATTTCAGAAGTCTTGTTACAAATTCATAAAACAATGTTGTGTTGGTTCTAGTGGTCCCCTCTATGGATCATACCACTACTGTGCAGATCCTCCCTTCCTGCACAACAAGAGCAATTCCCTCCTCCTGCAAACAAATATGATTTACATAATACAATCTGCCATTTACAAAAACCAGCCTTCACACCTATGTGACTCCTTCCTTTTATAATGTTCTTTCATGATACTTTTGGATCTATTCCTTAGCAAACAACATGGGGATTGAATCCCAACTGATATTCATCAATATAATATCAGTATAACCATTTACCCATTGAAGGAATGAAGATATGGCACAAATTTCCCAAATTTGGTCATTTTCTACAATTCTGGAAAAATCAGTTTTTTAACAAAATGCCTCCAATGAACACTACGTATCTCCTTAACCATTGTAAATTTCGAAACACTGTTTGGAGGAAATATAGCTTGTTATATTTTCAACAATAACCTCTCTCAAAATTTTCTAGTTCAAATCCATTGCCTCGGAAATCGTGCCTGAAAATGACTGTTTGAAATCTGAGATTCTAAAATTATGGAAAAATAGTTTATTTTTAGAACACTACCTCAAAGACCCTTATGTAACTTTTAGACCATTACGAATTTTAGAAATCAGTTTGAGGCTTTTTCAATTTGCTAAACTGGGACCAAAACCCATGTTACATAATTTCTCTATTCGCCTTTACCTGCACAGAATCGAGGCGGAAGTTGGCATTCTAGAAACTATTGTGAATTTGGGGTTGAGGCATTAATTATTGCCTAAACATAAATCCATATGACATTGGTGTATCTTAGCTTATTTGGAATTGTTAAAACACCATTTTGAACAAAAACCTGTTTCATATTTCCATACATATGTGTCAATGCATGAAAGCCCCAAATTAGTGCAGGCATGTTGGTGCAGGCAGAGCTGGTGTAGGCACAACTACTATAGGAACTCCTACTACAGGAATGTTAGCACCTGCCACAAACTAGCCTGAAATTAATGATATTTTCACATTAAATTAACAAAACAAGAAGAGTTCATAGATCAACAACTGTCAGCTCTAAATGTCTCTAAATGATAACTTAATAATGTGTAAAACAAATAATAATGATTATAGACACTTAGTACAAGCATACAATTATTCAGGTAAATCATGAAAATTTGGAAAAAATGGAGGCTCAACACTCCCCCACGCTACCCTTGTTGCATGTCCTCATGCAAGCCAAAAAATAAGATTATAAAATCATGGAAGAAGGCAGGGGGAATGTTTAAAGATCATACTATGATTCCCGATAAAAGTGTTAGCAAAAATATTTACAAGGAAATATTAAAATATCATGGTATGTCATCATTTAAAGCATTCTTCAAGTCTACAACATTATTATTACTGTGCCAACTAAAACCATGTTACAGTCCTGATGAAGATATCAAGTGCAAAAAAGATAAAATTGCAATGTAACAGATCAAGTACAGGAAAGCAATGCTTTGTACCAAACATTATGGAAAAAGTGTACTGCACCTTTATGATAGACATCACATACATGTTGTCTTGTTTCAAATGAATTCTTTTTTTGTCATATATTTCAGAGCTCTTATTTCTGTCCAGAGTCTTATTAACAATCATGATAAAAAAATCAAATCTTTGTTGAAAAGGTGCAATTTCAAGAAAATTACCATAAGATTCCTGGACCTAATACAACAATCATGTACCTAGGTCACAAAGTGCTTATTTATAGGCAACCACAATCAATAGACATTGTTGTCCGTCAACACCTAGTGAGTAATCATCGTTGAGTAATTCATCCTCTAAATACCATAAAGAATTGGAGTTATGATAACAGAAAAGGGAAATAAAAATACAACAAAATGACACCTTCCTAGACCAATCAGAAAATTGAACACTCTAATTTTTTTGTCATCCAGATGCAAAAAAATGAATTTCTTCTAAATTTAGTACAAATAATTACCCTCACTAAGGGTACACATCATTAAAGATTCCTAATTTTTGAAAGATAGAACTCAAAGCATCATGATCAAATCATCTTAAAACCATTATCTAATAAATAAAATGATGAGTTTTAGGGAAAGAGAAAGATAACCGAGTAAGTCATAGTATGCAATTAACTTTAGTACCATAGACATGGCCTTGTTGCCCGCAGGTGTCTATAACCTCAACAAGGATGTCTTTTAACCCAACGAAATGCTTGTGTCCCACTTACTAGTTATAGATTCGAAGTTAGCTTATTTGATTTTTTTTTTTTTTAAATTAGGTGAAGGCCACTGTCCTAGCTTGGTAACAAGCTGATGGCAGTGCCACCCAAAAGAAGTAACATGGATGAACAGGTCAGCTCATAATGAGACCTCCTGTCTTCCAGCTTTTCAGCTGAAAGCCATTACTGTAGCTTGGTGACCAGCACAGTAATGTCACATATGTTAGGTCCCATGATCATGGTAGGTCGGCTCATCATGAGACCTCCTATCCTCCCCTAAATCTTTTATATATTATGATTGTATTTAACTTCAAAGGTTACTTAATAAGTGGGGAGGCATATCTACTCCTTAAGAGTACGACATGTCGTGAAATGTTTTTAATGACTAATCATTACTAGCTAGTTCCTCTACCCTAAAGACTTATTAAAAATATCTCAGGTAATGACTGAAATATTATTTAAGTTAATGATGCTAGTGTTCTCATGAATAACTTACTATGACCTTTACAAGAGTGGTCCACCATAGGGGCTCTCCAATAGTACCTTCTAAGGGAAACTAAAAATATATATCTCAGATGACAACTTCATTAGAGTGGTTAATCATGGTTACTTTTGCAAAATCATAAAGTATTAGAGTGAATCATACTCAACAAGATTTGTCACAGATGTGCTTGTTAACAACCGATGTGGAACAAAAGCAGTTTCAGTGGCTATGCTTTGAAAGTCAAAACCCCAATTGCATTATTGTAACAGCTCTATTCATAGCATTTCTTTATTCTTCTACCCTACTCTACCCTAAGAAGCCTTTTAAGTATAGGAGGACTTCCAGTGCAACCAAGTGCACAACAAGAGGATAATCATATTCATGTTCCAATATAAAAAGTATATGCGAGAAAATAATAGAACATGAGGTACCCGTTGCATTAACTGATGTGATGCTACAAATTATTGAATGGTAAGGGAGGGATGGATACTGACAGTCATCTGAAACCAAGATTCTGTGGGATCCATATACTCTTGGTCATTTGATTCATGGGCAACATCTAGTGCATCATGAAAATCCTCCAATTTTCTTTTTTCATCCTCTATAGTGCAGGCTGGAACATGTTGGTGTTCTTTAATCTCTACTTCTGATGGCTTCTTCTCATCAAGTATGATCCATAGATTCTCAGTTTCCTTAGGAAGATCTTCTAGTTCTTCATGATTATCTTCTCCCAAAGGAGTAGATCGATTTCTAATTGATGCCAAGATGTGTTCTTTCTGTGAAGCAGAGACCCCAGCTTCTGCCAGAATTTGAGATAGTTCTTGGAATAACATTGCACTTCCTAGCATTTTCCTACTAGCTGGAAAGTCTTCTGAGCACTTGGATTGAAGATCAAGAGAGAGAGCAAGGAGAGAGCAAGGAGTAAGGAGCAAAGATCAAGAGAGTGAGAGAGCAAGAGAAAGCAAGGAGCAAGGGGAGATTGGATGCCAAAGAAGTAGGCTCTACAATATTGAATAGAGTGTCTAGCATTTTTATTTTTTTTAATGTTTATTCCTAAATAAATAAATAAATTTATCTCTATTTCCCATTCCATTTTTTTAATTTTTGCAGATTCAAAACTTCAAATTTCAAACATCATGGTTATATTTATTGGAATTTTCTTCTTCTTGGTTCCTTTTTTGGTTATTATGGTGCTAGAGAGTAGGAAAAGGAGGGTTGAAATTGAAAATGAAGAAGGGGATGAAGAAGGGGGACATAGTGGATTTGATGAAAACCCCGGTGAGGAGGAGCTAGAGGAGAGTGAACATGGGTCAGCTCAAAAAACTAAACAAGACCAAATCCCATCGTGGAAATATGTTAACGGGCTTGAAGAAGGGAAAGGGGGTGGAACCACTAAATTTCATTGCCCCCATTGCAACAATAATTACATAGGTTCATACACCCGTGCCAGAAAACACCTCTGCAGGAAAATGCCATGGGATGGAGATAAACAAATAGGAATCAAAACTTGTACAGGTGTGTCAGTAGCAGATAGAGCCAAATACATAAGGGAAGAGGAGTAAGCCCAATACAAATCTAAAAAATCAAAGGGTTTCTTTGAACCAAGCTCACAATCACATTCACAAAAAACTCCTTCAGCATCCTCCCAAGGCAGTGGATATGGAGGCACAGGGTCACCAGGTTTAAGGCATAGAACCATATCATATTTCCTTGATGAAGGGTGTAGGAATGATGTGGATTCAAAAGTTTACAGGTTTCTCTATGCATGTGGGATACCATTCAATGTTCCTCGCTCACCTTATTGGCACGGAATGGTTTCTGCCATAAATGATGCCCCTAAAGGATACAAGAGCCTTGGGTATGACAAGGTAAGAACCGTTGGACTTGATCATGAAAAAGCAAAAATATCACATTCTTTGAATAGAATGACAAGTTCTTGGACTAACCATATGGATGGACAAATGTAAAAGGCAAGCCATTGATAAATCTTCTTGCTATGTCTGTTCTATTTGTTTTATATCTTTGGAGTCTCATTGTTGGGTATCTTTTCATTTTTTGAAGTGGGGGTATTCTCGTGTTTTCTTGGACACTATGATAGTTATCCTTGGTGGGAAGAGTTTGATTGCACGTGTGTATTATTTTTTGCGTTGAAATGAGTGGAGCATGGAATTACACTAAATCTAAGTGTTTGCAGTTTGTATTAGTGAGAGATAATGATTCATTAGAGGGATTATTATCTATGGGGTGGATAAGGAAGGGGTTGGATGGGTGGCTCCAAAGCCCAAATGGGAGTTTCTACCTCAAATTGGCTCCGTTGTGAACACCTTCCATCAAAATTGAAGGAGGGACTTTAATAGTTAGAAGAGGTCATATGTGAATAATGTTGTTTTTTTTAATTGGAGGTGATGGTAGTAGTAGTAGATTGGGTTGTAAATATGGGAAATAATCATGGACAACAACATCAATATGTTACTATAACAAAATTATAATAAAGAATTAAGTCCATGCTTTGCTGGGTTCTCATGGATCATAATGATAATAAAAATGAGGTTTTATTGGGTATTGATGATATGGTGCTTCAACTTTGGTATATGAACAAGAAAATAAAGAAAAAATAACATTGTCTAGACTTCGAAGCAAGTCCTAGTGGCCTTAGTCCAACCAACCATATTCACGTTGAGGTGGATGCTTCCACTTCGTTGTAGTTTTTTTCATAAATGAGAATTTACAGGCTCTCTCTTTTTCTATTGCTCAAAGAATGGTTAAGGTCAATGATAGTATATGTACAACTTCACAATCATTATAGGCTACTCTTGTAGCCTTTTTTGACTCTCTATATTTAGTTGATGTCACTATATCATGCCTATGTCATGTTGCTAGTGTTTTACACATGTTATTTTTTTGGACAAATGAATTTTTTTTGGTGAGTGGGTTAGTTTCCCATGTGGCAGACCCATGATAGGAAAAAGCTATAGATATATGTCAATTGCTATGATAATTGGAATTTAACTTAAAAAATAATATTAGATAAAGAATACCCTACAAGAATAACTCACTTGGAAATCTTGTATTATGTAAAATTATATGAGTGATGAAGTCTTTTGTTAAACCTGTATACCTTCCCATACAAAACGTGACAATTATACTTAAGAATTATAGTGACGATGATTGAAATCGACTTTGTATCACAAAAATATCAACTCATTCATTCTTTTAACATAAAAAATAATAAATAAAATTATGATATTTATTTTTTTAAGTAAATAAAAATTATATATATATATATATATATATATATATATATATATATATATTCCTTTATAGAAAATGTTTTTTTATTTTTTATTTTTTTGGAAAATTATCTAAAAAGTCACCCTCAATCGTGTTTTCTAGAGAATCAATTAACTTTTTGAAAAATATATCAATTTTTCTAGATTTTTTTTAATAATTTATAAGATAGGTCATAAAGTTGGGAATAACTTTTTTGAAGAATAAATATGTGAAATGTGTATATTGTTATTAACTTCTTTTGAAAGTAGATCATTCTTTCCAGAAAATCAATTAACTTTCTTAAAAACATATTATAAAATATAAGATATGTTATAAAGTTGTGGAATAACTTTTTAATTTTGAAGAATACATCAATATTTCTAGAATATCAATCAAATATAATATATGTCATAATGATGCGGTATTTGTATACTGTTTTTTATAAAGTACAATTAAATATATAAGATATTTCATAAAGATGTGGAATTTGTATATTGCTAATTTATAAAGTACTTTATAAGAAAATATTGAAGAACATTAAAAATAAATCAATGTACGGGAATGAATTATTTAATTACAAATATATAAAAAAATGTGATGATAAAATATATTAATGTATTGAATTTGATATTTGTATAAAGTTTACAAAATATTATTTATAAAGGGTATATAAATTATTTGGTGTGGAATTTAATTTTAATTAAATTTTAAATTTATATTTTATGAGAAAAAATTAAGAGTAAAAACTAACTATAAAATTACATTATTTAAAATATGTTTTATACCATTTTAATAATAACATTTTATATTTAAACAAATGATTTTTCCATTATATCAATTGAAATTAAAAACAACATAATAATTATTTTGATTATAAATAAAAAATATTTATAGAGACCGTTTGTGATTCATTTCAACGGACTAGAAGGTAAGGAGGGAAACTAGTTAAAAGAGGTTATACAGTTTGGCAAGCAATCATGGCTTCCTTGCCTATGGAGCCTGGTTATAAATAAAAAATATTTATATGGATAGTCTGTGGTTGACTGGATTGGATTAGAAGGTAAGAAAGGAAACTAATGGAAAAAGGTTCTATACTTTAGAAAGCACTCCTGGCTTTTTAACTAGTTAGTATGAAAAGTACGGGATGGAAAGCAAGTTATTTTTGGGAAGGCCTTTTTATTGGAGGTGCTGGAGTTTACTAACTATCCCTACATCTGATTCAAAGATTACACTCCAAAGGTCAGACTAAATAATACCAAAGATTTCTTAGTAAGCTTTGGAGTGTAATCTTAGTTACTAAGACTATCGCTTGCATTCTTAGTAACAAAGTTTTACATTGGATAGAGCATATAGTATATCACTTAAAAGCAAATTTCATCACATATATGCAAAATATTATATCCTCGGTATGTCTTAATACATTGAGTTGGAATATTGTCGTTATAATATAAAAATTACATTTTAGTATGATAAAAATTTAAATTATATATATAATATAATTTTATATATTATTTAAAAATTAAATATTAAAAAATATTTTAATGATCTTAATTGTGAAGTTAATTAATTATAAATCAAGATATTGTAAAATATTTTGTTTGAAATAATATGTTATATCATTTTTTTAATGTAATTTATTATTATTATTTATTTATTAGGTTAATGATATTGTTAATTGTGTTGAGGAGTTTATACTTATGAGGTGTAGATGAATTGGTTTATGTGGGGTTTAGTCTCTACTTAGTTATATGTTCAAAACCTATGGGGAGGGGTTGAGGATGGGAGTCACTTTGGAGGAATTAAACTATCGCAGGGGGTGTTCAAGCTCAAGTGAGTTTCGCACAATCTTGGTGACAACATCCCACTAGTGGGCAGATTGTTCTTCCATCCAACATTGGGAACGGACTTGGCTTAGGCTCAATTTAGCTTGAAAGAAAAAAAGGTTGAAGAGTCTCTATGATTTAGATAAGCAACTAAAAATTATCAAGTAGTTTTCCTATAGCACAAGTATAACTATTAATAGTGACAAATAAAAGTTATGATAATTAAATTCAAAAATATCGCTTACCATAATTTCATGTATGATAATAATAACTTGCAGGAGGTGACCTTAAAAAAATATCTTTGAAAGATTTTTACAAAAGTTTAATTGAGACTCTAGCATTAAAAAAAGCGATAAATTGAGGGTGGAAATCATATTATGGACTTGAAAACAATTGCAAATTAGTTGACTCTTTGCTATGGGATAAGAAGAGTTTCTTTTATGAAACTCTTGTCACTCATGTTTATTATATGGTTCTGAAGCTTGGGGTCATAACATTTCTAGAGAATCTTTGAGAATGATAGAGAAAACCTAAAAGTGTTTTATAACTTATAATTTTAAAATTAAAGGAAATACAACATGTTTTGTCCTCCTCACAAAAGTAAGTCTTTCCCCCATTTAGAGCATAGCTTTCACTAGGTACCTAACATACACAAACATAATAGTTGTTGGTTAAAAGTTCATGTAATAAAAGTTAATAAAGGAAAAATAAGATCAAGGTCATGGGAGACGTATTCCAAGCTGAATGTTGAGAAAGATATCATAGTGGGCATCACTAGATGTGCTTATGGCTAAGGAAAATTAGCAAAGGCAATGACAAAGGTTTTGGAAAGACAAAATGGCATTTTTGGCACATTTATTTATGAAAACAGAGGAAATTAGGAGAAATGGAAGGTGAAAGGTCACATGTTGCATGCGAGGAGGGAATTGAAGGAAATAATGGAAAACGAAGAAAATGGAGGCCTCATTGATAAAAAGGATTCTAAAGATCAGATGGAAATCTTTTTCTTGGGCTTGGTCAGTGTAACCTTTTGTCAGTTCAGTTTTGGAGCTCTCTCATTATTCTCTCCATCTCACATTCTTTGACACTTAGTGTTTTCTTGGAGATTTCTAGCTTTGGAGCAAGGAAGGGAAAAGAAATCAAATGAAGGACAAGGAAAGGAAAGAAAAGAGCAACCAAGGAAGAGTAGGATCAAGAAAATTCGACAAAAATACTTGCAGGTAACATGTTGGACGTGTGATTTCCTAGCTGGTTTTGACATGCATGGCTGTGCATGTTGGTATATGGTTCTCTTGATGTCAATGAAATCGTTTTTTCGGGTTTTAGAGTGGTTTTAAACCTTGCCTTGCCTTTTTATGGATAGCCATAGTGTGATGGGATTGTTTCTTGGTTTTGCAATTTGGAATTGCTACATGGTTTCAGAATCTAGTTTGGACTTGGTCTCAGGAAAATTTTCAAAGGCCTGGGAATCCCTTGACCAGATTTTGTGGATACACAATAAACCCTAAGGGTGGAATCTCGGTTTAGGGCCTAGTGATCTAGTGTGGATTGCGGTGTAGCCTGAGAGACAAGTGTCAGATGGTATAAATGCAATATTTACACCAACATTTAATTTGTCAATCCGGGTAAGTAAACTTAGAGGCGTAGCACAATATATGCCAGAATATGACCTCAGGGATCTATTAAATAAAAACCAAACTCTTGCAAGAAATTCAAAAGGAGTGTCATTCAGGAAAAATAAACAAGACTCTTTAAAGAAAAGTAAACGCACTCCAGGAATCTACTTCTGGCTCCTCTTCTAGGTTGAGTTGACTCCTGCAGTAAGTCTTCCTCAATTGTCCAGGGGACAAGGGAATGTAGGCCCCATTCAAAAGAAAGCGATTCAAGAAATAAAGAATGCAAAACCTCTTAAAAATTACTGCTATGTTGCAAGCATGAAACTAGAAATCACATGACAACTTCATTCCAACTAATCTAAGGAAAGAATCAAGATAATAATGCACTACTTCTCTTAAAGACAATTCAGTACTTTAGTTGTAAGAGAAATATGCAATAAGAACCAATATATAATTCATGTTTTTTACCCTGATCTTATTAAATACTTCCTTATAATATATGCAACATTTAATTATAATGGAGAATTATGGGAGTGTTTTGTCAACAAGATTCACAATCTTTCCTAACGCTGATCCTAGCATTGCTTGCAAAAGTGCAGGAATAAATGTTTTTCTATAAAAGTGCAGGAATCATTCTCATATAGTATTCAAAGGCAATCATGAATACATGTTAGTTAAGTTAACCAAAATTCTTGCTTAGCAATTATTTCACCATTGCGTTCTAGAAATAAACTTTGTCATGCAGCAATGAGATCAGGGTAAATCTTTGTAAGAATAAATAAGAGATGCAGTTAAAACATTCACTATTTACTTTAGTTCAACCTTTATGAAAATACATCCAAAAACATTGATATTAAATTTAAATAATCAGAGCAGTAAAATAAAGCTTGTGAAATGAAATTGAAAATTAAATGACTGACAAAAGAAAATGAGCTATGAAATGAAATTGTGAAATTATCTAAGATCACACTCACACCAAGCAAGTTAAAATGCATCAAAATAAAGTTAAGAGGTTTGGGGCAATGGACTGGCTGGTGGGCCCAACCATCCAGCTCGTTGCCCTTGCAGTGATTAAGTCACAATCTTCATAACAGTATGGAGAAACAAAATTACTCAAAAGTGATTGCCAAATAAACTCATTTCAGAGTAGAAACCAGAATTCAGAATTTAATGCCAAAGAAATTCATTTCAGAAGTCTTGTTACAAATTCATAAAACAATGTTGTGTTGGTTCTAGTGGTCCCCTCGAGGGATCATCCCACTAGTGTGCAGATCCTCCCTTCCTGCACAACAAGATCGATTCCCTCCTCCTACAAACAAATATGATTTACATAATACAATCTTCCATATACAAAAACCAGCCTTCACACCTATGTGACTCCTTCCTTTTATAATGTTCTTTCATGATAATTTTGGCTCTATTCCTTAGAAAACAACATGGGGATTGAATCCCAACTGATATTCATCAATATAATATCAGTACAACCATTTACCCATTGAAGGAATGAAGATATGGCACAAATTTCCCAAATCTGGTCGTTTTCTACAATTCTGGAAAAATCAGTTTTTTTAACAAAATGCCTCCAATGAATGCTACGTATCTCCTTAACCATTGTAAATTTCGGAACACTGTTTGGAGGAAATATAGCTTGTTATATTTTCAACAATAACCTCTCTCAGAATTTTCTAGTTCAAATCCATTGCCTCGGAAATCGTGCCTGAAAATGACTGTTGGAAATCTGAGATGCTAAAATTATGGAAAAATAGTTTATTTTTAGAACACTACCTCAAAGACTGTTATGTAACTTTTAGACCATTACGAATTTTAGAAATCAGTTTGAGGCTTTTTCAATTTGCTATACTGGAACCAAAACCCATGTTCCATAATTTCTCTATTCGCCTTTACCTGCACGGAAATCGAGGCAGAAGTTGGCATTCTAGAAACTGTTGTGAATTTGGGGTTGAGGCATTAATTATTGCCTAAACATAAATCCATATGACCTCGGTGTATCTTAGCTAATGTGGAATTGTTAAAACACCATTTTGAACAAAAACCTCTTTCATATTTCCCTACATATGTGTCAATGCATGAAAGCCCCAAATTAGTGCAGGCATATTGGTGCGGGCCGAGCTGGTGTAGGCACAACTACTATAGGAACTCCTACTACAGGAATGTTAGCACCTACCACAAAATAGCCTGAAATTAATGATATTTTCACATTAAATTAACAAAACAAGAAGAGTTCATAGATCAACAACTGTCAGCTCTAAATGTCTCTAAATGATAACTTAATAATGTGTAAAACAAATAATAATGATTATAGACACTTAGTACAGGCATAAACTTATTCAGGTAAATCATGAAAATTTGGAAAAAATGGAGGCTCAACACTCCCCCACGCTACCCTCCTTGCATGTCCTCATGCAAGCCAAAAATAAGATTATAAAATCATGGAAGAAGGCAGGGGGAATGTTTAAAGATCATACTATGATTCCTGACAAAAGTGTTAGCAAAAATCTTTACAAGGAAATATTAAAATATCATGGTATGTCATCATTTAAAGCATTCTTCAAGTCTACAACATTATTATTACTGTGCCAACTAAAACCATGTTACAGTCCTGATGAAGATATCAAGTGCAAAAAAGATAAAATTGCAATGTAACAGATCAAGTACAGGAAAGCAATGCTTTGTACCAAACATTATGGAAAAAGTGTACTGCACCTTTATGATAGACATCACATACATGTTGTCCTGTTTCAAATGAATTCTTTGTTTGTCATATATTTCAGAGCTCTTATTTCTGTCCAGAGTCTTATTAACAATCATGATCAAAAATCAAATCTTTATTGAAAAGGTTCAATTTCAAGAAAATTACCATAAGATTCCTGCACCTAATACAACAATCATGTACCTAGGTCACATAGTGCTTATTTAGAGGCAACCACAATCAATAGACATTGTTGTCCGTCAACACCTAGTGAGTAATCATCGTTGAGTAATTCATCACTCTAAATACCATAAAGAATTGGAGTTATGATAACAGAAAAGGGAAATAAAAATACAACAAAATGACACCTTCCTAGACCAATCAGAAAATTGAACGCTCTAATTTTTTTGTCATCCAGATGCAAAAAAATGAATTTCTTCTAAATTTAGTACAAATAATTACCTTCACTAAGGGTACACATCATTAGAGATTCCTAATTTTTGAAAGATAGAACTCAAAGCATCATGATCAAATCATCTTAAAACCATTATCTAATAAATAAAATGATGAGTTTTAGGGAAAGAGAAAGATAACTGAGTAAGTCATAGTATGCAATTAACTTTAGCACCATAGACATGGCCCTGTTGCCCGCAGGTGTCTATAACCTCAACAGGGATTTCTTTTAACCCAATGAAATGCTTGTGTCCCACTTACTAGATATAGATTCGAAGTTAGCTTATTTGAATTTTTTTTTTCTTAAATTAGGTGAAGGCCACTGTCCTAGCTTGGTAACCAGCTGATGGCAGTGCCACCCAAAAGAAGTAACATGGATGAATAGGTCGGCTCGTGATGAGACCTCCTGTCTTCCAGCTTTTCAGCTGAAAGCCATTACTCTGGCTTGGTGACCAGCACAGTAATGTCACATATGTTAGGTCCCATGATCGTGGTAGGTCAGCTCATCATGAGACCTCCTATCCTCCCCTAAATCTTTTATATATTATGATTGTATTTAACTTCAAAGGTTACTTAATAAGTGGGGAGGCAGATCTACTCCTTAAGAGTACGGGATGTCGTGAAATGTTCTTAATGACTAATCATTACTAGCTAGTTCCTCTACCCTAAAGACTTATTAAAAATATCTCAGGTAATGACCGAAATATTCTTTAAGTTAATGATGCTTGTTCTCATGAATAACTTACTATGACCTTTACAAGAGTGGTCCACCATAGGGGCTCTCCAATAGTACCTTCTAAGGGAAACTAAAAATATATATCTTAGATGACAACTTCATTAGAGTGGTTAATCATGGTTACTTTTGCAAAATAATAAATTATTAGAGTGAATCATACTCAACAAGATTTGTCATAGATGTGCTTGTTAACAACCGATGTGGATCAAAAGCAGTTTCAGTGGCTATGCTTTGAAATTCAAAACCCCAATTACATTATTGTAACAGCTTTATTCATATCATTTCTTTATTCTTCTACCCTACTCTACCCTAAGAAGCCTTTTAAGTATAGGAGGACTTCCAGTGCAACCAAGTGCACAACAAGAGGATAATCATATTCATGTTCCAATATAAAAAGTATATGCGAGAAAATACTAGAACATGAGGTACCCGTTGCATTAACTGATGTGATGCTACAAATTATTGAATGATAAGGGAGGGATGGATACTGAAAGTCATCTGAAACCAAGATTCTGTGGGATCCATATACTCTTGGTCATTTGATTCATGGGCAACATCTAGTGCATCATGAAAATCCTCCAATTTTCTTTTTTCATCCTCTAAAGTGCAGGCTGGAACATGTTGGTGTTCTTCAATCTCTACTTCTGATGGCTTCTTCTCATCAAGTATGATCCATAGATTCTCAGTTTCCTTAGGAAGATCTTCTGGTTCTTCATGATTCTCTTCTCCCAAAGGAGTAGATCAATTTCTAATTGATGCCAAGATGTGTTCTTTCTGTGAAGCAGAGACCCCAGCTTCTGCCAGAATTTGAGATAGTTCTTGGAATAACATTGCACTTCCTAGCATTTTCCTACTAGCTGGAAAGTATTCTGAGCACTTGGATTGAAAGCGAGGGGTTCCTTTAGCACCTGAAAAACTCAAAAGATCAATTGCAATAAAAAGAACAAACCAAGATTGTAAACTAAGGAAATCACACTTGCAGAAATTAAATAACCTCTATTGCAGAGAAAAAAAAACATACTTTGTAGTAAAAGGAATTGCTCATAAAAGCTAAATTGCAGTAAAAGAAACAAATCAGGTATCACACTTTGCAATAAAGAAAATTACTCATTTGGATAAAGGAAAACCTGGCTTGTGAGCTCTCTGGGAATGTCGTCCAGTATGCTTCAGCAAGCAAGGGGAATCTCGTTAATCTAGAAATTCAATTACGAAGGAAATGGAAAATCATGACAAATCATTGAGGCCTTATCCTACAACGCCTCCCCAACAATGGCGCCAAAATGTCAGGTGGTATAAATTCAAGATTTACACCAACATTTAATTTGTCAATCCGGGTAAGTAAACTTAGAGGCGTAGCACAATATATGCCAGAATACGACCTCAGGGATCTGTTAAATAAAAACCAAGCTCTTGCAAGAAATTCAAAAGGAGCATCATTCAGGAAAAATAAACAAGACTCTTTAAAGCAAAGTAAACACACTCCGGGAATCTACTTTTGGCTCCTCTTCTGGGTTGAGTTGACTCCTGCAGTAAGTCTTCCTCAATTGTCCAGGGGACAAGGGAATGTAGGCCCCATTAAAAAGAAAGTGATTCAAGAAATAAAGAATGCAAACCTCTTAAAAATTATTGTTATGTTGCAAGCATGAAACTAGAAATCACACGACAACTTCATTCCAACTAATCTAAGGAAAGAATCAAGATAATAATGCATTGCTTCTCTTAAAGACAATTCAGTACTTTAGTTGTAAGAGAAATATGCAATAAGAACCAATATATAATTCATGTTGTTTACCTTGATCTTATTAAATACTTCCTTATAATATATACAACATTTAATTATAATGGAGCATTATGGGAGCGTTTTGTCAACAAGATTCACAATCCTTCCTTACGCTGATCCTAGCATTTGCTTGCAAAAGTGCAGGAATAAATGTTTTTCTGTAAAAGTGCAAGGATCAGTCTCATATAATATTCAAAGGCAATCATGAATACATGTTAAGTTAAGTTAATCAAAATTCTTGCTCAGCAATTATTTCACCATTGCATTCTGGAAATAAACTTTGTCATGCAACAATGGGATCAAGGTAAATCTTTGTAAGAATAAATAAGAGACGCAGATAAAACATTCAATGTTTACTTTAGTTTATCCTTTATGAAGATACATCCAAAAGCATTGATATTAAACTTAAATAACCAGAGCAGTAAAATAAAGCTTGTGGAATGAAATTGAAAATTAAATGACTGACAAAAAAAATGAACTATGAAATGAAATTGTGAAATTATCTAAGATCACACTCACACCAAGCAAACTAAAATGCAAAGAAAGAAAGTTAAGAGGTTTGGGGCAACAGACTGGCTAGTGGGCCCAACCATCCAGCTCGTTGCTCTTGCAGCGATCAAGTCACAATTTTCATAACAATATGGAGAAGCAAAATTACTCAGAAGTGATTTCCAAATAAACATATTTCAGAGTAGAAATTAGAATTCAGAATTTAATGCGAAAGAAATTCATTTCAGAAGTCTTGTTACAAATTCATAAAAAATGTTGCATTGGTTCTAGTGTTCCCGTCGAGGGATCATACCACTAGTGCCCAGATCCTCCCTTCCTGCACAGTGAGATCGATTCCCTCCTCCTGCAAACAAATATGATTTACATAATACAATCTATCATCTACAAAAACCAGTGTTCACACCTACGTGACTCTTTCCTTTTATAATGTTCTTTCATGATAATTTTGGCTCTATTCCTTAGCAAACAACATGGGGATTAAATCCCAAATTATATTCATCAATAGAATATCAGTACAACCATTTACCCATTGAGGGAATGAAGATTTGGCACGAATTTCCCAAATCTGGTCATTTTCTACAATTATGGAGAAATCAGTTTTTTTTAACAAAATTCCTCCAACAAACGCTACATATCTCCTTAACGATTGAAAATTTCGGAACACTGTTTGGAGGAAATATAGCTTGTTATATTTTCAACAATAACCTCTCTCAGAATTTTCTGATTCAGATCCATTACCTCGGAACTGGTGCTTGAAAATGACTATTTGAAATCTGAGATGCTAAAACTCTGGAAAAATAGTTTATTTTTAGAAAACTATCTCAAAGATCATTATGTAACTTTTAGACCATTACAAATGTTGGAATTCAATTTGAGGATTTTTCAATTTGCTATACTAGACCAAAACCCATGTTCCATAATTTATCTATTCGCCTTTACCTGCACATAAATCGAGGCGGAAGTTGGCATTCTGGAAACTGTTGCGAATTTGGGGCTGAGGTATTAATTATTGCCTAAACATAAATCCATACAACCTCAGTGTATCTTAGCTTATGTGGAGGTGTTCAAACACAATTTTGAACAAAAAACTCTTTCATATTTCCCTAGAGATGTGTCAATGTATGAAAGCCCCAAATTAGTGCAGGAATGTTGGTGTAGGCATGTTGGTGCAAGCAGAGCTGGTGTAGGCACAACTGGTATAGGAACTCTTAGTACAAGAATGTTAACACCTACTACAAAAAGAGCCCGACGTTAATGAAATTTTCACATTAAATTAACAAAACAAGAAGATTTTATAGATCAACAACTGTCATCTCTAAATGCCTCTAAATGATAACTTTATAATGTGTAAAATGAATACTAATGATTATAGACACTTAGTACAGGCATAAAATTATTCAGGTAAATCATGAAAATTTGTAAAAAAATGGAGGCTGAACAATAATGCAATGAAATATTCTTCAAGGATAGCGATGGAGTCCGGAGGCATTCCAAGCTCAGTTTGGTTTTGTGATCTCGTTGCGGATTTTGGTGAGATCTCAATTTAGTGAGGGTGGAGGTGGTTCACCTCTAGATTCCCTTGGTTATTTATGGATTGGTTTATCCATGAGATTCCACATTCATGCTTGGAATATGGAATAGAGGTGACTAGTTGAAAGAAATATTTGGTTCAGCCATGTTTATGGTCGGGTGGTACGTGAAAGTCCTGAACCTTGTTGGCTCTTGCCTATGTTTAATAAAATTTAAGTTCTCTTTCTTTTGTACCCGTTATTATGTGACCTTGATAGTTATTATCTCATTTCTATTTACATGGTTTTATGTTTGTTATAAGCATGGTTCTATGATTGGTTTTAGTCATGATTATTTCATGTATTTACCTGTAGCTGAAAGGATAATTTATGCATGACTTAATTGATGTCCAAACAATCAAGGGAAGAGGGAAGTGATCCTTCTTGTCAAGTCTCATTTGAGTTATCAGTAATTTGTGCTATGTCTTGTATTCATGTCCTCTAGTTTGCTTTGATGTCAAGCATTTGTCAGAATGTCAACTCTGGTTGGGGATGATCAAGCCTAGTCCTGGAGTCATTTTTTGATTTCTAAGTCTTGTCATCATGTAAATAATGTGTTCTAAAGGCTTCAAGGGTTTATCGGTAGTGACCTAGATTCTAGGCTTGAAAATTGGCACAAATCCTGGAGTCACAGGCACATGTCTGAGGAGAAGAGTCCCTACACACATGCATGCCTTGCTATGTGAGCGTCTGGAGCCTCCTAAATGCACCATTGTCCATATCATGGGAGAGTCTAGGGGTTTAATGGACTAACACTTAGTGGGACCCAGGGACTGGTCATGGGGATGACTAGGAAGGCTTCTGGGAATCTTGTAGCAGGTATAGAAGGCCTGTGTTGTGGGTTTCCGTCAATTCCACTTCCTTAACTAACACATAGGGAGTCAAATCATATCATATTAACTTCTCATCACATGTTTACCTCTGTTGTTTGGTAACTTGGGTAGATGTGGGAGGAGGGTGTTACAGAATGGCATCAGAGCATGGTTTTGTTCTCTCTTGGGTGGTGTTTGGTTTCTATTCTTTTTGGGTGATATATGATACCACAGAGTGGTATCAAATCATAGTTAAACACTTAGACTAGATGGGTGGAATGTGTTTGTCATGTATGCATGTAGGTTGTAAATGTGTTTATTATGTATGCATGGTGGTGGTCATTGTCATAGTTGTGTTTCCATGTAGGAGTTGATGATGTTGTTGTTAGGATGTGTCGTCATGAGTGTATGGCTGTATATGCATTTGTTATGCATGTCGGTGTCTATATGTTGTCATGCATGCATTTTCATGGTGAGGTTGTTGTGCATAATGTCAGTGTATGAAATTAGGTCATCATGATGATATTGGTATATTATGATGCTAATGTGTTGGCTAAGATATAACAGGAGATGCAGATATATAAAGTGAATTTGCAACAATGGAATTCAGGGTAAGAGAAAATCATCAGATAGGTTTGTATGGTGGGCATGCAGGTATGTTGGTTAATTTTTGTTATAAGCATTAGGGTTACTGATATGCTTATCATTCTATTATTATTATGGTTACATGTATGATAAATGCTAGATAGTTATTATAGTATTATGCACATGTGTCCGATAGTCACGAATTATAGTAACATGTGGTTGTAGGAATTGCTATTGTTATTTTATGACAATTAACTTTATGAATATTTTATATGTTGTTGATGAACATGTTATATGCTAACTTCTTGTTTTTATATGTTAGTTGATGATTAGGGTATTGCAATAAGATCTTGATGTTATATGTATCATGCTAAATTGGATTGGCCTATGCAGATGGTTAGGGTTATGGCATTCAAGTATGAGTCGACATATTTGTGATATTGTGTTATACTAATCTAGACTGACTTTGCATATGTGATTGTTATGCATGAATGAAAATTGTTTGAGTTTATGATGTGAACATGTTAGCTAGTTAGTGGCATGGATATCATGATCTTATTTATGGCTGAGTTGATATGTTGTGAAGTTATATTGTGCTAACCTAGCTTCATTATGCAGACAAGATAGCCTCCCCTGAGATACATTAAGGTATGAGTTTTCTTATGTTGCATATTTGGTGCAACAACGTAAACTTTGAAACGAGAACTAATATGATTACCCATTTTTTTGAGGTAGCAAAAAAATCATTCGATTTTGAAAAGTGGTGATTTAGAATACACTTTTTTTTAAGCATATTTTTAAATTTTAAATTTTCTTATGTATCAAGTAATTTTTTTTTTTTTAATGTTAGTGATTTTGACATTGATTTTGAAACATGTTGATGCAACATCAACCCCATTTTTTAAAGGGCTTATTTTTGACACTTTAAATTTTCGAATGTATTAGTGTGGATTTTTTTTTTAATGTTGATGATTTTCATGCAGATTTTGAAATGCATCAACATTATTTTAAAGACATTTTTGACACTTTACAATTTCTTATGTACTAAGTATGCACAATTGTTTTTTAAATGTCGATTTTTTAAAAATTTCAAGTTGTCTTATTTCTCTTCTTGTTTTTCATCCTAGGATGTTAGTTTTTTAAGGGTTTTCCAAACATTTTTTTGTTTTTCCTTGCAATGTTTTTTATAATGGAATTTTAAATTTTTTTGCAAAATAATAATAATAATAATAACATTGAAAATATAAAAAAAAAAAAAAAAAAAAAAACAACTTAAAAAAATTAACCAAAAAACACTAAAAAATGAAACAATTATAAATATTTAAAAAAAAACCAAAAAAATTAAAAAATAAAATAAAATGAAAATTAAATTAAAAACATAATATAAAAACATTTAAAAAAAACATAATTAAATCAAACATTAAAAAAAAAAAAAAAAAATATATATATATATATATATATATATATATATATATATATATATATATATATATATATATATATAATGCATCAGGGCCTTGGGCCTTGCCTGGCTGATTCTCGGAATCGGTCAGGAAAGGCCCAAGGCTCCTGGCTAGCCCAGTGGTCGAGGGGCATGGGCCTTTCTCGAATGATTCCAAGAATTGGCCAGGCAAGGCCCAGGGCCCTTGGTCATTGGGCTCACCAGTCATGGAGGCTAGGCACAGTTCCATGGTCGACCAGCCCAGCGGCAAGGGGTCATACGCCTTGCCACACTGAATCTGAGAATCAGCGAAACAAGGCCCATGACTGTTGGGCTGGTCGGATGTGGAGTTGCACGCAACCTCCACAACAAGCCAACTGAGGGCCCGGGGTGTTTTTTTTGTATTTAAAAAATTAAATTTATTTATTTTTATTATATTTTTTAATGTTTGATTTAATTATGCTTCTAAAAACAATTGTTTTTTAATGGTTTTTTTTTCCTAATATAATGTTTTTATTATTTTTTAATTTAATTTTCATGTTTTTTTATTTTTATATTTTAATTATTTCAAATTGTTTTATTATTTTAGTTAATTTTCTAACCTTTTTTGTATTTTTTTTAGTTTTCTAAAAATTTCATTTTTATTTATTTATTTGTTATCTCTTATATGATAATTATGTGTTTTTTTAAACATTTTTTTTTTATGTTTTTTTATGTCCCATATATATATATATATATATATATATATATATATGTTTTTATATATATTTTTAATCTTTTCGTTTTTTTATTTTTATTTTGTAATCAAAATTAAAAGTTCCATTATAAAAAAATATTGCAAAGAAAAACAAAAAAAATACATGTTTGGAAAACTCTTAAAAAACTAACATCTGAAGAAGCAAAACAAGAAGAGAAATAAGACAACTTGAAAAATTGTTAACTTTTAAACTTTTTTGAATGTGTCAAGTTGTCTTACGCTAAGATTTTAAGGTTGTCAAATTTTTAACATTTAAAAAAGAAATTACTCTTGGTATAATGACTCTTTCATTCACGTGTTTCTTTTTTATGGTTTTTTAGTCATAAAATTTTTCCAAATGTCATTGTTGAAGAATTGTCAAAATATTAAGGTTTTCCAGCATCAACATTTTTCGTTTTTAGGTTGTTTTTTTATGTTTTTTTCTGGGTTTTTTCGCTAGAATTATCGTTTTGAGTTTACAGTTCTCGTTTCAAAGTTTACATTGTTCTGCTTGACTATTTGATTAATTGCATGATATGAGCATGGGTATGTAAGATTGCATGAAGAAATAATATTGCTTTAAGATGGTCGTACTAGCACTTATGTGTTGAGACAACTGATATGTACTTAAGTGTAACATTATGTATTATGACAGATGAATGTGAGTTGATTTTGATTATGACATGGTTGTTAGTCTTGGTAAAGGTTGATTTCAAATTAGTAGATATGTTTCCTTGATTCTTAGAACATGTGGTCGACATGTGTGAGTAGTTACAGGGAAACATGCTTGGTGCAACAAGGTAAGGTAATTGGTATAATGTTATGTTCACTTATGCATTGACAATTGTGTTTATGGCAGTCTGATGCAGGGGATTTCATGACAAAAGAGATTTCCACGAAGTCTTAAAGAAGGCTCAGGTTGATCTTTCACTTGGAAGCATTCGAAACATGTGGGGATGGATTCATGATGTCTGTTGCTAGTCTTTTGCTTTTGGTCTTTTGTAATGTGTTGAGTTTGATTTGTGGTTTTGTTTATGTCTAGTGCAATGCCTTGCCACTTTTTTTGTGGTGTCATATTGCTAATTTTTTTCATGGTTTTCTTCTTGTTTGTTTCTTGTCTTGCGTTTTATGTTTTGAGTCTTGGGAATTGGTTTGGGAAAGAGGAAAGTTAATGTAGTTCGGGGAGAGTTGTGTGGTGCCCAATAGGTTATGTAAGGCTTGGATGAAGCTCATTGCATGTATAAGAGCAGATGAAGGTAAGAGTATGACAACCAGTTGGATTGGTTGGGTCAATTGGTGTAAATGGATGATGGTAGGACATACATGATAAAAGTAATCAGGAAAGATAAAGTAAACAGATTTGAGGCATCAGCTGCCTTGGATATGTTGTGAATTGTTGTTCTCAATGTTGTGCATGAGTAAAGGAAGTTCTCCTAACCTTGCCCTTGAGATATAGTAATTATGTTGTGATAATGATTGCTTTATGCTAATGTTCATATGCATATATGTACATATGTATGTTGTTATATGACAGGGTCATCAGGGATCATCATTTTTTTGTGTTGATGTTTATATGTATGCATATATATGCATGTATGTCATTGTCTAACAGGGTCACCATCGATCATTCTTGTGGAGGAATGGTTGCTTATGCAAGTGATGTAGAAATTTTGAATAATTTAACACATATTCACAGAGATTATCCTGATCATACAATTATAAGCGGAACATGTATAATACATAATCTCCTCTATGTTGATCATCAATTTACAGAAGCAAAAACATTCACAGGCACACATAGAAGCATCAATCAAACTCATTAACACAGTATGTATCCCGGGAAAAGCATCTCGCTAAAAACCCCACACTATCTGTATATTATATTGATTGAATCATGTAACAATACACAACATAATACTTCTCACAAGTATCTCCACCTGTTACACACAATACAGCTCAGATCTGATCTCCAAATCTATTCCACTGCTTGCCTGCCTCCACTGCTCAATACCTGCTCAAGAACTGATGAGAATGGCTTACCAAACTCGTATTTCACCTCAAAATAATCACTCACACTTTGTTGGACGTGAGAAAAGGCTACAATACTGGGAAAATACGTGAGCAAACTCATTGGCATCCTCAATCCCTTGATTGTGCAAGATTTGGTGCACAACTATAGTCACAACTGATAGCAATCTGATTCTCTACCACCTGTCCCTGTTGAACTGAACATGCACTGACATGCAACTGAGTTAACTGATGTATTCTATAGTTTCATTATGAGTTAATAACTTGTGAATTAATTAATAACTAATTCACCCAACTCATCTCTAGTCTATTTGCCAGTTAGACTAAATACAACCAGTTTAACAAAGCTAAACTGAACACAACTCCATCAACTGCACCTCCAGTCCACTAAACTCAACTCACTTGAGTTCTAACTGAAGTCCTGCATGAAAATATTAGTCATCCCATAGGTAACCACGTATTTCCCTCTGGGATCTGCATGTACCACATCCGTAGCTCATCCTGAAGTGCTCCAAGAGAATAAGATCAAGTTTATAGTCCAAATATTATTATGAGACAATAATATTTGACTTTTCTATTTTTGACAGCCAGTCTAAAAATAGACTTTGATCACTCACACTGTGATCACTCACACTATGGTCACCCACACTGTGATCACTCATACTGTGATCACCCACACTGTGATCAGTCATACTGTGATCATCCCGGCTGGGATGAAAAATAGAACTTGCGCCATAATTTGCCTGCGGGCCCACATAGTGAAGGCGACTCTTTTCACTAAGCTCCATCATCTTATTGCAATCTCAACAAGCATTTCTTGTTGCACACTTTTCAACACTCCCTCTCAACAAGAAAGGCTTCCTCTCAAACCCGATCCTGAAACTCTGGAATGTTCTCCATGCAACACATCTGGCTGGTCCACTTGCTCTGTCATCAAAGTCTTTGACTGCTATTGCCTCTGTCGACTGAAAACTCTGCATCTCTGTGCTCTTCAATATCTGACTACTCTAGCCTCTGTCACTTTGATCTCTGACTGCATCCGTGCTGCTGCTGGTTCTATCTCCCAGCATTGCATCTGCACTGCACCTCCCAACTGACCTCCCTGTTGGGCTAGAAACACCCTCTGATGCTAAAGCTCTACCTGCTGCTGACATGGGCTCCCTCTCTGACATATATGCTACTGCAACATCTCCATGCATCTCGCACCATTGCACACCTCTCTGTTCCACCTAGCACTGTGCAAAACACTTGTGCCTCTCGCATTGCTGCAGCCTGCTAGCTATGCACTGTCCTGGGATTCCCTGCACTGTCACTCTCTTTGCCGCTCCATCCGCATCTGTCTCTACCCAATCAATCAGTTCCTGCTACTACACATTTGGGCTCCCGTAGCAAGGTCTCATCTAAGAGGTTAGGTACCTCAAGGATCCTGCCCCTCCTCCTTGGGGCAATCAATCCACATCACCCCACCTCTTACCTAGAGGTATGGCTGCATGCGATCCCTCGGCCCACCTGGCTCGAAGTTTCCCGCTACTGGAGGTCTCTGGATGAGTAGATGTCTCTACTTGATCTCCTCTCAGCTTCCCCTGTTGTGGCTCCTCCACAACCTCCTGAAGCTGCTGCACCAATCATGGCTCCTCCACAATCGTCTGAGACTTCTTCTGGCTCTACATGTTGAGAGGTAATATACGCTCCCTCTCAACCACCAAGTCTCCATCAGTTGCCTCGCTGCTCAAGGCTTTGCATGCATCTTGAACCTCAAGAGCATACAAGTTCCTGACCCGTGAACCAATCTCATGACAACGAAAGCATCGCACCTTCGACTTGTCAACTTTCTTCCCATCACTGGAAGAACAAGATTCGAAAAGAGATACCTTCTCCTTCCCCTTCTTCGCCTTACTCGCTAAGGCACAGTTCTCCTCATCATGCATAGATGAAGAAATATCTCTGGTGCTCCGTCTAATATCCTCCTGCATCAAATCCGACCATGGTTGTTCCCAATTTGGCAGTTTCTCCCTTCCATTCACCGAGTCCTGATAGCTATGCCAACTCTTAGGAAGGTCAAGGAGTGCTAGACTCACCATCCTCATCCGACAGTCACCCCCACACTTCCCAGCTCATCCCGGCATTGGGTGAACTTCTTGAGATACTGGGGCATATTGTCTCCATTCTCACACTAAATGTTTCTGAGTTTTATCTCTTGCTTTGGAATTAAATTCGAATTCCACCAGCACAAAACTCAACCGCTTCTGATCTAGAATTCGTGAGAACAAATTATTTCTTGTACAGAGATCGACTGTATGGGAATTCACCGGATATATCACCTTCCAAAAGAAGGATGAATCCAGAGGCTACCTGGCCTGATTACAGACTCTACCTAAAGAAATAAAATGTAAACACTTCCTGAATAATAGATCTAATGATCTATACAACACTGATATCATGTAGAACTTCTTCTACAAATCAGCTAGCTCTGATACCATGTAGAAATTTTGAATAATTTAACACATATTCACAGAGATTATCTTGATCATACAATTATAAGTGGAACATGTATAATACATAATCTCCTCTACGTTGATCATCAATTTACAGAAGCAGAAACATTCACAGGCACACATAGAAGCATCAATCAAACTCATTAACACAGTTTGTATCCCGGGGAAAGCATCTCGTTAAAAACCACACACTATCTGTATATTATATTGATTGAATCATGTAACAATACACAGCATAATACTTCTCACAAGTATCTCCACCTGTTACACACAATACAGCTCAGATCTGAGCTCCAAATCTATTCCACTGCTTGCCTGCCTCCACTGCTCAATACCTGCTCAAGAACTGATGAGAATGGCTTACCAAACTCGTATTTCACCTCAAAATAATCACTCACACTTTGTTGGACGTGAGCAAAGGCTACAATACTGGGAAAATACGTGAGCAAACTCATTGGCATCCTCAATCCCTTGATTTTGCAAGATCTGGTGCACAACTATAGTCACAACTGATAGCAATCTGATTCTCTACCACCTGTCCCTGTTGAACTGAACATGCACTGACATGCAATTGAGTTAACTGATGTATTCTATAGTTGCATTATGAGTTAATAACTTGTGAATTAATTAATAACTAATTCACCCAACTCATCTCTAGTCTATTTGCCAGTTAGACTAAATACAACCAGTTTAACAAAGCTAAACTGAACACAACTCCATCAACTGCACCTCCAATCCACTAAACTCAACTCACTTGAGTTCTAACTGAAGTCCTGCATGAAAATATTAGTCATCCAATAGGTAACCACGTATTTCCCTCTGGGATCTGCATGTACCACATCCGTAGCTCATCCTGAAGTGCTCCAAGAAATTAAGATCAAGTTTATAGTCCAAATATTATTATGAGACAATAATATTTGACTTTTCTATTTTTGACAGCCAGTCTAAAAATAGACTTTGATCACTCACATTGTGATCACTCACACTGTGGTCACCCACACTATGATCACTCACACTATGATCACACACACTGTGATCACTCATACTGTGATCATCCCTGTTGGGATGAAAAATAGAACTTGCGCCATAATTTGCCTGCGGGCCCACATAGTGAAGGCGACTCTTTTCACTAAGCTCCATCATCTTGTTGCAATCTCAACAAGCATTTCTTGTTGCACACTTTTCAACAAGTGAATTGTAACAACCCTGATGAAAATTTCAAGTAATAAAAACTAATAAAGAAAAAATAAGACCACGGGTAAGGGACACATATTCCAAGCTAAATTTTGGGTAGGACATATTGGTGCGGGTGTTATTTCGGTTTACTATGGCTAAGGAGATTGGAAAAGGAATTGAAAGGAAAAAAAGGCATTTTTTGCACATTTATTTATGAAAATAAAGGAAATTATCATATATGTGGGCGAAAGGTCATAGGTTGCATGTGAGGGTGAAAAAAATAATAGAAAATGAAGAAAATAGAAGCCTCATTGCTAAAAAGGCTTTTGAGGATCAGTTGGAAAGTTCTTGGCTCAAATTGTTACTCAGGTTTTGGAGAAAGGCAGGGAAAAGAAAGCAAGGGAAGGATAAGGAAAGGAAATGAAGGAAAGTAGGATCAAGCAGCCTCAACAGGAATACTTGCAGGTAATATATTGCATGTGTTATTTCCTATTTGTTTTTGACATGCATGGATTTGCATGTTGGTGTATGGTTCTCTTGTTGTTGGTGGCATGGTTTTCCCGGGTTATGACAGTGGTTTTCAGCCTAGCCTTTCCTTTTTCTGGATGCCATTGTATGTTGGGATGTTTATATAGGTTTTGAGCTTTGGTTTGCTGGATGGATTTCAGAATCCAGGGTGGAGGTGGTCTCAAGGTTAATTCCCAAAGGCCTAGGAATCCGTTGACCGGTTTTGGCAGGATACACAGTAAAGGATGAGGGAGAAGTCTCTATTTAGGGCCTAGTGATCTAACTTTGGATTTCTGTAAAGCCTAAGAGACTGGTCTCAGTTTAGGGCCTAGTGATCTAGGATTGTATTATGGTAAAGCCTTAGAGACAAGGAGACAAAAATTTCCTCAAGGATAGTAATGGGTTCCAGATGGCACTCCAAGTTCAGTTCGATTGTGATTGGACCAATGATTTTGGTGTGATATTGGTTTGGTGAGGGTGGAGGTGGTTTAACCTCTGGATTCGCTTGGTTGTTTTTGGATTGGTTTATCCATGACATCCCATATTAATGCTTGAAATATGGCACGGGGGTGACTGGCTGAAAGAAATAGTTGGCTCAGCCATGTCTATGGTCGAGTGGTACGTGGAAGTCCCAAACCTGGTTAGATTTGCCTATGATTAATGGAGGCTAAGTTCTCTTGCTTTTACACTTGTTTATATGTGGATTTAATGGTTGTTATATCTTTATTATTTACATGGTTTTATGTTGGTTATAAGCATATTTAATTGACTGGTTCATGTCATGGTAATTCCATGTATTAACTTGTAATTGTTAAAATGATGGATGCAAGAGCTAATTGATGTCATAACAATTCAAGGGAGAAGGTGGTGATCCTTCTTGTCATGTTTCATAAGAGCTTTCATTTATTCATGCTCTATCTTGTATCTTTGACCTGTAGGTTGCATTGATGCCAAGTGTTTGACATAATGTCTGTATCGGTTGGGGATGTTCAAGCCTAGGCCTAAGGTTGATTTTTGGTTTATTAGTCTTTTCATCATTTCTTTTATGGATTCTGAAAGTTACGACAAGTTCTAGGAAATGGCCAGAATTTTGGGCTAGAAAAGTGGCTTGAATTCCATGGACACTGGCGCAGGTCTGTTGGGGAAAGTCCCTAGACGTTGGCTTGCAGGCCTGTGAGAGCATCTAGAGGTCCTTGGACACCATCATGCCCATGGCATGAGAGCGTCTAGAGGTTAAGAGGTTTAAAAGATCAGTGGGACCCAGGGGCAGAATGCATGAGTGGTTGAGATGTCTCTTGGTGGTGTTATCGCTGATGTGGAAGGTATGGTTGATGTGTTCCATCAATTCCATTTCCTTAAGGTCACCAAAGAGGTTTAATCCCTTCATAGTTGCCTCTCTCATTGGTTGTTTACCCCAGCTGGCCAGTTACTTAGGTAGATGTGGGAGGAGGGGGGGTTACATATTGGTATCAAAGCGCGGTTGTGCTCTCCTTGGGTGAATGTGTTTGTCTTGCAATCATGTCGGTTGAATATGTGTTCCTTATGCTTGTATTCCATGTGCTTTTTGCATTTTCATGGTGTTGATCATCGTTGTAGTGATGTCGCCATGTGAAGGCTGATGGTGTTGTTATGGAATGTTTCGTCATGCGTGTATGGTTGTATATGAATTTGTTATGCATGTCAGTGTCTATATGTTGTTATGCATGCATTGTCATGGTGAAGGTTATTGTTCATGAGGTCATTGTATGCAATTAGGTCATCATGATACTATTGGTATGTTATGATGCCAATGTGTTGGCTAAGATAGAGTAGGAGATGTAGATCATCAAAGTAAAGTTGCAGTATTGGACCTCGCGGTAAGAGATTGTTGTCATGCATGTTTGTATGTTGGGCATGTAGGTATATAGGTTAAGGATTATTATATGCATTATGGTTATGTGTATGCCTTTCATTCTATTGATTTTATGGTTACATGCATGATAGATGCTAGTTGATTAGTGTAGTCATATGCACGTGTCATATAGTAATGAATGATAGTAACCTATGGTTGTATGCATTGCTATTGTTGTTTTAGGTTAGATAACTTGATGATTATGTTGTTGATGAGTATGTTAGCTTGTTGTTGTTATATGATAATTAACTTGATGATTAGGTCATATGTCATTGATGAGCATGATATATAACTTATTATTATTATATGTTAGTTAACTTGATGATTAGGGTTATAACATTAATATCTTGATGTTACATGTATCATAATAATTTGGATTGGCCTATGCAGATGGTTAGGGTTATGACATTCATGCATGAGTTAATATGATGTGATATTATGTCATACTAATCTAAACTGACTGTGTAGATGTGATTATTATGTCTGAATGATAATTTTTTATGAGTTTATGATGTGAACATGTTAGCTAGTGACTATTATGGATATCATGACCTTATTTATGTTTTAGTTTATATGTCGTAAATCTATATCATGCTAATATTGATTGATTGTGTAGACAAGATAGCCTCCCCTAAGATACATAGAGGTATGAGTTTTCTTATGTCGTATATTTAGTGTTTGAATGTTTGGTGTCTATTATGTCATCTAGTTGATTTATCTAGCATGGTATGTTTGCAAGTTGGTTGAATGTTTGTTGAATTTCATAATAAGATTATGTGTTCAAATGACCTTGTTTTAAGATGATATGTACTTGAGTGTAGTAAGTGATAGTGGTAGAATTATGTCTAATAACTATGAGTTGACTATGGATTATGACATGATTGCTATTCTTGTTAAAGGTTCATTTCAAAGTGATAGATATGGTTGTCTTGATATTTGGAACATGTGATTGACATGTGTAAACAGTTACAGGAAACATGCTTCGTATTAGCGTGACAAGGTAATAATTGATGTGTTTATATAACTAATAGTTGTCTAATGTGATAGTGCATAGTACGACTATATTGCAACAAAGTGAAAAGGTAAAAGAAAGGATTGGTCAAGAATTCCTTTGCCTATGTTTGGAAACCCTAATTCCAAACGAATGAGTGCTTTGCATAGAGGAAGTCTTCTTAACCTTAATCTTGCCTGAAATTATGTGGATATGTGTTAGATTCAAGAACTTGTATTTGACAGGCATATTAGCTAGTATCTAGTTATAGGTGGACCTGTCAAAGGAAATGGAGTCCCTTGAGAGATGGCGTGGATGTGTTTAGTCGCAAGCAACGTGATTTGCACAACAAGGTAAATTAAATGGTGTATTGTTATGTTTATTTATGCATTAACAGTTATGTGTTTATGGAAATATGATGTGGGGATTGCATGGCAAAGAGACTGCCATGAAATTATGAAGAAGACTCCATTTGAGATTTCCCTTAGAGGATTTGGGAACCATGGGGACTCAATCATGGTGGTTATTTCTAGTCTCGTGCTTTCGATTCTTTGTGCTTTGTTGGCACTTGATATACAAATTTTTTTGTGTCTAGTGTATGGCCATACCACCTTTTTCGCGGAGTTGTGTTGTTATTAGTTTTCATGGTTTTCTTCTTATTTGTTTATGGTTCTTTCCTTTTAAGTTTTGAGTCTAGGGAATTTTTTGGGAAAGAGGAAAGTTAATGGAGCTCAGGAGAATTTGAATGAAATCCAGCAGGTGATGTAAGTCCTAGATGAAGCTTAGTGTATGTATAAGGGAAGTTGAAGGCAAGCGCATGACAACTAGTTGGATTGATTAGGCCCATTGAGGTAGGTGGAAGGTGAGAGTATAATCATAGGAAACGTAATAGAAAGGGTAAAGTAAATGGATTTGAGGTTTTAGACTCCTTGGCTATCTAGGGAATTGTTGTTCTCAATATTGTGCATTTTGTGCATGAATAAAGGATGTTATCTTAACCTTGACCTTGAGATGTATTAATTATTTGTGATCATGATTGTTTTATGCTAATGTTTATATGAATACATGTATGTGTGTATGTTGTTGCCTGACAGGGTCACCAAGGATCATTCTTGTGGAGGAATGATTTCTTGTGCAGGTGAATGACACGGAATGAGTTCCTGGTTTATGAAGCATCAAGTGGGAAGAGTGGTCATGAAAAATATATGAGGTCAGTATCATGTGGATATGTATTGATATTGTATGCTTCTATTATGCCTATGTTTATGTAATGACAGGTAACACTAAAGGATACATTAGCGTAATGAAAACAATGTGCTTACGACATGCTAGGATAAACATGGATGGCATGGAGACACTGGAAGCAAGGTTGCTTGGTAGAGACAACGTGGTTTTGGATGTGTAGTACTACTATTGTGCATATGTTGTATATGTTGTACATGTTGCATCTTTGATGTTGTGCACATGCAGTGTTGTGTATATATAGTGTGTGTAAATGTTGTTTATTCAATGATTCTGTAAAAGGTGGTATAAATAGCGTTGTGCGAATATTTCATATGCAGTGTTGGTTATATATGGTGCTATGTACACGTTGGATATGCAGTGTTGTGTACATAGGGTGTTATGTACATGTTGTATATGATGTGCTATGTACATATGGTGTTGCATGCATGTTGTACATTTGGTACTATGTAGATATGGTGTTGTGTGCATTATTGTACATGTGGTGTTGTGTACATGTTGTACAAGTGGTGTAGTGTACATGTGGCATTGTGTATATGTTGTGTAGGTGGTGCCATTTACACATGATGTTGTGCACACATTGTGCAGGTGGTGCTTTGTAGAGGTGTTACTGTGTACGTGTTTACATGTCGTAATGGTGTATTTGTGGTATTATGTGCATGTCATACATGTTGTGTTTTGTACATGTGGTATTATGTATGTGCATGGTTTAGTCATGGTATCATGATAGGTGTATTCAACGGGCTGTACTCTGTGTACATATATGTATTGTGTGGGGTTGTACATCAGGTATAGATGTATGTGTTGTGTTGTACACTAGGTGTAGGTGTATTTGTTGTATGTCATGTGTAGGTGCATGTATTACGTGGTGTTGTATGTCATGTGTAGTTTTGCATGTATGATGCACACTCTGTGTATGTGCAGATGGTTGAGGATAAGGAACCGGGTGTTTGTTGAGTGTAGCAACCGGTTTGGTGTGCATATAGAATAATGACAAAGGTAGAAGCTAAGTATTTATTAACGGATAAGTATCAATATTTTAGTTTATTTTTATTATGCATGTGATTTATGATTCTGGTTTATGATGGTTACATGTGATATATGATTTTGATCTATGATGGTTGTGTTTTGAGCTAACCTAATGTGATATATTTATATATGATGATTTTGCCAAAGATTTAGTTGACATGTTGTGACAGGAAATAAACAACATTTCATGTTTACCTTATTGACAAGCTACTAATGGGGTATGATGTGAATTTATTTAAATTATTTCAAATCTAATGGAAGTTATGTGCTTGGTACAAGAAGCATAGAAATTCCTGGTTGAATGGTTGAAACTTACTACAAGAACTAGTAGCAACGACAAAAGGAATTAGAACATGCAACAATATAATGGTAAAGCACTTCAAGAGTAGGGCCATTATGGGACACTGGTACCCAATACTGTCCATTGATTTCCATGAGCATGCTATGACCGATATGATGGTTTGAGGTAGGTATATGCCTTGGTTGTTTGACTTTACGATGCGAGGAAGCCTTTCCAAGGGATGGATCGCCTAGGATAAGGGATTCTAGGGAACTTGGAAGGTGAGTGATTGCACGGAAGGGGTGACTGGATTTCTTGAGGGAATGTGTAGTAGAGAATGGAAGATCGAGGATATATTTGTTTTGGTCATTAAAATTTCCATATGGATTCAAATGCACATTGAGAGTGTGCCCTGAAACAATGAGTGAATAATTGTTCACTGAGAGGGCAAGTGGCGTAGGATTTTAGCACTAGAAATTGGATGCAACTTTGACCGTGGCAGTGGATTTTGGACTTCGTCGGAAGGAGGTGAATCTTGGTATTACTTTGAGGGTGGAGGTGTTATCCTATGGCTTTCCTTATTGATTGATATGGGAATCGTATCCTTTTATTTGTTAGTTTAGCAAATGTGCATATGTGTGTATGTGTTTATTATAAATACCATCATGAGCTATGTTATAAAGCTCCAGTAAGTGGTATGGTTTTTATCTTATCATGTTGTCATGATGTTATTTTTTTGAGTAATTCTTTCATTGTAAATACTACATTGAGATAAGTTATAAAGATCCATGGCCAGTATGTTTGTTTTTCAGTGGTTTTGCTGAGGGCTTGGTTTGGTTTAACATCAAAGATGGTGTTCCCTGAGGGGGAGGATTCTATTAAAACTTGGTGAAAATTTCATGTAATAAAATTTAATAAAGGAAAAATAAGAGCACGGGTAAGGGGCATGTATTCCACACTAAATGTTGGGTAGGAAATCCTAGTGTGGGTGTTCATCTCGGTTTACTATGGCTAACGAGATTGGCAAAGGCATTAAAAGGAAAAAAGGAATTTTTGGCACATGTATTTATGAAAATAAAGGAAATTGGGAGAAAAGTAAGGTGAAAGGTCACATGTTTCATTTGAGGAGGAAATTGAAGGAAAATAATGGAAAATGAAGAAAATAGAGATCTCAATGATAAAAAGGCTTTTGAGGATCAATTGGAAAGTTCTTGACTCAAGTTTTGGCTTAGGTTTTAGAGAATGGAAGGGAAAGACAAGAAAGGGAAGGACAAAGAAAGGAAAGGAAGGAAAGCGGGATCAAGCAGCTTCAGCAGGAATACTTGTAGGTAACATATTTCATGTGTGATTTCCTAGCTGGTTTTGACATGCATGGCTTTGCATGTCTGTGTATGGTTCTCTTGTTATCAGTGGGATGGTTTTGTCGGGTTATGACAATGGTTTTTAGCCTAGCCTTTCCTTTTCTGGATGCCATGGTATGTTGGGATGTTTATCTTAGTTTTGATCTTTGGTTTTACAAATAGATTTTGGCATCCGAGGCAAAGGTGTTCTCAAGGTTCATTCCTAAAGGCCTAGGAATCCCTTGACGGGTTCTGGTGGGATACACGATAAATCCTAAGGGATAAGTCTTGGTTTATGGCCTAGTGATTCTGATTTTGATTGCAGTTTATCCTAAGAGACTGGTCTTGGTTTAGGGCCTAGTATTCTAGGATTGGATTGTAGTAAAGCCTGAGAGACAAGGAGACAAAAAATTCCTCAAGGATAGCGATGGATTCCGGATGGCATTCCAAATTTGGTTTGGTTGTGATTAGAGCACTGGTTTTGGTGTGATCATGATTTGGTGAGGGTGGTGGTGGTTTAACCTCCGAATTCCCTTGGTTGTTTTTGGATTGGTGACTAGATGAAAGAAATATTTGGTTCACCCATGTCTACGGTCAAGTGGTACATGGAAATCCCAAACCTACTCAAATTTTCCTATGATTAATGAAATCTAAGTTCTCTTGCTTTTTCACTTGTTTATAAGTGTGATGGGCATGGAATCCCCCCCAAAGCATGTTTTGGGGCTCAAAGCCCATATTTTGATCGAATGATGTTGTAAATCCCCGCGAATTGTGGGCGCAGAAGGATGTTAGAGTCATAGGGTTTTCCACCTTAGTTTGTAATGTAATGTCAACCTACCCATGGTCCGCGGACCATGGGATTGTATAAATAGAGCAAGGCTCTAAGTGTAAAAGGGAATTAGAAAGGGAATGATGAGATAGCGAAATAGAAGCATAGAGCAAGTGTCTAAGTGTGTCTTTGGGTCATAGAGTAGGAGAAGGCTCTACAACTAAGTGCGCAGAGGCCTAGTTGTCCACAATTGAGTGCGCGGACCCCTACAGTTAAGCGTGCAAGGCAGAGTCGACTCTATAACCAAAGAAGAGAATAATAAAGAGAAGTTTTATCCAAATTCTATGCATCTGTTCTTGAGTTATTACATGCTTGATATCAATTGCAAATATACTATTTATTTACTACACGCACTTGTATGAATGATTTATGTTGCTAAGTATACTTTACACATGCAAGTAAGATAAGTTAATCAACTAACAGTGGAATACTAGTAAGGACTTGGGTAATAATAGTGTCCGGCCCCTGAGTAGGGTTGCGGAAAGGCAGCAGCTCAGGCTATAAGGTGCGGGTAAGTGCGTGTAGCGACGTGCGCATAGGGCCGAACTGCGCACCACTTGAACTCATCAAACATCTCTAGGGTGCGGAAACCTAGGTCTAGCACCCTCCCATACTACTTCAGGTGAGACCTCAGTCTGCGCTCCATGGACTGTTGCCTAAAGGGCCAGTGGTACTAGGATTTGTTTGGCTAAATCACCTCTAAACCTGGGTCAGGCCCCAACAAGCCAACAAATGGTTCTGTTGCTGGGACCGGGATCTGCATGAGCGATGTCTGATGTCATGTCACTGGAATCCGACAAAGAAAGAAATTGAAGGGTGGGTGGACAGAAAGATTAACGAGTTCGCGGTGCAAGAAAATAGGAATCCACGAGTATCAAAGGAACAGTGGTTAAAGCACTACTTATATAGGGAAACCCACAAAATTTTCTTTGCATCCTTCCCCTTTGAGTTGTACGAGTCGCGAAGCTAGCAAACAATCAAGGAAGGTGTAGGCTCGACAAACCAATTGTTTTGACTCCAGAGTTGGTGCGCAGCCTAGAAGCATCAAAAGATAAGATCACAGGCACTTTGGACCATTGGCTCGATCAAATTATAGGAGGGTTTATCACCAAATTCACGATAGATACTTTAGTCAGCAACAGCGAGGCAGAACGACGCTTCCTCAAAGGACCGTGAGGTAAGTACATTAAATCCTTGAACACTTGGATTAAAATGCTATTGTGTGAAAAATGGCTCATGCAAATAAATTGATGCTTGGGGCTATGCAAAGTGGGAGGATCTATAGAAATGAAGGTAGCACAGAGATAGAAACTAGCCCCTTGATTTCGCCTCAGCAAGATAAGTTAGATAAGGCAGCGAATTCCGCGCATACCACCTCCTCCTACACCACCACCGGTTCACCATCTTCACCCCCATCTCTGCCCACACCACCTCCACCTACATGTAGTCTCATTGCAATCTCCAAAGCTTTGGCCTGGGTGGATAACTTCTGCTACGACAACGCCATCCTTAGATGCGGTGTTAGTGATGCTACAAACCATGAGCAGTGCTGCCCATCCATCAAGGTCATGTTGGTTTCACAAATCATACCCTTTAGTCTCTAATCTAGCTCCCAGGGGGTCTCGCCTGGAAGCATCACGATTTCCTTAAACCTGATAATCAATTATGTCTCCGATTTTGACCTGCTAGATTCCCTGTTCAGCACAGCTTGGATATCTGGGATCCATGTGTTTGGATTGTCATTAGAATGCTTAATGCACCATTTCAGTGCGCGATCTTGCAATGTGCTTACCAGCATTTCCTTCTTTATATTTTCATCCATGATTCGTTGTGCTTCCCATACAGCCTTTACCATGAACCAAAATTGGTTCGGATCTTCGTTCCCAACTCCTTTGAACACCAAAAATTTTATTGCGCTCACCATATTGAATTCTGGTGGTGGAGGAGGTGGTGTGGGTGGAGATGGGGGTGAAGATGGTGAAATGACAGCTGTGCCTAATAGACAAATATGACGGATGGGATGATCCATGTGCACACCTCACAAAATGGACCAAGGTCTACGGGGAAGAGCGACAACCAGAATGGGTGCATTTTTTATGTCATACCCTGGATGTCATACCCATGAATTGGTATACTGAGACAAAGCTCCGCCATGGCATGAGTGAATGGGATATCTTGCGCGAAGGATTCCTATTAACCTTCACGTTTGAAGATCATTGGTGGGATACTGTTGATGATGAGCTATAAGCAGTAAAAGCAACTATCTTCAAAATACCCCAGGAACTAATGGAAGTGCTTCAACCAGAATGGGCGACCCAACTGAGCTGCACGCTGGAGTGCTACAATGTAAATATTAAGGAGGATGATGAGGATCCACGGAATATTAACATTCCAGAAACTGAAGGATGTCACGAGGATCGAGGACCACTGATTGAGGATCCTGACATCACCACACCGCTAAAAACAAAGCAGGTAAACATTGAGATAGAGGCGGAACCAAAGTATGCAACGCTCGGTGACTATTGGGATGATGACACAGTGGATAAGTGTTGGAAATAATACTAAGAAGGGGGTTGAATTAGTATTATCAAGTCAATTATTTTTCATTTTACAATCAGATTTGTATACGCTACTTCAGTTAGTAAAAACCGCGTATGTACGCAACTGCAGTTAAGGAAACTAGCGTATAACCAGCAGACTTGTAATTTAAATTATTCTTCAGATGTTGATCATTAATCCGTGCATCTAACCATATAAACAGTAACTACGAACAGTAAAAAAAACAGGCAGTCACACATAAGAACACAAGATATAAGGTGGAAACCCAATGTGGGTGAAAACCACCTGCTGCAACTCGTCTCTATCTTCTTTTAATTAGAAACTTCTTTTTACAATGTTTCTGTACTGGTGCAGTCTTATACTAGTACACAAGCTGCTACCTACAAAAGGCTACAACCTTCTCTCGTTCTCCAGCTTCTCCTGGAAGGGATCTACAACCCCCTTAGCTCTTGTACTAGTTGAGGTACTAGTACATAGGTGCTGACCTACAGAAGGCTACAACCTTCTCTTTTCTTCTACGGACCACGTTTCATAAATTTTCATACTGGATCCATGAATAACATAAATCAAACATCAAGTATATCTGCATCAACTAGTACTGAATCAACCAATCAATTCTCAGAAAGTTGTAACCGGAATACAGTAACAGTAACTCGAACCAATCCTGAACCCAGAACACTACAACAATGAACAAAAGTAGCTAAAACATATTTCATGAGACGTACGCTACTTCAATATGCAGAACCTACGTGCACACGCTAATGTATTAAGGCCAACCTACGTATACACTGTTTTGAATTAATGAACATGCGTGTATACGCGCCTCTGCTGTGCTGAACCTGCGTACAGATCTATAAAAGATAATTTACCTTTTTCACTTATTCAGACAACAGTTAAACCCAGATTATCAGATTTATAAATCAAGTCATGCACCAAATATAACATATCAAAATCACACAAAGATACTACTATTCAAGCCTTAAGATATTGACCCATCAATAGAACTTATCCTTCTTCTAGCGCTCAGGTTCCTCCTTGATTCAGATCCAGCTATGAACCATTACCCAATGACCAGTATTCTAGATCTTGCTCTTCATCAAATATTCAATGCTTGAGTGAATACCTTTGCCTAATGATCTCCTTTCCCTTTTATATTCTTAGGCCTTACTCAATACCACAGTCCAAAACCACTTAGAACCAATACTTGGGACCCAATAGCTAGGTTCAACACTTCGGATGCAATACCATGGTCCACAACCATAGGTCTAATTACCAAATACCATGGACTAAAAATGAGTTTTCCCACATGTATGCGCTTTTCTGTGCATGAAAGTGCATGTATACGCATACACGCCTTTTGATCGATGATCATGTATGTATACACAACTTGGTTAAGAGGAAACTGCATATATCTCTTTTCTTTCATTCTAAGAGCCTGAACTATGATCTATCATCTGAGTGAGTTTCCATCAAGGACAACACCTATGTCATAGCGCCAAACCTGTGTCATAATGCCAACAATCTCCCCCTTTGGACTTGATGGCAACCCCAAGTCACTCAAAGTCATTCTCCCCCTTCATCATCAAGTGCAAAGGGTTATGCTCCCCCTGAGTTTATGCTGAAATCTCTGCTCTGTTGAGCTATCCATGCTCCCCCTGACTGTAGGCAAGGTCTACAAGAAGATGTTCTACAAGAAGATACCTGACTTTATACATCATAAATGACCTTCCTATCACCAAATCCTCATACATACATCCATCTCCCAACCAAGTGGGGATATACCTAAAGTTTACACAAGATAAAACAAGAACATTACATCATCCATCCCAGGCATAGTGGGGAAACCAAAGTAGGTCGTTACATGACCTTGACAAGAAAAGAAATACATGACATAGAGAAGAAATATCTTCAACAAGAGTATGATAGTCATCAATAACTATCAGCAGTAGCATCTGTTAATCATCATTCAGACCAGCAACCATGTTCTCCCTCTATACCAGTTCCACCTGAAACCACAAACAATTGAGAACTTGAACCAAGATATTCTAAGATAATGCCAACAATGCATTATTAGAATTATATGCTCCCCCTGAACCTGTGCCCGATGGTCTCTATCAGACCCATATCAGACTCTTTTCATCCTGATTTTGGCCCACTGATTTCCTTCAAACCAACATATACGTGACTGTATCCACAGAAACCGGTGTATATACGTGGATGCTCCTCATGAAAATCATGTAAAACCACTTTTCTCTGAAACAGATAAGTTTCAACAGCAAGATGATGCATCAGCTACTCCTAGCTTCTATTTGAGGTATTCAAATGTCTCCTTGGGTAGTTGTTTGGTGAGTATATCAACAACCTGTTCCTTGGAGGGAACATACTCCAATTTTACCTTTTGTTCAAGCACTTGTTCCCGGAGAAAATGATACTTGATAGGTATGTGCTTGGTCTTTGAATGCATGACAGGATTCTTTGAAATATTGATTTCACTTGTATTATCGCATAAAATGGAGATAGGTGGAGTACAAGTAATTTGAAAATCTTGCAAAGTTTGCATCATCCAAAGGAATTGTGTGCAGCAAGATGCAGCAACCACATATTCTACTTTAGCTGTAGATAAAGCAATTGAACTTTGTTTCTTGCTGAACCACGATACTAGTCTGGAACCCATAAAGAATGCACCACCGCTAGTTCTTTTTCTGTCATCCACGCTTCCTTCCCAATCTGCATTTGTATATGCATGAAGTGTGAGATCTGTATCTCTAGGATACCATAAGCCATAGTTTTGTGTTCCTTGAAGATATTTGAAAATCCTATTAACTGCCTGAAGGTGTGCTTCCTTTGGATTTGCCTGGAATCTTCCAACTATTCCCACTGTATGCATGATGTCTGGTCGGGTACTTGTCAGATAGAGTAGACTACCAATCATGGATCTATAGGTTGGTTGATGTACTACTGCTAATTCATCATTGGCACTGAGGCTGCATCCTGTTACCATAGGGGTACACACTGGTTTTGAATCTTCCATGCCATATTTCTTCAAGATCTGCTTGAGGTACTTGGTTTGTGATAAAAGGATACCGTCTTTATTTTTTTGGACTTGTAAACCAAGAAAGTATGTTAGCTCACCAAGCAAGGACATTTTGAATTCTTTCTGCATCACCAAGGCAAAGTTTTGACTCATGGCTTCTTCATTTCTACCAAAGATGATATCATCAACATACACAACAAGTATTAGCAACTTATTATTATCAATTTTTATATATAGATTGTTATTTGTTGATCCTTTTGAAAAACCTTGTTGATGGAGGTATTTGTCTAGACGATAATACCAAGCCCTTGGAGCCTGTTTAAGACCATAGAGTGCCTTCTTAAGTCTGCATACAAGTTCTGGATCATTTCCAAGGATGAATCCATCTGGTTGCTCAATATACACTTCTTCTTCTAAGTCTCCATTTAAAAAGGTAGATTTCACATCCATTTGAAATACTTTGAACTTCTGAGAGCTGGAAAGAGCAAGGAACATTCTTATGGCTTTAAGTCTAGAAACCAGTGCAAAAGTTTCTTCAAAGTATATGCCTTCTTGTTGAGCATACCCTTTATAAATAAGTCTGGCCTTATTTCTAATAACATCTCCATTTTCATTCAGCTTGTTTTTTAATATCCATTTTGTCCCTATGACATTCTTATCATTTGGTCTAGGAACCAACTCCCAAGTATTATTCTTTTCAATCTGCTCAAGTTCTTCATTCATGGCCTTGACCCAGCATTCATCTTTACATGCTTCACTTACATTTCGTGGTTTAGTGGAGGAAAGCAATGCTATATAGCTTGAAGCTTCTAAGATAGTTCTTCTTGTTTGTACACCTACCTCTTTCTACCCAAAAAATTGACTTTCTGGATGATTCTTCTGAACGTACCTGGACGGAGAATTTTCTTCTATCCTTATCTGTTCTTCTAGTGTCTCATGGGTTTCTTCTTCATCATAAGTCTGATTTGAAGTTGAAGGATAGCCCTAATCATCTTCGAAATCTTCGGATTTTAGCTGCCTAGGAATGTTTCCTTCTTCATCAACCACTATGTCAATACTTTCAACAATTTTTCCAAGTCTTTTATTGTAACACTTATATCCTTTGCTGTGGGGAGAGTAACCAAGGAGAATGCCTTCATCTGCTCTAGGTTCAAAATTGCCAAGGTTTTCATCAGTCCTTTTGATGTAGCATTTGCTTCCAAAAATTTTGAAGTATTTTACCATGGGAGTCTTACCACACCAAAGTTCATGAGGAGTTTGAGTATTGTTTACCTGGATGTTTGTCTTGTTGAGAATAGTAACTGCAACAAATGCAGCTTCACCCCAAAAGGTTGCAGGAGTTCCAGACTCATCAAACATAGCATGAGCCATTTGTTGAACCGTTCTGTTCATCCTTTCCACTACTCCATTTTGCTGAGGAGTCCTTGCAGTAGAGAATTCCCTTCTTATTCCATGTTCTTCACAAAAATCGAATAATTCATCCGAGGTAAATTCCCCTCCTCGATCAGACCTGAGGCATTTGATTCTATGATCTGATTCGCTTTCAACCAAGGCTTTGAATGCTTTGAACTTTTCGAAAGCTTCGTCTTTATGCATCAGAAGTCCTATCCAACACATCCTGGAAAAGTCATCAATGAACAATATGAAGTATTCTTCTCCTCGAGGTGACATCTTACTAGATGGACCACATACATCAGTATGGACAAGTTCAAGTGGCCTACTAGATGATCCTTCCTTCTCAGGAAAATTAGTTCTGGTTTTCTTACCAAATTGACATGATTTGCATATTGTATTGTCTGGAATTCGGATGTCAGGGAGATCATGAACTTCCTGATATTTGCATGCTTTCCTTATATGACAGAAGCTTAGATGCCCCAATCTTCTGTGCCATAGCTAATGTTCATCATTCTTGCTTAGATAGCATTGTTGTTGTCCTCCCTTGAGTATGTATAAATTATTTGGAGTTCTTATGCCTTTGATCACTGTTTCTCCTGTATCAAGCTCATGAACAATACATCCATTTGATCGAAATATTACCTCATTTCCTTGATCACACATTTGACTGACACTCAATAGATTATGTTTTAAGCCATCAACATACATAACATTTCCATCTTTGACTTTTTCTTTCAAAATAACAGAACCTTTACCTTTTATCAATGCAGAGGTGTCATTTCCAAATGAGACCTTCCTTTCCTTTTCTAAGGCACTATATGACTGAAGTTTTTCTTTATCACCTGTCATATGTTTCGAGCATCCACTGTCGATGTACCACTGATTTTCCTATCCTTCCACATATAAGGCTATACCACATCTTTCTAGTTGTGGTTCTTTCTTTTTCCATGTTTTGGGACTCAATGAAGCTTGCTCCTTCTAAGTTGTTTGCCGAAACCTACTTCTTCATTCAAAATCTTCATGACCGAAGTTGTTACAAATAGAACATTCTATTACATTTTCAAGAGCGGAAAAGTTATTGTAGGTTCTTTTCATGATTCCATTCACACTCCTTTGATTTTGTGCTTCTCTAGTCATGATGGTCTTGTAGGCAACACATTGAGCTGCTTTGTGTCCAAAATTATGACAAGAGAAACATTGGCCGTTGAAGAAATTTTTGTGATTATCAAACCTTCCATCCAGGTGATTATAGTTTCCATAGACATTCATTCTTGAGGAAAATTGAGAATGATTTACCTGCGGTTGATTGTAGCTTCTGTTCATCCTTGAATTAGATTGTACCTAATGTACTTGGTAATCTCTATTCATCCTTGAGGTAAATTGACCCTGATTTACCTGGTGATCTACTTTATGCCTTTGTTGTCGATTGTCAACCTGTTCACTTCTCCTTACTACATCAAGATAGCTTTTGGAGGTGGATGGCTTTTGTGCTTGAGATGCTTCTTCAGTATATCGAAGACCTATCTTGATTAGTGGAGAACACTGCACTTTGATAATCTCATCTAAAGTTTCAAATCCTTTAGCAAATCTAAGATTAAGAGCTTTTGTTTTCTCAATATTTTTTCTAAGTCCCACAATTTCACATTCTAACTTTTCATTGTGTTTTGCCCTTTCAGCAAGTTGGAATGTCATAGTATCTATGATCATACTCTTTTCTTCTAAACATATTTTAAGTTTAGAAATTTCTTCATAGAGATCATTTTCATCTATAGCATCCAAGAAATCATCATCTTCAAAAGCCATCAAAAGTCTATAATCATTACGTTGTTCATCTTCATCACTAATTGAAAATCCATCACTGTCTTCATGTGTATAATAGCTCTTCTTACTTACATTTTGTTTTCTGTTCCATCTAACTGGTTCCTTACCTTTATCAAGCTTATCTTTATGAGGACACTTCGCTGCATAGTGACCAACTCTTCCACAAGAAAAGCATTTGAAAGGTAGCTTACCTCTGAATCTTCCAGAACCTCGTTGAAGGTTCTTGACAAATTTTGATTCTTCCTCTCCTTCTGACATATGTCCTGACTCATTGTAATCTCCTTTTCCTGAAGCTATGAATGCGGCTTCTCTCCTATCTGATGGTCCCCCTTTTCTCATTTCAAAAGCAGTTAGGATTTCGTGCAGCTGTGACATGGTAATACTCTGTAGATCCCATTTTTCTTCTATGGCAGAGACTTTTGATTCAAACTTAGAAGACAAGGATCTTAGAACCTTTTCAACCAAAGTAAATTATTTTATCTCTTCACCCCAGTTTTTCATATGATTAACAATCTCATCTATACGTAAGAAATAATTAGCCACACTTTCATCATTGTACATTCTAAGATTTTCATATTGAATTCTGAGAATTTGTAGTTTTTCACGTTTTACCTGCTTGTCTCCTTCATAGCTCAGAACGATCTTGTCCCATATTTATTTTGCAGTTTTGAGCTGCATAACCTTGACAAATCCTGATTGAGATAAACTCTCTAATAGAGTATTGACAGCCTTTGCATTTGTTTCATACTGCTTCTTACCAGACGTATCTATAGGAGTTGTTGATGGAAATGTGTATCCTGCTTCCACGATATCCCAAACTTTTGTATCAAGAGATTGAAGATAGGTTGTGATTCTTACCTTCCAATAGACAAAGTTTCTCCCATCAAAAATTAGTGGCCTGATCGATGCCTCTTTTTCGTAGTTGCTCATGATGATAGATCTTCCTTCAAGCAATCAAGCTTCTTATGAAGGACCGGCTCTGATACCAATCGTTGGAAATAATACTGAGAGGGGGGGTGAATCAGTATTATCAGGTCAAATATTTTTCATTTAACAATAAGATTTGTATACACTACTTTAGTTAGTAAAAACCGCGTATGTACGCAACTGCAGTTAAGGAAACTAGCATATAACCAGCAGAATTGTAATTTAAATTATTCTTCAGATGTTGATCATTAATCCGTGCATCAATCCATATAAACAATAACCAATAATAATAAACAAAATTGAAAGTCACACATAAGAACACAAAATATAAGTTGGAAACCCAATGTGGGTGAAAACCAACTGTTGCAACTCGTCTCTATCTTCTTTTAATTAGAAACTTCTTTTTACAATGTTTCTGTACTGATGCAGTCTTATACCAGTACGCAGGCTACTACCTGCAGAAGGCTACAACCTTATCTCATTCTCCAACTTCTCCTGGAAGGGAGCTACAACCCCCTTAGCTCTTGTACTAGCTGAGGTACTAGTATGTATGTGCTGACCTACAGAAGGCTACAACCTTCTCTTTTCTTCTACGTACCACGTTTCATAAATTTTCAGACTGGATCCATGAATAACATAAATCAAACATCAAGTATATCTACATCAACCAATCTTCTTCGTACAAAACAGTACTAAATCGACCAATCACTTCTCAGAAAGTTGTAACTAGAATACAGTAATAGTAACTAGAACCAATCCTGAACCCAGAACACTGCAACAATGAATAGAAGTAGCTAAAACATATTTCATGAGACGTACGCTACTTCAATATGTAGAACCTGCATGCATACGTTGATGTATTAATGTCAACCTGTGTATACGTTGTTTTGAATTAATTAACCTGCATGTATACGTGCCTCTTCTGTGTTGAACCTGCGTACAGATTTATAAAAGATAATTTACCCTTTTCACTTATTCAGACAACAGTTAAACCCAGATTATCAGATTTATAGATCAAGTCATGCGCCAAATATAACAGATCAAAATCACACAAAGATACTACTATTCAAGCCTTAAGATCTTGACCCATCAATAGAACTTATCCTTCTTCTAGCGCTCAGGTTCCTCCTTGATTCAGATCCAGCTATGCACCATTACCCAATGACCAGTGTTCTAGATCTTGCTCTTCATTAGATATTCAATGCTTGAGTGAATACCTTTGCCTAATGATCTCCTTTCCCTTTTATAGTCTCAAGCCTTACTCAATACCATGGTCCAAAACCACTTAGAACCAATACTTGGGACCCAATACCTGGGTTCAACACTTCGGATGCAATACCATGGTCCACAACCATAGGTCCAAATACAAAGGACCAAATACCATGGACTAAAAATGATTTTTCCCACATGTACATGTTTTTCCATGCATGAAAGTGCGTGTATACGCATACGCACCTTTTGATTGATGATCCCTCATGTATATGCGGCTTGGTTAAGAGGAAACTACGTATATCTCTTTTTCTTTCATTCTGAGAGCCTGAACTGTGATCTGCCATCTGAGTGAGTGCCATCAAGGACAACACCTGTGTCATAGCGCTAAACCTGTGTCATAATGCCAACAATAAGGTCACTGAGTTACTCCGCAAGTACTAGGACTTATGCCCAACCAAGATTACCGACTTAAAAGGGATTGTTGGTGACTTAGGGATGATGAAGATCACCTTGAAACCCGACGCGAAGATGTTAAGCATCGACCTTACTGCTTGAATCCAGAGTATAAGGAAAAGGTCCACGTAGGACTAGACAAAATGCTAGCAACTGGAATTATTGAGCTGGTGGAAGAATCCGACTAGGTGAGCCCTATGGTGGTGAAGGAGAAAAAGTAGAATGGAAAAATAAGAATATGCGTGGACCTCAAGAAGCTGAATGACGCCTGTGTACACAACCCATTCCCGACACCATTCACAGATGAAGTATTGGAAAATGTTGGCAGACAAGAAGCATACTCGTTCACAGATGGGTTCTTAGGGTACCACCAGATCAAAATCACACCAGAATACAAGAGCAAGATGACCTTCGCAACGGAATGGGGCTGCTTTCAACACATCGTTATGCCGTTTGGGTTGAAGAACGCGCCAACAATCTTTTTGTGCATCGTTGTTGCTGCATTCAAAGAATACATCCACAAGTTCCTCGAGATCTATCTGGATGATTAGATTGTCTTCGGATTGGTTAAGCACCACGTAGCAAGCTTATGCTTGATGCTAGATACTTGTCGACGATGCCAAATTTCACTAAACCTTAAGAAGTGCACATTCCTCGTTCCGTTTGGGAACTTGTTGGGACATGTGGTCTGCAAACAAGGACTGATGGTGGACCCTGTGAAGATTGCAATAATTCTAAATTTGGAAGCACCGCGAAGTGTTAAACATGTGTGCGCTAATTTGAGTCACACAGGATACTACAGGAAGTTCATCAAAAGCTATGTCCAAATCACCATGCTGATGGAGAAATTATTGAAAAAAGATGTTACATTCTGTTGGAATGATGATTGCATGAAGAGCTTGGATTTCCTAAAGGAGAAATTGACCTCCGCTCCAATCCTTGTCTTCCCAAAATGGGATGTGGAGTTTCATGTACATGTTGATGTGTTGTGTATCGCGTTGGGAGAAGTGCTCACACAACAGGGTGGAGAGGGCTTGGATCATCCTATCACGTTTGGAAGTCATAGATTGTCATAAGCCGAGAAGAACTACTCCACAACCGAGTGCGAGGGGTTGGTGATGGTGTACGCTCTCGAAAAATTTCAACACTATTTGCTAGGAGGACATTTCAAGATGTATACAGACCATTCCACACTGAAATACTAGGTCAATATTCCTGTGTTGGAAGGGTGCATATGTAAGGGGCTCTTAGTGTTCCAAGAATATGACTTTGAGGTTGTGGTAAAACCTGGACGACTGAACGCAGGACTGGATCACTTTTCATAGATTGAGATGGGGAAGGAACCTACTAGTTTGGAGGAAGGATTACCTGATGCACAACTTTTTACTGTATGTGTCATGGATAGACACTTCAAAGATATAATCCACTTTCTAACAATAGGGACCGCACTGAAGGAATACTCCATCCAACAAAAGAAGGAATTGGTGGTGCATGCGACATACTTTTCTATCATTACGGGGCACCTATACAAAATGGGAAATGATGAGATATTGCAAAGATACATACCTTAATTTGAACGAAGACAGATCCTCGCAGAATCACATGGGGGCACTGTAGGAGGACACTATGCAGGATGCGCGACCGCCCAAAAGATTCTTCGCGCACGGTTGTGGTGGCCAAACCTTCACTAGGATTCAAAAGCATACTGTAAGGCCTGCGATATATGTCAAAGGACTAGAAAACCATTACAAAGGGACGAGATGCCATTGAATCCACAAATGACACTGTAAACGTTCGAGAAATGGGTGATTTATTTTGTGGGAGCTATCAAACCTTAGGGAAAGATGGGCGCGCACTACATCATCACCGTGATAGAGTGCCTGACACAATGGGTGGAAGTGCAGCTGGTCAAATACTGCATGGCCGCTATGGCTACAAAGTTTTTTTTTAAAACATGTTGACCCAATTTGGCTGTCCAAAAATATTAATGAGTGATCACGGAACACATTTCCTAAACAAAACCATCCATTCGCTCACATAAGAGTTCCAGGTGTATCGTCAAAAATGTACACTATACCACCCACAAGCCAATGGGATTGTAGAAGCATTCAACAAAATACTGGAGACTGCATTGACCAAAGTATGCAATGTGTAGCGAATCGATTGGGACAGACGTGTACCTGCAGTTCTATGGGCTTACAGAACAACGTGCAAGAAATTGATGGGACAAACACCTTTCCTGTTAGTTTATGGCGTGGAAGCTGTCATGCCGATGGAATATACGATACCTAGTTTGCGCATAGCAGTGCTCACAATGGCTTGCGCAATTGGAAGAACTTTAGGAGCAACGGTTCTTAGCTGGTTTTGATTAGCAGGTACAAAAGTAGCGTGAAAAGGCCTGGCACGATCGCCATATCAAGTTGCACACCTTCAAGGTAAATGAAATAGTGTTGCTATATGATAGTAAGCTTGAAAAATTTCCAGGAAAATTCAGAATGTATTGGCTAGTACCATACATGGTGAAGGAGGTCATAGACGAAGGCACGGTCCAGCTAGTCAAACTAAATGGGGAACCCTTCCCAAGCAAATTAAATGGCAGCCACTTGAATCCCTACACGGGTGGGCCAACTATCTGACTAGCCAGCCGAAGCATAGTCTTCATGCTCCAAGGATCCGGACAAAGGTGTGGGACTATAAACTTACGCAGCAAAATACCAGTACAAATGTAGGGAAATAATTCAGATACAGGGTGTAGCAGATTCAGCAAGCAGTGACACAGTGTGCTGCCAACATCAGCACAATTCGAGGACAGTTGGAGGAACTCTGTGCCAAGATTGCCGCACCAACAGAGTGACTTGAGGGTGAGTCACATTATTTGTTTTGCGGGCCTGTTGGGCATGGAATCCCCCCCGAAGCATGTTTTGGGGCTCAAAGCCCATATTTTGACCGAATGATGTTGTAAAGCCCTGCGAATTACGAGCGCGTAAGTATGTTAGAGTCATATGGTTTTCTGCCCTAGTTTGTAATGTAATGTCGTCCTACCCATGGTCTGCGAACCATGGGATTGTATAAATAGAGCACGGCTCTAAGTGTAAATGAGAATTAGAAAGGGAAGGATGAGATAGTGAAATAGAAGCATAGAGCAAGTGTCTAAGTGTGTCTTTGGGTCATATAGTAGGAGAACGCTCTGCAGCTGAGTGCACAGAGGCCTAGTTTTCCACAACCAAATGCGCGGACCCCTACAACTGAGTGCACAAGGCGGAGTCAACTCTGTAACCAAAGAAGAGAATAATAAAGAGAAGTTTTATCCAAATTTTCTGTATCTGTTCTTGAGTTATTACATGTTTGATATCAATTGCAAATATATTGTTTATTTACTGCACGCACTCGTATGAATAATTTATATTGTTAAGTATACTTTACACATGCAAGTGAGCTAATTTAATCAACTAATGATGGAATACTAGTAAGGAATTGGGTATTAATAGCATTCGGCCCCTGAGTCGGGCTGTGTGAAGGCAACAGCTCAGGTTGGGATGTGCGGGTAAGTGCGCATAGCGACGTTCGCACAGGGCTGAACCACACACCACTTGAACTTATAAGACATCTCTAGGGTGCAGAAACCTGGTTCTAGCACCCTCCCATACTACTTTGAGTGAGACCTCAGTCCGTGCTCCGCAGACTATTGCTGAAAGAGCCAATAGTACCAAGATTTGTTTGGTTAAATCACCTTTGAACCTGGGTGAGGCCCAAACAATCCAAAAAAGTGGATTTAATGGTTGTTATATCTTTTTTATTTACATGGTTTTATGTTGGTAATAAGCATGGTTAATTGAATGGTTCATGTCATGATCATTTCATGTATTTACTTGTAATTATTAAAATGATGGATGAAAGAACTAATTGATGTCATAATAGTTCAAGGAAGAAGTTGGTGATCCTTCTTGCGATGTTTCATAAGATTTTTTAGTCATTCATGCTCTATCAGCAGTAGATCGGTTGACTAGGTGGTTGGCTGGAAAAACTGCACAACTTTTTGAGAGAAGCAGGGATGGACATAGGGTGTCTGTCCAGCATGTTAGCGCAATTTCTTTAGTTAGTAGAGCAAGAAAGGTCTGCATCTTTTGTGCAATTTTTTGGGGGATTGACTCCCAGGGTCACTGCCCGGTCAAACTCTCCGGTTGAACATCTAGAGGGTTCGTTGATTTGTTTGTAGGCATCGGAGATTGAGATGGCTTGCTGAGAAACTTATACGTTGTTTTGGGTGACAATCAGTTCGGTTAATTCCAGGATCATGCAATGTAGGCCATCTAGTTGATAGCCTCAAGCTTTACATAATTATGGGCAATAGTACACATTCACCAAGTGTTGAAACTGCGTGATGTAGCTCAGTGAGGGTCCAGCTATTGAATAGTGATCTGGTCATCAAAACTTCAAAATAAATGGCTAAGTGTGTGAATGATTGAACTTGTGCATACATGACCTTGTGAACACACACTCAACATGACTTGACAACAAGATGCCTCAAACCATCAAGACAACAAATACTAAGTGTGGCTGACCGACGGTGCGAGTGACAAGCACGATGCTTGAGATGGATCGTTGAACGACTACGATGACGCTTGTGTTAAAGTGCATACAACTTCATGTGTGAGTGTGACGTATGTTTACATAGCGAATACAACTTGTGCACATGAAGCAGGGACCTTGTACATGACCAGAACATGGCTGCAACCATGACATTGTTACCAACATGAAAAAAGTTACATGTTGAATGGTCAAGAAAGGAGGGTTCAAATACTCAACACAAGCCCATGGGGTGAGCCCGAGTGCTTGCAAACATCAAGTAAAAACCCAAAGGAGGCTTAGAAATTGGATGTAGACAAAAATATTGGGGGGTGTTGTAGCTGCTACAACATCAACGTATACATTTTTTGTAAATAGTAGAGTTCAGTCCATAAAAGTGGTAAACTTATAATGAATACATGATTGTTCATTTACTTTTATGAGTTCGAACAGTCATGTACATGGCGATGTTTTCATGCTTTAGCGAGTCTTAAAAGGGCTTAAAGAGAACTCCAGGGTCTCAGTTTTTCTTAAGTTTTAACGATTTGTAAAAAGTGATAAAAATGTAATCATCACAAAAATGCTTCATTTTTGTAAATAATCTGTGTTCTGCACATTTAAACTCAAAACTTATCATATTTGCTCAAAAACGTAGTAAAAACATTAAAATTTTGGGTTTTCAAAAGCTTAAGGAAAAAAGTAATATTATAATGGGCCTAAAAAGATTATAAAAAGTAAAAGAGTAAAAAATATTTTACCATTTGAGAGTGACTAAGTTCATTTTTCACCAAAATATTCAGAGGTGGATTATAGCCAAACTAGTGGACCAAATCACAAACTTCTCTCTCTAGGTAAGAGATTTTTTGATTATCTTCATTTTGATTAATTTCATTTTTATTTTCGCCATGAATTTAGTATTTTTTTTATTTTATTTTTTTTTGGGGGGGGGGGAAGGGGGATTGGGGGGGCGGGGGGGGTGGGGGGGTTGGGGTTATGAATTCAAAAATCACCCTCGGTGTGCACTGTCGCTCTTCATCAGGTTCGCACCCACTGACTCGATTTTTTACACTAAAAATTGAGATTTGTGTGGTTTTTCAAGCTAGAATTGCACAAATATGCACCATCCATAAAAGACTATTGCGCACATCGCCGAGGGATTTGAAAAAACATGATAAAACACCCAACTTTATTTCCAAAAATTATCATAATATTTTCTAATGATCTTCCATGTTTATTTATAGGGTTTTGATCTAAAAAAATGTAGTGGACAGAAAGGGAACACGAAGATCAGGATGCAATAGATTTGAATCATCCAGAAACACTATATGATGGAAATATTGTGGTCTATACAATTTTTTTGTGATCCTGGGCATGACGGCTCTGGTGAGATCATGGAATGTTCAGGAAGAGTGCTTCCAAATTCAGGACCATAGACTCACCATAGATGCAGATGAATTCTATTTATTGACTGGGATTTCACGCCATGGATTTGACATTTATTTGTATGGGCATAGATGAGGTGGAGAAACAACTACCACTTCCCTACCATAACATTGTTTTCTAGGGGTTGAGCTCAAAGATGGAGGAATTAACATCAAAGCCATTGAAATGCTTCCTTTGAGGACCATCTCTTTTTTTGTTTCATGATTATGTGGAAGTGAAACACTTCATTTCCTCATCAAGGCTCAAATGTAGATTTATTTAGAGTGCTCACAGCCTACCATATTCAACTGGTGTGAAAGGGTTGTTTCCAATCTCAAAGGGAAATTGACTATAGTGAAAATATTAAAACTCAAAAACACTGGGTATGGTTCCATTGTGATCTCATTCACTCGATAGAGGATCCCCCTTATTTCCCCATAGGCATGCATATATGGAGGAGGACCGCGAGATCCTCATATGCTGAAGTGGGTTATGTTGATGGCACAGGAGTTGGTGATGGACCAACTATGAGATATATTCCTGACTTCTTTGGATGGCTAGAACGTCATATCATCATGATTGAGGAATTTCCATATGCAGGAATGGATTACAGTAGTGATTCAGACATCCCACTTCCTGTCAAAACGCAATGGGGTGACATAGGTAAAAAATTCACATTTGTGTTGTTTTGTGTTTTATAATTTTTTTTTTCTTTGGCATCCAAAACTAACTATCCAAAATAATCATGCATATGTGGGCCCGTTTAGAATAGCATGATTACATCAATTTGACATATGTGGTGACCAGCCAGTAGCTCCTGTGATACAAAACCTCAATGCAACAAATCCTTTTACCGAGCTTGAGCACAACCTAGAGAGGTTGAATCTGGATATCCTAGATGTTGGGATCAATGATTTTCCTCTCCATTACCAGAGGCATACTGTGGGAGTTCCTCGATTTATTAACCGCTTGCTACGATGAGTAGTTCGTGCCATTGTCTGCTACTATGATCATCATACTTAGCTACTAGTCATAGGGCTAGAATTTTCTTTTTGATATACCAGCATGTTTGGATAATAAAGGCCACCAGGCCTAGTATTTCTTGGGTGACATTTTGTAAACCCACACTTTTTATGGAAATTTTGACTAATGGAAACTACTACTTTTATCTCAATTTATCTTGTACAATATGTGAATGAATATTGTTTTTCTTTCTCACAGATGTTAAAAATGTCGATTTAACACATAGTTAGCCAATGCATTAGTTAATTTGTTTAAATGTCTTGGAATGTGTTGATATTCGATGTAATCAAATTCTCTCTCCAAGAGACCAACCCGCAAAAACATTCTCAATATTGTGGAACTTCTTATTGAATAGACATTGTTTAAATGTAATACCATGAGTTAATAATATAACCTAATGATCAATTGATGCATACCAAATGAAATGACATCAGATAATAGCTCAATAAATGCACTATATTCTGCGATGTTATTTGTTGTTTGACCAAGGAATATTCCATGAATATAAACTAACTTTTTAGTGGGTGAATAAATATCCCAAGCTATGGAAGACAAATTCCGATTGCTATGACTAGCGCCATTGACAAAGCCAAACTAATTTTGAGGGAGTGTCGACATCTGCAAATCAAGTGTAACACAAGATAAGCAGGAGAAGTAGCAGAAAATCATAAGAAGGTGCTAAAATTTCCACACACTCATAAAAAATATGATACAACAATATACAAAGTCTTCACGGAGTGAATTAAGCATAATATTTTTTCAGGTAAAGACCATTTATGGGTTTTCCTAAAGAAATGTCGTCATAATCATCTAGCTCATAAGCTCCTTTTTCCATTACATGTTTTACACTATAAGGACCATGCCACATGGGCTCGAATTTACCGGAACCTAATTTATCATGCTCTTGGTCATAAACCAAGGCTAGGTCACATTCTAATTATGAGAGAGGATTTACATTTTGATCAAAATTTTCCTTAACTTGTTTCTTATGAGTCTCACTAGCTAATGCAACATCATGGTGAGTCTCATCTAATCGTGCTAAGTACAAAAAAACATTCCTCCTCTATAGAAGTGGCTGGTAAAAAAAAGTGAGGAGGTTATTAAGGAACCGAATCGGACACGGAGAGGTTTCGATCGCACGACCGAGGGTTTACAGAAATGGCGGCCAAAGCTGCAGGTTACCCATCCGCCACGGGAGTCGACAGCACAAAGGTCATTGTGCAGCTGACGCAGATCAGTCGTTTCAGCAAAGAAGGATATCAGCGGCGGGAGACTTGGTACTCTTTCCTGGAAAATGAGGGAACAATTGTAGATCTGGAACAGGGTGAGACGGATCGAGATATTGGAGCATACAGGAGAACTGCCGCCGTTCTGCTGACCACATCTCTCTCCCAATCTACCGCAAAACAGACAAATCTAGATACCTGGGGATGCAGCAATGACAAATTCAAGGAATGGCGCCCGGAAACAATGAGGAGGGCTTTTTATCTCATTATATTGGCGTTTTCAAAAGCATACAGTCATACGCTGGCTCAGATCCAAGGACAAGAAGCTCACAGCGACCTAAATCTTGAGGAGATGATAAAAATGGTGAACAATACAAGGGAGAGAATGGCAGAATCCCGGAACCGTTTCGCAGGTGTAACCCTTGTCTCTGCACCCAAGCGGCTTCGCAATTTATATGGGTTACAGATATCTGGTAGCAGCGAGGGCTCGGGACATCTCCCTCGAGAAGAAACCCGAAATGCTGATGGAAGCTGGCGGTTGCTGAGGGGAGCGGATCTGTTCAAACCTACATACACGGCAGCCGTCAAGAAGAACAGCAAAGAGATCAGCCCAGACCAGCGTTTTCAAACCCATGTTGCGGCCGTGTGGTGGGGGAGAACCCTGAGCGTAGACGAAGACAGAGCATGCAATTTACAAGGTAATCAGTTGCCCAGATCTGCCATTAAACCACTAGATCAGACGCCCAGAAGAATAGGGAGCCTAAAAAGAACCCAGATCTATGGAAATGCAACCGACAGGCAGCATGATCCGGATTTAAACAGGAACGCAACAAATTACAGAGATAACCATATACACAAAGATGCAGCGGAAATAATACTTCATTTCATTAATGGAAAATACTGAAATATGCTTACAACCAGAAATGGAAATAAACCAGCTAGGGCGATGGTAGCTTATCTCTGAGAAGAGATGTGGTGGCTACATGCCTCTGAACTGTGTTACAATGAGGCTCGAAGGCCTATTTATTGTTGAGAAACAATGGAAAACCCTTAACATTCCAAAACCTAACCCTAGGAGATGAAACGCCAAACTATGGGCCCCGTTTGGGGGTAAGTTGGTACATCAACTTCTCGGGGTCGTAACTTTGGCATATGATCTTCGTTTGATGCGTACAATAGCTCATTAGAAAGATCTATTCGAGGACTATCATTGTTGGAACGGGCAACATCGGTCCACTGCATGGACCCATGTTGCCCCCGGATTCCCCAAAAAACGTCGTTTAGGGCCTCAAAACGGCTCCGGAAGTTCAGGACCCGAAAAACTGCTAAAAATAGTAAGTTGTGCTACAATTAAGGAAACTGAAAACGCTGAGAAAGACAATGGTGGGGGTCCAGGTGGCCACCAATATCCACCTGGATCATTCCTCCCCCCTTAGGAAGCAATGGTCCCCATTACGTTGAGCTCCTCCATGAGATGAGGAAACTTCTGCTGAACTTGTTCCCTGGTGAGCCACTTTCCCTGCTGAAGGAGTTGGCCTGCTTTGACAACTCGATACAGTTGGATATTCTTTTGGCGAGTGTTCTTGATCTGTGTGTCCATGATCCGATCAATTGCAGCTTGTTCCATGCAATCTGGATTTAATTCTGTGGGTTTGAGTTGTTCTGCAATGTCGGATGTGTCTAGCAATGGTGGAAAGTATGGTCGAAGGCGGTCCACATTGAACACTGGGTGCAGGCCAAGGAATGGGGGAATGTTGAGCTCAAATGCATTATCTCCCATAGCCTTAGTAATGGTGTAAGGACCATATCGGAGTGGTCTCAATTTCCGATAGGCTCCAGTAAGGCGTTCCTTTTGCAAATGCAACCAGACTTTGTCGCCCACCTGAAACTTGTGTGGCACCCGGTGTTGATCATGTCGCTGCTTGTACTTGGCATTTGATTTCTCAAGAATGTCATGGACCTGCTGGCGAATATGTTGGATGCGCTCAATGAAGCTGGTGGCCTTATCTGTTTCGGACTGGACATGAGTTGAATTCATGTGAGTAGCTGCAAGGGGCATGGCCACATCAATGGGGCATAGTGGCTGGAATCCCAAACCCACCTGAAAAGGACTATGGCCAGTGGAGCTGTGAAGAGCTCGGTTGTAGCTATGCTGAACATAGGGGAGGCTCTCGTCCCATGTGCGTGGATGTTTTGAGTTATACATGCGCAGAATGTGCACAATCATCCTGTTGACAACCTCTGTCTGGCCGTCAGTTTGAGGATGGAAGGCTATGGACTTCGTGAGTTTGGTGTCCAACATTGACCAGAGCCTAGACCAAAATGTGCTGAGAAACCGACTATCCCGATCTGAAATGATAGACTGTGGGATCCCAAAGTGTACCCATACTCGTTCAAAGAAGATTTTAGCAGTGGCTTCTGCTGTGATATTCTTCTTGCAGGCCATGATAATGGCCATCTTCGAGAACCTGTCGATGACCACAAAAACACAGTCATTTCCATGCTTAGTGGAAGGAAGGCCTGACATGTAATCCATGGAGATGGATTCCCAAGGTCGACTAGGGGTAGGAAACGGGGTATAGAGGTCGTGCTTCTTAATGGTCGGTTTGGCAATGGCACAGGCAGTACATGATCGGATGTACTTCCCAACATCCAGTCGAAGATTCGGCCAATAGAAATAATTTTTCAGTACTGCCACTGTTTTCTCGACCCCGAAATGCCCAACAGCCCGACTGTAGTGTGCTTCCCAAATCATCTTGGCACGCTCGCTTGAAGGAACACAAAGGTGCCTGAGGTGGCATAATAGGGCGTCCTGGAGGTGAAAATCTGCAACATGCCGACCCTCCAAGAGTGTCCGGTATGTGTGGCCGAATTCTGGGTCGCTTTTGTAGAGAAGTGGCCAATCAGCAGTCTCGTGCCCACAAGAGTTGAGCACGATGGTTAGCGCCATGATCGATGGCCGACTGAGGCAATCTGCAACATCATTGGTGCTGCCCTTTTTATACTTGATATTCAAGTGAAACTGTTGCAGGTATGTAGACCACTTCTGATGGCGATCATTCTGCAATTTCCCTTGGGTCTGTATGAACTGCAGAGGTCGGTGGTCTATGTGGATGACTGTTTCCTTCCCCAAAATGTAATGCTTCCATTGTCGACAGGCCTGTACAATGGAATACATCTCTTTATCATAAGTGGGGTACTTTCGGACTGTGTCTGAAAGTGTTTCACTGTGATATGCCACTGGATGTCCATGTTGAGTAAGGACTGCCCCAATAGCATAGTCAGAGGCATCTGTCTCGACCTCAAATGGTTGTTGTAAATCTGGTAACGCGAGCACTGGTGCTGTGCAGAGGCGATCCTTCAATTCCTTGAATGCCTTCTGTTGAGATTCAGACCAAAAGAATTTTGCTTTCGCCCCGCCCTTGGTGACTTGACTCAAGGGCCAAGAAATATGAGAAAACCCCAACACAAACCTGCGGTAGAAGTTGGCAAGACCTAGAAAGCTGCGGAGCTCTGTTAGAGTGGTTGGAGAGGGTCAATCCCGAATGACTTGGATCTTGGCCGGATCGACATGTACCCCCTGTTCATCAATGATGTATCCCAGATACTGAACCTGGCTCATGCCAAAAGTGCATTTCTCCAAATTGGCACATAGCTTGTGTTGCCGTAGTGTTTGGAGAACCTGTCGGATGTGGTGGAGGTGCTCTTCCCAACTCTGGCTGAAGATCAGAATATCATCCAAGTATACTACTACAAAGGAGTTGGTGAATGGCCGCAAGATGTCATCCATTAGCCTCATAAAGGTTGCAGGAGCATTCGTCAATCCGAAAGGCATGACCAACCATTCGAAGAGGCCCTCCTTGGATTTGAAGGCAGTCTTCCACACATCGGAGGGTTCGATTGGTACTTGGTGATATCCTGACTTCAGATCGATCTTGCTGAAATATTTCGTGTTGGAATTATGATTCAGGTGTTGTCCTTGATGGCAAACCCATTCAGGTGATAAATCAAGAAGGACGCAGGAAATATGTTCAGCAAGTGCGTCCCCGCAGGTATACCATACAGAACCCGCGTCCAGGGACGCCGGCCAGCCGTTCAGGAGGTGCGTCCGCCCAGTGCACACATTTCAAGGCAGAGAAAAGCACGTGGGGGTTTCTTGCGTGGTATCTAGCCGACGGTTTTGTGTTTCTATGGTGTCGGCTCGTGGTATTGTTCCATGTTTTGGGGAGAAGCTTGCCTATATAAAGCAAAGGAGTTCATTTGGATTAGGCATCATCTTGGTTGAATATCTTTTGGTGAGATCTAGTCCAGATCTATGAGGGCGAATCTTCTAATGGACTGTGATCTCTATGGCGCATGATCAGATCTGTGGATCTGAGTGTTTGGGTTGGTTCTGAAGTCCTCATATCTTTTATATCTGAAGGGACGCAGGTTCAGTGAAGGGCAAGTGCGCCGGGACGCAGTACAGTAAAGGCTCAGGTGCGTCTCTGAGGCAAAGGACGCGGCGCGACTGTGTTATTGGGTGCGTCTCTGAAGCAAAAGACGCGGCGCGATAGTGTTTCGGGGTGCGCCGGTCGCAGCAAAGCATAGAGGAACAGTGCGTCTGCACGCAGAACAGCGGAGGGTAGACTGCGTCCAGTCGCAGGCCACAGAAAGAAAATATGCGTCCCTGTCTTAAGATGATCTGTTGACTGTATATTTCTGTTCATAAGGTGTTCTGGGTTATTTCTGTAATTACTGATCTGATATCTGTAGTGGACTGTATCTGTTATATACTTGTTGATCATTTGATTCTTCATGAAAAGAAGTAGGGGGTTGTAGCTCCCTTCCAGGAGAAACTGGAAAACGAGAGAGAGTTGTAGCTCTCTGCAGGTTGCAGCCTGCGTGCTGGTAAAGGACTGCACCAGTACAAAATCATTGTAAAAGAATTTCTTGAAAGAAGATAGAGACATATTGCAGCAGGTGGTTTTCTCCCGCATTGGGTTTCCACCTTACATCTTGTGTTCTTTGGTGTGACTGTCTATTTTCTTTATTCAAGCTCATTATTTTATGGTACTGATATGCAAGAATAATTCAAAAGATCAAATAAGGAAGATTTGGTAAATTGCTTAATAATACTGATTCACCCCCCCTCTCAGTATTATTTCCAACAATTGGTATCAGAGCAGGTCCTTCAGAAAAGCTTGATCGCTTGAAGGTAGATCGTTCATCATGAGCAACTACGAGAGAGAAGCATCAATCAGGCCACCAGTTTTTGATGGGACAAACTTCAATTATTGGAAGGTAAGAGTTACTGCATATCTTCAATCTCTTGGTACTGAAGTTTGGGACATTGTAGAAACAGGCTATGCTTTTCCTTCAGCTACTCCTACAGATCCAGCTGAGAAAAAGAAGTATGAAACAAATGCAAAAGCAGTCAGTACTCTATTAGGAAGTATATCCCAAACAGAATTCATGAAGGTAATGCACTTCAAATCAGCAAAAGAAATATGGGACAAAATGATCACAAGCTATGAAGGAGATGAACAGGTAAAACAAGCTAAACTTCAAACTCTCAGGATTCAATATGAGACTCTCAAGATGTATAATGATGAAAGTGTGGCTAATTATTTTCTTCGGGTAGATGAGATTGTTAATTGTATGAAAAATTTGGGTGAAGAAGTAAAGGAGTCCATAGTAGTTCAAAAGATTCTAAGATCATTATCCCCCAAGTTTGAATCCAAAGTATCTGCAATAGAAGAAAAAGAAAATCTCCGTGTTCTTACTATGTCTCAGCTACATGGAATTCTAACTGCTTATGAAATGAGAAAGGGAGGACCATCAGACAGAAGGGAGGCTGCTTTTAAAGCATCAGGCAAAGAAGATTACTATGAAGCAAGCCATGATCCAGAAGAAGAGGAAGAAGAATCAAATTTTGTCAGAAATCTTCAAAGAGGTTCTGGAAGGTTCAGAGGTAAGCTACCTTTCAAATGCTTTGCTTGTGGAAGAGTAGGTCATTATGCTGCAAAATGCTCTTATAAGGATAAAGGAAAGGAACCAGTTAGATGGAACAAGAAACAAAGCGCAAATAAGAAAAGCTACTACACCCATGAAGATAGTGATGGCTTATCAAACAGTGATGAAGATGAACAAGGTAATAAATATAGGTTGTTAATGGCATTTGAAGATGATGATTATGAGGATGCTGTAGATGTGGATAACCTTTATGATGAAATTACTAGACTCAAGAGATGCATAGAAGAAAAGAACATGATTATTGATACTCTACAATTCCAAATTGATGAAAAGGAAAAACATCTTGAAAAATTAGAAGGTGAAATTGTTGGTCTTAGAAAAGAAATTGAGAAAACAAAAACTATTAATCTCAAGTTTGTCAAAGGATCTGAAACTTTGGATGAGATTATCAGTGTGCAGCGGTCTCCACTAAATAAGACAAGTTTGGGCTATAATGGAGAAACTTCTCAAGCATCCACTTCAAAAAGTTATCTTGATGCAGCAAGAAGAAATGAGCAAGAGCACAAGGAAGATCATCAGGTAAAGCAGGGACAAATGTCAAACAGAAACTATCAGGGGCAATCCAGCTTAAGGGTGAACAAAAGCCACAACCAGCCACAGGTAAAATCTTCTCAATTTGGTTCAAGAATAGATGAAAATAGAAATTACAATCAGTTGGCTGGTAGATCCAATAATCGCAGAAGCTTCTTCAATGGACAATGCTTTTCTTGCCATAACTTTGGTCACAAAGCAGCTCAATGTGTTGCGTATAAAACAATCATGACTAGGGAAGCTCAAAAACAAAGAAGTATGACAGGGATTACAAAAAGGACCTATAACAACTTTTCAGCTCTTGAAAATGAAGTTGAATGTTCTATTTGCAATAATTTTGGACATAAAGACTTTGAATGCAGAAGCAGGTTTCCGGAAAGAAAGGTACAAGAGCAGAAAAAGGAACAAGCCTCAGGCACCAAAACATGGAGAATAAAGGAACCTCAAACAGAAAGATGTGGGATAGCATTTTATGCAGAAGGACAAGAAAATCTATGGTACATTGACAGTGGATGTTCGAAGCATATGACAGGTGATAAAGAAAAACTTGAGTCTTATTCTAATTTAGAAAAGGGAAAGAAAGTCTCTTTTGGAAATGATACTCCTGCAACTATAAAAGGAAAAGGTATTGCTCCTTTAAAAGAAGATGTTAAGGCTGGAAATGTTTTGTTTGTTGATGGATTGAAGCATAATCTACTAAGTGTCAGCCAGATGTGTGATCAAAGAACCGAGGTAATATTCAGATCAAATGGATGCCTTGTTCGTGATCTTGATACAGGTAAAACAGTTCTCAAAGGAAAAAGAACTCCAAATAATCTATACATATTTGATGAAGGACAACAACAATGCTATCTAAGCAAGGATGAAGAGCACTGGCTATGGCATCGAAGGTTGGGACATCTAAGCTTCTCACAAATAAGGAAAGCTTGCAAATATCAGGCAGTTCGCGATCTTCCAGATATCAAAATTCCTGACAACATCATATGCAGATCATGTCAGTTTGGAAAACAAACCAGAACTAACTTTCCAGAGAAAGAAGGATCAGCCAGCATGCCTCTTGAGCTAGTACATACAGATGTATGTGGACCATTCAGAAAAAGAACACCTAGAGGATAGGAATACTTGATATTATTTATTGACGATTTCTCCAGGTTTGTTTGGTTAGGACTTATGAAGCACAAAGATGAAGCATTCGAAAAATTCAAATCCTTCAAAGCCTTGGTTGAAAATGAATCAGGTCACAAAATTAAGTGCCTCAGATCTGACAGAGGTGGGGAATTTACTTCAAATGAATTTTTCGATTTCTGTGATGAACATGGGATAAGGAGAGAATTTTCTACAGCTCGAACTCCTCAGCAAAATGGAGTAGTTGAAAGAATGAACAGAACAATCCAGCAAATGGCTCGTGCTATGCTTGATGAATCAGGAACCCCTGCAACCTTCTGGGGTGAAGCTGCACATGCGGCCGTTATTATTCTCAACAAGACAAATGTCCGAGTGAACAGCACTCAAACTCCTCATGAGCTCTGGAGTGGTAAAACTCCTTCGGTAAAGCACTTCAAAATCTTTGGGAACAAATGCTATATCAAGAATACTGAGGAGCAGCTTGGTAAACTTGATCCTAGAGCAGATGAAGGTATTCTTCTTGGCTACTCTCCACATAGCAAAGCATACAAATGCTACAATAAAAGACTTGGCAAAATTGTTGACAGCATTGATGTAGTGGTTGATGAGAAGGGATACATTCCTAGGCAAATACATCGTGAAGACATCGAAGAAGATGAAAGCCACCCTCAAAGACAGAATGATGAAGAAGAAGAACCGCAAGAAGAATCTCAAGAAGAACCTCACGAAGAAGCAGAAGAACGAACAAGAATAGAAGAAAAGACTCCATCCAGATATGTTCAAAAGAACCATCCAGAATCTCAGATCATGGGACAGAAAGAAGCAGGTATACAAACTAGAAGAACAGTTGCAGAAGCTTCAAGTTATTTGGCATTACTCTCCTCTACTGAACCACAAAATGTGAAAGAGGCATGCAAAGATGAATGTTGGGTGAAAGCAATGGATGAAGAACTTGAGCAAATCGAAAAGAACAACACTTGGGAGCTGGTTCCTAGACCAAAGGATAAGAATGTTATCGGAACAAAATGGGTCTTCAAAAATAAATTGAATGAAAATGGAGAAGTAATTAGAAACAAAGCCAGACTTGTTTGTAAAGGATATGCACAGCAAGAAGGAATAGACTTTGAAGAAACTTTTGCTCCTGTTGCAAGACTTGAGGCCATCCGAATGTTCCTTGCTCTCTCAAGTTCTCAAAATTTCAAAGTATTTCAAATGGACGTAAAATCAGCCTTTCTGAATGGAGACTTGGAAGAAGAAGTGTACATTGAACAGCCAGATGGGTTCATTCTTGGAAATGATCCAAATCTTGTATGCCGATTGAAAAAGGCTCTCTATGGTCTCAAACAAGCCCCAAGGGCTTGGTACTACCGGTTGGACAAATATCTTCATCAACAAGGTTTTTCAAAAGGTTCAGCAGATAGCAATCTATATATAAAAATTGAAAATGACAAATTGCTAATACTTGTTGTGTATGTAGATGACATTATTTTTGGCAGCAATGAAGAAGCTATGAGTCAAAGCTTTGCCTCAGTCATGCAGAAAGAATTTGAAATGTCCTTGCTAGGAGAACTGACATACTTTCTTGGTTTGCAAATCCAACAAAAGGAAGGAGGAATCCTTTTATCTCAAACCAAGTATCTCAAGCAGATTTTGAAGAAATATGGCATGGAAGATGCAAAACCAGTATGTACACCCATGGTCACAGGATGCAGTCTCAGTGCAAATGATGAATCTGCAGCAGTACATCAACCAACCTACAGATCTATGATTGGAAGTTTACTATATTTAACAGGTACCCGACCAGACATCATGCATGCAGTTGGAATAGTTGGAAGATTTCAGGCAAATCCGAAGGAGACTCATCTTCAAGCAGTGAAGAGAATTTTCAAATATCTTCAAGGGACTCAAAATTATGGCTTATGGTATCCTAGAAATACAGATCTTACTCTTCATGCCTATACAGATGCAGATTGGGCCGGAAGCATGGATGACAGGAAAAGCACAAGTGGTGGTGCGTTCTTTATGGGTCCCAGACTGGTCTCTTGGTTCAGCAAGAAACAGAGTTCAATTGCCTTGTCTACAGCTGAAGCAGAATATGTTGCTGCTGCATCTTGTTGCACCCAACTCCTTTGGATGATGCAGACTTTGCAGGATTATCAAATCACTTGTACACCTCCAATCTCTATCTTATGTGACAACACAAGTGCAATCAGCATCTCAAAGAATCCGGTTATGCATTCAAAAACCAAGCACATACCAATCAAGTACCATTTTCTCCGGGAACAAGTACTTGAACAGAAGGTCAAGTTGGAGTATGTTCCTTCTAAGGAACAAGTTGCTGATATTTTCACCAAACCATTGCCCAGGGACACTTTTGAATACCTCAGGCAAAAGCTGGGGGTTGTTGATGCATCATCTTACTGTTGATCATCTTCCTATTGGTGGTATAGGCTCAGGGGGAGCACATAATGCATTGTTGGCATTATGGAGAAGGAGATCTTGGAAATAGCTGCAATATGTCTCTATCTCCTTCATGATGGATTTCTGGTTACAGATCTGGAGATGCATGAGCATAGGGGGAGCATACCCTTTGCTCTTGATGTCAAAGGGGGAGAATGAAGCTGAAGATTATGTGGTTGCCATCAAGTCCAAAGGGGGAGATTGTTGGAATTATGATTCAGGTGTTGTCCTTGATGGCAAACCCATTCAGGTGATAAATCAAGAAGGACGCAGGAAATATGTTCAGCAAGTGCGTCCCCGCAGGTATACCATACAGAACCCGCGTCCAGGGACGCCGGCCAGCCGTTCAGGAGGTGCGTCCGCCCAGTGCACACATTTCAAGGCAGAGAAAAGCACGTGGGGGTTTCTTGCGTGGTATCTAGCCGACGGTTTTGTGTTTCTATGGTGTCGGCTCGTGGTATTGTTCCATGTTTTGGGGAGAAGCTTGCCTATATAAAGCAAAGGAGTTCATTTGGATTAGGCATCATCTTGGTTGAATATCTTTTGGTGAGATCTAGTCCAGATCTATGAGGGCGAATCTTCTAATGGACTGTGATCTCTATGGCGCATGATCAGATCTGTGGATCTGAGTGTTTGGGTTGGTTCTGAAGTCCTCATATCTTTTATATCTGAAGGGACGCAGGTTCAGTGAAGGGCAAGTGCGCCGGGATGCAGTACAGTAAAGGCTCAGGTGCGTCTCTGAGGCAAAGGACGCAGCGCGACTATGTTATTGGGTGCGTCTCTGAAGCAAAAGACGCGGCGCGATAGTGTTTCGGGGTGCGCCGGTCGCAGCAAAGCATAGAGGAACAGTGCGTCTGCACGCAGAACAGCGGAGGGTAGACTGCGTCCAGTCGCAGGCCACAGAAAGAAAATATGCGTCCCTGTCTTAAGATGATCTGTTGACTGTATATTTCTGTTCATAAGGTGTTCTGGGTTATTTCTGTAATTACTGATCTGATATCTGTAGTGGACTGTATCTGTTATATACTTGTTGATCATTTGATTCTTCATGAAAAGAAGTAGGGGGTTGTAGCTCCCTTCCAGGAGAAACTGGAAAACGAGAGAGAGTTGTAGCTCTCTGCAGGTTGCAGCCTGCGTGCTGGTAAAGGACTGCACCAGTACAAAATCATTGTAAAAGAATTTCTTGAAAGAAGATAGAGACATATTGCAGCAGGTGGTTTTCTCCCGCATTGGGTTTCCACCTTACATCTTGTGTTCTTTGGTGTGACTGTCTATTTTCTTTATTCAAGCTCATTATTTTATGGTACTGATATGCAAGAATAATTCAAAAGATCAAATAAGGAAGATTTGGTAAATTGCTTAATAATACTGATTCACCCCCCCTCTCAGTATTATTTCCAACATTTCGCCCCCTTTAGTTGGTCTAGGAGGTCATCAATCCGTGGGATCGGGTACCTATTACGGATAGTGATCTTGTTCAGCGCCCGATAGTCAATACAGAGTCTCCACGTCCCATCCTTCTTCTGTACCAACACGATCAGGCTCCCACAGGGCGATGAACTCAGACGGATGTGACCTTTCTGCAGGAGCTCCTGAATCTGCCTCTTGATTTCATCGTTCTCCAGAACGGAGCGCCGATAAATTGCTCCATTGGGTAGCGGCGCACCTGGGGTCAGATTGATGGAGGGCTTGACTTGACAGTGCAGAGGAACCCCTACCGGGGAGGTGAAGATGTCCTCGTACTCCTCCACAACCTTGTCCGTCAGTAGTTGTCGTGTAGAGGGACCCCGTTTGGAGGCCGCGGCCACTGTCTTCTTCTTTCCTTGAGGGCGTATCATCAGGAAAACAAATTTCCTGGTTTTGGAAATGATCTTACTGCATTGTTTTGCAGTAATCAAAGAGATGGCGGCAGGTGGTGCTACCTCTGGTATCCTGAACAACTTATTTCCCAATGTAATAATAACAGCACGGGGCCTTGATTCATACACAGCATGTCGCTTCCACAAGTATGGTTGTCCTAGTAATACATCACAAACTTCAAGGGGAGCAATGTCACACAATACCTCATTCGTGAAGGGCTTGATGTTGTATGGAAGGCGACATTGCTGGCTTACGTGAAGATCTCGTCCTTGGTGAAGCCACCCAATGGTGTATGGTTGTGGATGTGTTGTGGTCGGTAAGCCCAACCGCTTCACAACCTCTGCCGAAATGAGGTTCTTTTGACTCTCGCTATCAACAATGAACTGTATTGGGGAGCCCTTTATCCACATTTGGGAGTGGAAGAGACGCTCCTCCTCCTCTGGATCTTCGGGTTCATTTTTCTGGATCTTTGCAGTAGCAACAGTGGCGCTGGGATCCGCATCAATGATCTGCTTCCCTTTTTCATACCCCTTATCGGGTTCTGACTGAGAGTCGGAACATGCATCTGATTCTGAAACCTTTAGCTCAGCCACCAGAGACTGCTTGGCCCGACACTCACTTGTGTTGTGAGTGGAGCTCTTATGGAACTCGCACCATTTTCCAACATCCTTTCTCGGCTTCGCGGCGCTGTTCTTTGCTTGTGGCTTCGGCTGGTTGTCTTGGGCTTTCCCACCTTGGCTTTGTCCTTTGTTCTGCGGTTTAGGGGCACCTTTCCCCTGCTTTGGATTCGCAGATCCAAAGTCTCGCTTCTTTTGTTTAAGCTTCTGCTCGACCTTGACGGCATATCGGTATGCTGCGCCGAGCGTGGGGATGTTTAGGAATTGTATTTCTTCTTGGATGTACTTGTGCAGGCAGCCACGGTATTTGAGTATCAAATGTTGCTCCGAACCCTTGATACCCAACTTTGTGCGAAGGGTGTGGAAAAGATTGGTGAACTCCAGCATGTCTTGGTCCCTTCCCTGCCGCAGCGTGGTCCACTTTATGTATTCATCCTCATAGCTTCCGAGAGGGTAGTACTGCTCCTTGATGGCATCCCGGAACGAATCCCAGGTGGGTGCGGCTGAAAATAGTGAGCCAGTACTTTCATCCTTCTGCTCGCAGTAGGTTTCCCACCAGTCCTTGACATGGGGGGCTGCTTTGAGAAGAGCAAAAACAATCTTTTCCCGACTCGAAAATTCATGAACAAAAAAATAACCCTCTAGCAGATTTAACCATTTATCTACGGCATCTGCGTCTATCTGACCCTCGAATATGGGGATTTCAAAATTAACTTGTACCTTAAAGGGTGTGGCGTTTCTAGAGTAGCTGCTGGAAGCCGATGCGTTGCTTCTGGGTAGCCGCTGAAGGATCTGGGCAAAGCTGTCCATCATCGCGTTCCGTTGTTGCTCGAGGGCTTCTTCGAGCAAGATTTTGATGGGATCTCCTGCCCCCTCATCTTTCTTCTCGTCTGCCATGGGAGGCCATCGGGATTTGCGAGGCTGGTCTTGCAAAGGTTCAACCAGTTCAAGCCCTAACTCCTTATATCCCAACCTTGTTGGGGACATGCAAAGAAAAACAGAGAAAAAGCAGACCGCTCTGATACCACTGATCCAGATTTAAACAGGAACACAACAAATTACAGAGATAACCATATACACAAAGATGCAGCGGAAATAATACTTCATTTCATTAATGGAAAATACTGAAATATGCTTACAACCAGAAATGGAAATAAACCAGCTAGGGCGATGGTAGCTTATCTCTGAGAAGAGATGTGGTGGCTACATGCCTCTGAACTGTGTTACAATGAGGCTCGAAGGCCTATTTATTGTTGAGAAACAATGGAAAACCCTTAACATTCCAAAACCTAACCCTAGGAGATGAAACGCCAAACTATGGGCCCCGTTTGGGGGTAAGTTGGTACATCAACTTCCCGGGGTCGTAACTTTGGCATATGATCTCCGTTTGACGCGTACAATAGCTCATTAGAAAGATCTATCCGAGCACTATCATTGTTGGAATGGGCAACATCGGTCCATTCCATGGACCGATGTTGCCCCTGGATTCCCCAAAAAACGTCGTTTAGGGCCTCAAAATGGATCCGGAAGTTCAGGACCCGAAAAACTGCTAAAAATAGTAAGTTGTGCTACAATTAAGGAAACTGAAAATGCTGAGAAAGACAATGGTGGGGGTCCAGGTGGACTTGGCAGGTGGCCACCAATATCCACCTGGATCACAGCAGCCTCAGACGGGCTCAAACCCCAGAAAAGTGGACTTCACACAGCTCTTTTTGAAGGCACCGGAAGGAAGAAGTCACTATCTGAGATTATGGAGAGGCAGTAGCATCCTAGAACTACAGAACAGAATACAAAACATTCTTGGCATCCCCGAACAAAGGCAACATCTGATCTACAAGGGGCGCAGTCTACAGGATCACTACACCCTCCAGGATTACAATATAACCACAGATTCAACAATCATAATAAACCTTCGGCTGAGAGGAGGATGCTCTGGATCCAGTTCAAAGAATACAGGCTCCTTCAAGGACGCGGTGAACGGTAAAGGGGAAAACATTCAATCCAAACCAGCACCAGCACCAGAGCTACCAGGCCCCTATATTGTGGAACAAACACTGGAATCTCCAACGATCCAAGTAACTTCGCCGGAGGTAACTAATCTACACACTGATCTAGCAACACATGCTGTTATATGTAGATTTAATGGGTTCTGGCCAAAATCAGATGCACTGCATCACTGGATCCTCTCAACATGGTCACCTGACTGTGAAATTCACCTATGCTCAAAGGGTTTCTTCATAGTTAGTTTTACAACAGAACAAGAACGTGACAATATTATCAATCAGGGGCCTTGGTTCTGGGGCAAGGCTGGCCTCTTCACCACCCCCTGGTTTCCTGAATTTGATGCAAATACTATGAAAGTATCAACAGTTCCTGTTTGGGTGAGGCTTCATAACCTCCCTCTACATTTCTGGCACTACAAAGTTTTATCAGCCATTGGAAATTCTTTGGGGAAATTCCTTAAAACAGATGAAGAAAGAGTTAACCAAGGAATATTCACCTATGCTAGAATATGTGTAGAAGTGGATCTAAGTCTGGGGCTACCTGATCACATTACATTGAACTATAATAATACGCAGAGGATACAACCGCTTGATTATGAAAATACAGCATTCAGGTGCCTTAGATGCATGCAAACAGGGCATCTTCAAAACACCTGTCCACTGGGCAAGAAGGACCCCAAAGTGAACAAGAAACAACAAAAAAAGCCGAATGGGTGGCAGCACACCGATTGGAGGGAAAAAGAGGAAATGCAGACAGAACTTACAGGGAACCAATCAAAACCTGACATACAAATGGAACAGAAATATACACAGGAAGGAAATGCCCCAGACACACAACTGGGGCCAGACAATATGAAACAGCAACAGGAAATACAGTTGGAAGCAAGTGGCATCAAACGATCTCATGGATCTGAAGGCTCGGAATCTGACAAGGAACAACTAATAAACACAACGGAAAATCAGCTGGCCATCACTGCACTCAACTCCAACTCTGATGGCTGGCGAAGGGTGGAGAAGAAGAAGGGCAGGAAAGCATAGGCCAGTCGACATCTATTTTTTATTTATTTTTCTATAATCTCTGGTTGCTTGTGAATACAGAGACAGTCATCTGCATATGCTTAGGCATCTACAAAATGTAATTTTTTCTTATGAATAAAATTACGACTTTTTTCTACGGGAAAAAAAAGAAGTGGCTGGTAATAATTTGATTGCTATTTTTAATGATGGTATTTTACATTCAATAGGAAAAACTACTTCCAAACCATAAGCCAGATGGAAGGGAGGTAAACTAGTTGAGGCTTTTGCTGAGGTACGACATGCCCACAAAGATGGAAGAAGCATCAAATTTGAATTTTGTTTATGAATTCTAGCAGTCTGTTTAATCATGGTAGTCAAAACCTTGTTTATGGTTTCTTCTTGGCCATTTTCCTATGCGTAATATGGAGTAGAACTATCATGGTGCAATCCTAGCTTCGCAGTAAGTTTGGTCTTCATAAAATTTTGAAAATGGCTACCATGGTTCGTGGTGATGGCTTTTGGAACACCGAACCTAGAAATCACATGATTGAATATGAAAATAGTTGTTTTTTCGCCATCATCCTTATATGTAGGCATCACCTTGGCCCATTTCATAAAATAATGCACCACTAGGATAATATACCCTTTCCCCCCAGCTGAGTGAGGGTTACATGTAAGAAAATAGATGCCCCATTTCGCAAAAATAAAGGAAACAATGATTGGGTGAAGAGGAGCTGGAGGTGCATGCATTTTTTGATCGTAAATTTGGAAATTGTGTCATTTCTAGATCGCAGTAATACAATCTTTGAACATCGAAGGCTAGAAATACCAAGCGCGAAATATTTTTTAGGCAGTGGAAAACCTTGACATATGACCACCAGAACCCCAGAATGGTAGTCATTCAATGATTTTTTGTCGTCCTCATGAGTCAAACATCATATACATATGGAATCAACAACATGACAATAAAGTGTGTCACCAACAATTGTCTATTGTTGGGACCGGTACTGAATACTATGACGTTCAGTTCGAGTTAATTCACGCTGAAAAGTATGCATTTGAAGATATGTGATAATATCTCCATAACAAGGTTTTAAAGTAGTTATAAGAAAAAAGGATTCATCTGGAAGAGAATCCTCTGTTGCGGTTTCCGTCTCAGCATAGGGAAAGTCACATAACAATTCAAAAAACACCAATGGTTTCTTGGACTTATATTTTATGAATTCTAAATCAAATTCTTGCAGGATAACTATCCATTTAGAAAATTTTCCCACTAGAAATTTTCTCATGAGAATGTAAACCATAGGGATACAATCTGAAATCACTGTTGTTTTACATAAGAGAATGTAGTGATGAAATCTTTGGATAGCTTGAATGGCTGCCAAGGCCAATTTCTCCACATGTGCATATTTTATCTCAGTTTTCATAAGATTTATACTCAAATAATATACCACATGTTCATAGTTCAACTCATCTTCTAAAACTAAAACCATGCCAATGGTGACATCGGATGCAGCTAAATACAAAAAATAATGTCGATTATAATCAAGAGGATGCAAGAATGGTGTATGATTCAACACATGTTTTATTGCATCAAAATATTTTCGAGGAACTTCATCCCATGTAAATGAGATGCCCTTTTTCAATAGTCGAGCAAAACCATTAGTTAGCTTAGCATAGTTTTGGATGAATTGACATAAGAAGTTTGATTTCCCTTGCAAACTTTGGAGTTGGCACAAGTTGGAAGGAGGAAGAAAATTTAGAATAGCCTCTACCTTAAGTGGATCGACCCGAATGCCTTCATTTGATATGACAAATCCTAGTAATTAACCTTATTGTACACAAAATACCAATTTATGAGGATTCAAGCGTATATTGTAGTGTCGATACCTAATAAAGATGGCTCTCAAATGCATTGGATGATCTTCTCGTTTTAGTGAATGAGCTGGAAAATCATCCAAATGGGGTTGCACAATATGCTTGATATCATGAAATGCATAAGACATGGCCCATTGAAAGGTTGCGCTAGAATTCTTTAATCCAAATGGGATTTTCTGATAAGAAAAAGTCCCCCATGGATAGATGAACATGGTTTTATTATGATCATCAAGGAGTATGTTGATTTGGTTGTATTCAAAAATTCCATCCATGAAAGAAAATATTTCGTTACTGGCACAATCGTCAATGATTTGGTTCATATATGAGGTAGGATAGTTGTCTTTGGGACAAACCTTATTAATATCCTTATAATATATGCATCCTCTCATGGTCCCTTGATTTTTGTTAGTAGGAAAAATATTGGAAACCCAATTAGACAAGGGAATAGGATAGATAAAACATGCTCTAAATAGTTTTTCAACCTCAACTTTAATAGAAGCAGCCTTTTGTGGATGCACTGGACGTAATATTTGTCTAATAGGCTTAGCATTTGGGTAATTCTTAATTTTGTGAACAATAATGCTCAGGTCAATTCCTGGCATTTCCTCATAAGACTAAGAAAAAATGTCACGAAATTCATGAAATAGGGCTTTAGACGTTTAAAATTCTTCAAGTGAGCACAAAGCACCCATGTGAATGTTCACGATAATTCCATATTTGACTGAGATATTAATTGGAATAGTTGTAGAATATTTCCCAAATTCTTATTAGATTCAATGTGAAGAATTGACATAGGGCATTCAAGATTATCTACGATCTTAGGTGAAAACATAGTAGAAAAATCATTCTCAAGTTTATCAAGGTTAAGAAGAAAAGATGAACGATGATGATAGTCATCCCATGGCATTTCATCTAACGTCATAATCTCCATAATACTTTCATCAGTTGGAAACATATTATCGAAAGGATCTAGAAATGAAATTGGTTCTAACTAAGCTAATTGAGAATAATCAATATTGATCGCATTCACTCAATCAATTTCATAGGGTGGTGGGTCAGAAAACGGTTGAACTGCCTGATAAGAAAATTTGAGTAGGATTAAAGGCATCTCATTTCCATATGAGGTCAATTCAGATTCTAAAGGCACAATCCAAGGATAAAAAGATTCCATCATGCTGGCGGAGATCAAGTTAACCTGGAAAACATTATATGGAATTTTCGGTGGAGGGATTACAAAATTTCCCGTAAGTGATGAATCCTTGAGCAAGCCAAGACCAAAATCTTCATAGGGAGTAATCGTTTTCCCACAAAAGGTACACTACCTATAGAATTAGTGTTAGAAGTATAGTAAGATAACTAGTCTAATTTTACTATTTTCTCTTGATGAGGAAATAGTATCATGCGGAAAAGTGATAAGACCACTGCAAACATAGCATAGGTCCAACTTCAACCTAGTAAAAGGTTGTAATTGAGTTGGGAATCAATGAATTCAACTTTGATTCTAACCATCTTACCTTCTAACTCTATTGGTAGATCGTTTAAGATAAACTAAGGATGAAAACCTCTTCCATCAAAAGATTTCAAAGTGCTAGGAGATTTATTGATAGTTGGAGAACCCAAATCTTTTCAACAAGCAATAAAAATGATACACATAGAGGGTCCTTCATCAACCACTATACGAAACTCTCATTTGGTTTTGACGAAGACTAGTATTTGGAATGCTAGTTGATGTGGAAGTCTATGTATATTTCTTTCAAGATCAAAGATGATAAGATTAGAATCCTGAGCATCAATTTCTCCAATAGCTGACAAAAGTAACTTTATTTGTGCTGGACATGTTTGCAACACTTCAAGAGATGACATTGCTAAAGGAGACATTGTCAGGTCTTCACCAATGTTGTAGTTCTGAGAAGCTCTAACATGTGGGTTGAAAGATTATTTTGAAACAACGCCTTTGGGAGGAGGTTGAATCATCATGTCAAGGTTTGGTTTCTCAATCTATAATGGTTCAGAAGTAGAAGGAATTGAAGTGGAAGGTTTAATAGTTGGACTAGCATCATTTCCATTTAATGCAGGACCCATAGATACGTAAAGTTTTGATCTTATTGCTACCATAACCTGTGAAGACATCATCATGATATATGTTGATGTGGAAGAAGAAGATGGATTATGCGAAACCATTTTACTGTCTTAAGAAGGAAAAGGATCCTTCAAAATAGAAGGAGTTGGATAACCTTTTATGAATTTAATAACGTCTGCTTGATGTGGGCATTCCTTTGTATAATGATCTTCATTATAGATTAGACAAAGATAACAAGGTTTATTTTTCTCATCAGTCGATTAATTTTTAGTTTGTTTTTCTTTATGAGAAGAATTTTTCTTTGTTTTACCTTCCCCCTTCTTTTTACCTTCAAATTTTTTGTTCTTTCCAGTAGATGATTCTATGACATTAATCTTAGAATTATTTTCCAGAGAAAGGTTTTCATTCGGTGAATCATGTATAGACAAAGTCTAAGTGTTCTTAGAATTCTTCCTTTTACCCTTACACTGATGGATGACAGAACTAATTACACCATCAATAGTGTTAGAGTCTGTAGGAGTTTAGTCTAGTTGAACTAATATTATTGGGCGAGGTAGATTTGGGATTTTCTTGTACAAGGTGGCAGATTGTGTATAGACTAGGTCTAGTTACTAGACACGAGCAATTCCCTTCTCTTCCATTACAGCACCTACTTTAGCAACATCCTGGGTAATATCGAGAAGTAATGATTTTTTGAACATTAAGCCAAAATTTGATATAGAATATAAATCTTGACTAAACGATGCCTACATCTCCATTTATGTATATGATCCAAAATGTAAGTAGATGTCGATTGTTTTAGGGAAGTCAAAATCTTAGTACCACTGTCATATCAAATTGGTAGCTAAAAATGTGTCAAAAATGTTGTTGCTAAAGATTTGAAATATGGAAAGAAGGCAAGGTAACTCAACATGCCATTTTGTTTTTGAACTGGTTAAAGTTCATTGGAAAAGGTGTAATCTGATAAATTCATTGATCAATGAATTCGACACACACCAAATATGATATGTCATAACATGATTTGATGGGCCTTATCCTAATACCTTCAAACTTCGGTATATCACTCAGTAACTTAGTACGAATTGCTGAACAAAATGGACAATAATAGATAGTATCATTCATCAGCTGAGATAAATATGGAAAATATAAAGTTGTGATGAATGGTAACTTTTGGTTGAATTCTTGTTGTGGATTTTGATAACCCTTAGGGTTAAGTCCAACCCCTGGAGGAGGATACTCAGGATATTCTTGAATAGCTTGTGTAGTTGGTATTTGCATGCCTCTAGGGTAACCGGGGTGAGTCATACCAGGTTGTGGGTTAAATGGAATTTGAAAAGTATGACCAGGGTATAGTTGACTCTGGAAAGGTGGACTTTGAACTATTTGACCCAAAAAGTATTTCCCCTATCAAGGTTGACTTTCAAAAGTTGATCTTGAACAAATTGACTTGGAATAGGCTTGCCTTGGACAAATTGACCTTGTAAAGGCTGGCTTTGAAAATCTTTCCTTGATACAATGTTTGCATTATCCCTATACTATGTTGTCTGATAGGAAGCTGTGTTGTAGAATGGAAAGTAGGACTAGTTTGATAAGAAGATTATTAAGGGATAACCTATGTTAGTAACATGTACAATCATTGTTTATACTATCGAGATATGTGTCTTAGGTGAACTTGGAACCGATTTCTAAACAGATGTCTGAATAGTAGACTAAATAGGTGTTTGAGGTATACTTTGAATAGGTTGTTGAACATGTTGTTGAACTTGTTATTGAACAAGTGTTTGTGGAATTCCTTGGACAAGTGTTTGAGGAATCCCCTAGACAAGTTTTTAGATAGGTATTAAAATATTTGGATTAGGTATATGTGGAATAGATTGTCCAGTATACTAAACATGTTGATAAACTGGCACTTGTGGAGCAACTAGAATAAGTTGTTGAGAAAAAGTAGGGTTCCAAATAGTATTCATCCTAAGGAAAGGAGCACCAACCAAGGGTTGATCCAAAACATGTTGGCTTGGACCAGACGAAGGTATATGAACATAAGTTCCAATAAAATATTGTCCTCCAACCATAGGATATGATCCAAAAACAAGTTGTCCTCCAGGTAGACAATAGGGTAGTTGTCCCCCATGAGCATAATAAACACTGGTTGGGGTTACTTGAGGATTACCTAAGTTCCAACAAGTGACTCATACCCAGTAGGAACTGGAGGACCACCATATAATAATGACTCCAGGGAGATGATATACATAGAGGTATCAGTGGGTTGACTCCCAGGAGGAATTTATGACATGTTTCATCTCGGTGAAAAGTAAAAAGGAGTGTGGTAATGTGGAATACCTTGACCTAAAAAGTCCAAGGGGGTAGAATACCAAGGATCTGGTCAGAAAGGATCAAAAGGAAGTCTTGGAAAAACTCTTGGTTCACCAGTAGTAACAGGAGTATGTGGTGATTCTTCCTCCTCGTTCCCAGTAATATCTTCAATTCTAATTAGACTAGGAGGTAGTCTAGTTGTAATTATGAGCTTCCTTCAAGGTGAATATGGTTGATGAGTAGGATCTATAACAGCTAAAGGTGATTTAGGTTTGGAAATATTAGATTCAGTTTCTTCAACTTCTGGTTCAGTTATTTCTGTGTCTGAAACTTCTCCAGTATCATATTCTCTTTTAATAACTTCAGTAACTTCTGGCCCAGATCGAACTGAGCCTAATTCTAATTCATGAGGTTGAATCACTTTAGTTTATATTTTCTATGATTCTACAATTGTAGATGTCTTAGGTTGATCTGACGTTTTGGATCTTGTTGATGCTAACTTCTTAGTTTTAATATTTAGGGGATAAACCCTGAATTCTACATGAATGCCTCGATGAATCAACCACAATGAATTTTTATTAAGAATCCAAAATAATATTCACAATCCAACCCTAAGGTATCTAAAAAGTAAAAGCAATCAAATAACACATGCTAGTAAATCGAAAGAATGAAACCATGCAAACAATCTTTTCACAGCGAAATCACTAGTTGGTGATGAAATCTAATGTTGCAGAGATCAACGTGAAAACTAGTTAAAGATAGAGCGGGTGGAACCGGTTACGCTGACAACCTACTTAATGTAGATGATATGGTACACGTAACTTCACTTATGCCATCTCGAGTGAAGAATACCCTCCAAAAATGTCCAAGTGGGTCTAGCCAGTGTTTGTTGCAGGCACATCAAAGAATTCCCCTCCATTGTCACCTTGAGTAATAGCCCTAATATTATAGTCTTTAAGGTTACCACTTAAGAAAATTTAACCTGGGGTGATAGTTGCAAATCAGATGTACACGCAAGGGTAGAGTGAGAAATATCGATCCCCTTGAAAGTTCCTCAACATGGTTAATCTGAGGTTTACTTCCAAGTGACTCCCAAGTACCTTTCAACACCATTTTTAATACATGCAAATCACTCTACCGTAACCAATGAAGTGGGGTTAATCACTCCACTGGGTCTGATATGATATCATGCTTAACTCCTTTGTAAGGGGAGCTTCCCAAAGCCAAACTGTAATAAATGGATTTACTCCCTATTTTGAGATTCTAATGTTTGTTTGCATCTTTGGAAAGTTAACTCACTTCCCTATTCCAAAGCCCTACAACTTTATCTAATGTAGGTGGAAAAGAGCCCTAAAACATAAAATTATAGATTGATTTAATTAGCCTTGTTTTTTAAAGTTGTTACTTACTCAAATGGTAAATCGATGTGAAACTGATGGTGTTATGACTTGATGCAAAACCTTAATGCAATCTAACATGATATTGTAATCTTTTCATTTGAATGAATTTGTAGCTGAAGCAATGAGAGAGTCTTTTCATTTTTCAAAGAAAATGAAAAAACTCCTAATATCTGAATATCCCTTTCATGAATGAAATTTTTTTAGTTTTAAATGACCCAAATGCATAAATTAACCTTTAAAACTTCAATTCTCCCAATAACTCAAAAACCATGAAACTTTCCTTTAACATACAATCACTCAAAATTTTCAAAATGCACAAGGAAACCAATCAAAATCCCAAAAATGAATTTTGGCCAACGAATGTTATGAATTTAATATTGTCTAGAGTACAATTCTGAAAAACTTCAACACTGAAAGAAGAATATCGTTTCATTTCAAGTTCAAAAAAATAAGCACTTTAATTAAAAATACTCATTCTTGAAAATCATTGTTTTTCATTAATGAAATAATATTTAAAAAAAAAGTAAAATAAACACTAGATTTGATTTGTTTGAAAGAATAAAGACAAGAAGATAGAAAATCAAGACCTCTCGATAGATCTACAACACACTAGATGAATCTTTTACCCTAATTCGTGAAAACAAGGAATTTTCAAGAATACTCTTTCACAACACTCAATTAAACTGACAAACACTTTCGAAGGTGTAAAAAGTGTAATCAAGCATAAAAAACAAAATATACGAGAATTAGTGAAGGGAAAACTGAATTTTTCAAAATATTGAGGTGTTTATGCAAGAAACAAACCAATCCAGTGTGCATACGCATTGTTACTAAAGGCTCAGTGTGCATAAATACATTATGTGGCTAAAGATAAAGCATGCATATCAAGAAAATTTTAGAAAAAATAACAATAAAACGAACAAATCACTAAATCCAAACTTTTGACATATTTCAAACACTCAAACAAGGATATGAGAAAAGTTTCAAAAGTAAAAACAAGGTGATGATGAAGGATGACACGTTCCCCAATGGAGTCGCCAATTTTTTAGGCAGATTAATCCTTGTCCAAGAAAAGATGGATCTCCCTAGATCTCAAACAAAACTTAGTAACAAACAAGTAAAGAATTTCGTTGTTTGCTTAGTTTATGACTAATTGAAACAAGTAATATGCAAAGAATCACATACCAATTTAATGAAGTGTCTATTGAATTCCTTTCAGTGCTTTCCACAGCCAACTTCTCCTTGATGCTTTAGAGGTATTTCCAATGTTTTCCACGGCTTCTCCATGATGCTCCAAAAGAGATCTGCATATATAGAAACATGAAAAAATATCAAAGCATCTAGCATATACAATCAAAGGTAAATTAAGTTCTTAACTCAGCATACATCATAACTAGAATCAATAACTAGTTATAAACTATGTGAGTGATCAAGTAATCTCACAAATAATATCAGAATAAACGTGATTAGGAAAGAATAATTGCTTTTTATTGAATTCAAAAGAGAACAAGGTTACAACCTGATTTCCTTGATGTCACAAGCCTCTTTCCATTATCTCCAACCTTCTCCTTGGATGAAAATCCTTATAGCCCTATTTTTGTAGCATAAGCCTATCTTTAGTGGTCCTCCCCAACCCTCTAGATTTTGTTTGATTTATAGGCCAAGAGGAGAAGGTTTGGGATCCTCTTCCTAAGGGTTGAGATCTAGAAATGGTGGTATAGAGGATCCACAAAGGGAGGGAATTAGTTGCATGATGAGAGGGATCAGGCTTGAATAAACATCAATTTGAATCTTTTAGTTTGGAAAGAGTCGACTAACGAAGCTTCTAGATTTTACTTTTTATTTTGTACTTGCATTGAGTCATGTGCGTAGTACATAGTGTAAGAAAAGCACAATCTTGCATTGAATTTAATGGTCAAGACTCATATGTGCAGAAACTAGCTAGGGAATTGTGGAGGTAATCAAAAATAGGTATTTGGTCCTTGTAATCGTGAAATTTCATTCTCTATGGGATTGTTTAGGTTCTAGCCATACAGGGGGGTGCTTTTTTACACTTTTATGGAAAGAAAAAGATCTGCACTGATGGTCATTTTCCTAATGCTAAAAAATGATGTGTAACACCTTGCAACTTCTGATCTCTACCCTCGAACTCCTTAGAGTATTTGCTAGATCAGGAGAATTCTCTTCTCCTTGCTTCTCAATTGGCCTTTCTCATTCCATAGAATTCACATCAGGCCTGTAAGGGGAGTCATGTAAACTTTATTCCACCATTATTCTCTTTATCTTTCATCTTCTCTCTCCTTCAAACATATCATGTAGTAGATAAAGAAATAGAATACATAATCAAATAATATATCAATGTATCTCATAGGAGGCTATATCATATTCACAACTCAATTCATATTATCATGATACATACACACACACACACATATATTGACATCAACATATCAACATCATGCATGATAACATAAAACTACAATAATAACCACATGCATGATAGTAACCATCACAATGCATGCATAAAAGTATGCATTTTATCCCATCTAGCCCAACTGTTTGAACCTGGAAGCTCTATTACCACCTTGTGGTATCAGATATCACCCAAAGAGAACAAAACCCACTCTTATACCACCCAATAATGCCTCATCCCACATTTACCATCTTTTACAATCTTTATAGCATAAACATGAGTTGAGTGTCACTATGATATGACCCAACCTCCAAATTCCAGTTATGGAAGTGGGGCCTACAATCCGGAACATATAATAACATCCCTCAAAGACTACCAACCACTCAGGAGCCTGACAGCCAACCTAGGTGGTTAATCCTTGAGTTGGAATTGTTTTTCTCTAGCTTATCTCCACAACTGCACCCATAACACAACATCCATGTTGTTGGGAGCCTATAATTGCACCCATAAGCTTGTTTCCATGTGGTTATGACCCAAAATCCCCAGTTTTGTGCATGTGGTGGGAAGAACTATGCCACTTCTTCAGGATAGCCTCTAGACCATTGCCTAGAACTACCTATGACTTTCCAAAAACATAACTAAGATGACAACAATGCCGACCATTAAAAACTTGAGCAAGATCTTGACCTAGACATGCCAAGTACATGAAGGAAATTTTGTCAAACAGATAGTAAACATAGTAGGTAAAGGTCATGCATGCATATTTGATCATAAACTTATAAAAATCATTTACTAATCACTGAGAAGGCTATATACCCTCTCAAACTAGCCGCAACAAAACTTTTTATCCCATGCATTCATAAACCATCCAATAACTTATCAATTCATGAACAAGAGACATAGTAAGAAATCATCATATAATCAAGCATATAACCAGAATAAAAAACCATGAAAAATCAACCTGACCATATATTTAGCCAAACCAAATCTCTCTTTCATCCAATCACCCCCTTTCCATATTCCAAGCATGAATGTGGTATCATAACGGTTAAATCAAGATAAAACCAACTAGAGAATCCAAAGGCCAAACCACCTTAACCCTCAACCATGGTGATTTCACCTAACTGGTCCATAAATCACTAACATTTACTAGACTTGTCTCTTCCCAAACTCTCCAGAGCTCTAGGGATTCCATCTCAACCCACAGCCTCTAGGGATATGAGTTGTTATATGGCTCCAAAGAACTACCATCTCAACCCACACCCTCGAGGGACCAAAGTTGTTCCAAGGCTCTAGATATCCTATGCCAACCCACAACCATATGGAACCTGAGAACCAACCTGAATACCAAATGGGGAACCCACTACACCATGGCTATTTAGGAAATGACAAGAAAAGGTTGAAACCACTGTCACTCCAAGAAAATATCCATGCCAACGACAACGAATGACTAAGGAACCACATGCGTATACCATTTATCCAAAAACCAAAAAGGAAATCACAAATGCAACCTATTACCTACAAAGTATCTATGTTTTAGCGGTTGATCCAACCTTCTCTTTTGTTGCCCAACATTTCCTTGCTTGTCCTTTGCTTGTCCCTTTTATTATTGTTTTCTCTTTTTCTTTTATTTTTTTTTCATTTTTCTTCTAATATCCCTTGCATGCAAATTTATGTCTCTTCATCTTCCTTTTCTCCTATTTTCCTTTATTTTCATAATTAAATGTAAATTGTTGCCTCTTTTCCTTTTCCAATTTCTATATCCATAAATAAACCACAAGTGATGTCTGCTATAATGTTTTCCCACCATTAAACTTGGAATATCTGTCCCATGACCTTGGTTTTGTTTTATTTACATGGAAAATCAACCAAGAGTTGTTACACTACCAGCTGAAACAAGGACACCAAGGATCCTCCTACCTCCATCCACCATCTATTCAAAAATCAACTAATGTATAGACAATCTAGAGTCTCGTTTCCTCCATCCTTCATTTATCCAATAGCCACACACACACTCCATGGAATTTAAAGGTTTCACCTCCACCCTGAAAACATACAACAAAATGGTTCCACCCAATCAAGGAATCCAAAACCCACTACCAAGAACAAAATTATAAATAAACAAAGGAGACCCCAAATATTCCCCAACTAGGAATCCAAGGCCTAAATATCTACCCCATGTTGTAAAGGAACTCTAGAGAATACAATCTCCACCCTCCAGCCCTCAAGGCATCCCAAGATTTAACCTCTCTTGAAGGGAGTCAGTGACATTCCTACTTCTTAACTAAAAGTATATGTGTCTTCTGAGAGTGGTGATAGAGCCAAATCTCCTCCACACTACTATATGTGTCATTGGTTGTTTATTAAGCCCATGCATGCTCTTTTCCTCTGTTGCTCACAACATATGACTTATGTAATTTTCTTTGTGATTTCCTAGTTCTTCACAACTACTCATGATAACTCCCATGTGCATAGTCAAACAAGATCCTCTCGCTCTCCATTTTTCTTGAGTATAGTATTGAGAGTCCTTTTTCAATGGCATTTAAGAAATTCCCATGTGTTTTTCTTGTGTTTCTTGTTTGTGCCCTCTTCCCTTCAGCATGAATCTTGTTCAAAGGATCCTCATTGATCTGCTATGTGTGTCACCTCTACGCTATGAAGAATGTTCAAAAGACTCCTATGTGATCCTCCTACATTTGTGTGCCTTTCCTTCTTGCGTTTTTTTTTTCGTTTTCTTCTAGAAATTCCCATCCCATTTTCCACACCTACACTTTTCCATGAAGTCTCCTCCCACTGCCTAAGCAATTGTTGCCATTAAATTTTTTGTCCTCTTTTTATTTTTTACATGCATTGTGTCATGTTCCTACTACATATTGTAAAACAGAGCACAATTTTGTGCTAAATTTAATGTTCAAGTCTGCATTTGTGCAAAAAATGGCTAGGGAACTCTGCAGGTAATCGAAAATAGGTATTTAGTCCTTGTGATCCAGAAATTTCATTCTCTTTCGTATTGTTTAGGTTCTAGCTTTGTAGGGGGATTATTTGGAACACTTTGATGGATATCAAAAGATCTAGACTGGTGGTCATTTTCCTAATGTGAAAAAATGACATGTAACACCTTGTAACTTCTGATCTCTACCCTCAGACTCCTTAGTGTATCTGCTATATCAGGAGAGTTCTCTTCTCCTTGCTTCCCAACTGACCTTTCTCATTCAATAGAATTCACATCAGGCCTGTAAGCGGAGTCATGTGAACTGTAGTCAACCATTATTATATTTATCTTTCATCTTCTCTCTGCTTCAAACATACCATATTAGATAAACCAATAGAAGACATAATCAAATAATATCTCAGTGTATCTCATGGGAGGCCATATCATCTGCACAAGTCAATTCATATTAGCACAATACATACATACATATACATATACATATACATATACATATACATATACATATACATATACATATACATATACATATACATATACATATACATATACATATACATATACATATACATATACATATACATATACATATACATATATATATATATATATATATATATATATATATATATATATATATATATATAGACATCAACATATCAACATTGTGCATGATAGTAGCCATCATAATGCATGCATAAAAATGTGCATTTTATCCCATTTAGCACAAGTTTTTGAACTTGGAAGCTCTAATACCACCCTGTAATGCCTCATCCAACATTTACCCTCTTTTGCAATCTTTATAGGGTAAACATGAGTTTAGTGTCACTATGATATGATCCAACCTTCAAGTTCTAGTTATGGAAGTGGGACCTACAAACCGGAACACATACTAACATCCCTCAGAGACTACAAACCACTCAGGAGCCTAATAGCCACCCTAGGTGGTTAATCCCTGAGTTGGAAGTCATTTTCTCTACCTTATCTCCACAACTGCTCCCATAACACAACATCCATGTGATTTGGAGCCGATAATTTCACCCATAAGCCTGTCTCCATGTGCTTATGACTCGAAATCCCAATTTATGTGCACGTAGTGGCAAGAACTATGCCATTTTTCAGGATAGCCTCTAGTCCATTCCCTAGAACTACCTATGATTTTACAGAAACATAACTAAGATGATAACAATGTGAAACATTCAAAACTTGAGCAAGATCTTGACCTAGACATGCCTAGTACATAAAGCAAATTTTTTTAAACAGATAGTAAACATAGTAGGTAAAGGTCATGAATGCATATTTGATCATAAACTTCTAAACTTCATTTAATAATCACTAAGAAGGCTCTATGCCCTCTCAAACTAGCCACAACAACACTTGTTATCCCATGCATTCATCAACCATCCAATAACTTATCAAATCATGAACAAGAGACATAATGAGAAATCATCATATAACCAAGCATGTAACCAGAATAAAAACCATGACAAATTAACCTGACCAAAGATTTGGCTAAACCAAATATCTCTTTCATCCAATCACCCCCTTGCCATTTTCCAAGCATGAATGTGGTATCATAATGGTTAAACCAAAATATAACCACCTAGATCTTCCAAATGCCAAACCACCATAACCATCAACCATGGTGATTCACCTAACCATTCCATAAATCACTAACATCCACTAGACTGGTCCCTTCCCAAATTGTCTAAATCTCTAGGGATTCCATCTCAACCCAGAGCCTCCAAGAACATGAGTTGTTATAGGCATCCAAAGAACTACCATCTCAACCCACACCCTCCAGGGACCCAGGTTGTTTCAAGGCTCCAAAGATCCTATCCCAACCCACAACCATATGGAACTTGAGAACCAATCTGAATACCAAATGGGGAACCCACTACACAATGTCTATCTAGGAAATGACAAGGAAAGGTTGAAACCACTGTCACTCCAAGAAAATATCCATGCCAATGACAACAAATGACTAAGGAACCACATGCATATACCATGTATTCAAAAACCAACAAGGAAATCACACATGCAACCTATTACCTACAAAGTATCTTTGTTGTAGTGGTTGATACAACCTTATTTTTCATTTCCAACCATTTCTTTGCTTGTCCTTTGCTTGCTTTATCCAAGTCCAAGTGAATACTCGAATGCTCCAAGAATTCTCTAAGTGTGCCAGTGTGTAAGAGAGAAAAGCTAATTTTTCATTTTTCCTCTAATTTCCCTTGCATGCAAATTTGTGTCTCTTCACCTTCCTTTTCTCATGTTTTGTTCTATTTTTATAATTAAATGTCAATTATTGCCTCTTTTCCTTTTCCAATTTCCATATCCATAAATAAACGAGAATTGATTTCCACTATAATCTTTTCCCACCATTCAACTTGGAATATATGTCCCATGACCTTTCTTTTTCTTTATTTACATGGAAAATCAACGAGGAGTTGTTACACTGCAAACTGAAACAGGGACACCAAGGATACTCCTACCTCCACCCACCAATTATTCAACATTCAACTGATGTATAGGGAATATAGAGTATCATTGCGTCCACCCTTAAGTTATCTAATAGCCACACACACCTCCACCTCGAAAACTTGCAAAAAAATGGTTCCACTCAGTGAAGGGAGTCCAAAACCTACTACCAAGAACCAAATTATAAATAAACAAAGGAGAACCCAAATATTCCCGAACCAAGAATCCAAGGCCTAAATATCTACCCTAAGTTGTAAAGGAACTCTAGAGAATACCATCTCCACCCTCCAACCCTTAAGGAATCCTAAGATCTAACCTCTCCTGAAGGGATCCAGTGACATTCCTAATGCTCAACTAAAAGTATATATGTCTTCTAAGAGTGGTGATACCTCCAAATATCCTCCGCATTACTATATGTCTCATTGGTTGTTTATAAAGCCCATGATTTTTTTGTTCCCTCTATTTCTCACAACATATGTCTTATGTAATTTTCTTTGTCATTTCCTAGTTCTTCACTACTACTCACGATAACTCCCATGTGCATAGTAAAAAAAGATCCTCTTGCTCTCCCTTTTTCCTAAGTATAGTGTTGAGAGTACTTTTCCAATGGGATTTAATAAATTCCCATTTGTTTTTCTTATGTTCCTTGTTTGTGCTCTCTTCTATTTAGCATGAATCTTGTTCAAAGGATCCTCATTGATTTGTTAGGTGTGTCACATCTATGGTATGTAGAATGTTCAAAAGACTCATGTGTGATCCTCCTATGCGTGTGTGCCCTTCCTTCTCACGTTTTTAGTTATTTTGTGTTTTCTTCTATAACTTCCCATCCCCTTTTCCACACCTGCACTTTTCCATGAAGTCTCCTCCCACTGCCTAAGCAGTTGTTGTGCATTAAATTTTTTGTCCTATTTTTTCCCTTTCAATTATTGAAAATTATGGGTTGTGTCCCTAGCTTTCAATAAAAAAATTAAAAACAACATTTCGTTTTGAAAACAAAATACCAATTATTTTAAAACTCAGCAACCATCCTTCAGTGGTTGTCCGAACAGTCAAGTTTCTTCCTACAGTGAGTAAGTTGAATTTCCCAAGCGATTGATCTCCCTCGATCCCTTGAAATTTGTGTCCCTTACTCAACCCATTTTAAATTTTGACATTCAAATACAAAATAAATTTTTTTACATGGTTAGCAAAGGCCAATTACAAGTTTGCTAGTTACAAAATTCTTCACCTTTTCATTGTTCCTAGAAACCTCTTTACCATCAACATTTGTAGGAGGGGTATTTGGGATACCATATTCAAATAATATAGAACTCCAAACATCTACACCTAAATACATGGGATAGAATTCCATCTTGACATTCCATAATACATACTAGTATCTTTCTTGAGTAAGTATCTCAGATTTCTTGTCTGGCCATGATTCCCCATTCATCTACCTTCGAATGATTAAGTCGTTCATGAAGGAACCAAGATATGATAGCAATTGTGTCAAATCAAGAATTACTAACAGGGGGGGTGAATAAATAATTAAAAATCTTATTTCCTTTATGACATGCGCTTAAATTTTCAATTTCAAATAATCAAGAAACTCATGAGAGACCAACATTCACATACATTTGAACACAAGGATTTATGTGGAAACCCTTCTAGGAGAAAAACCACCTAAGATTATTTGTATACTATGATGATAATTAAGGCACCAAATTTGATTACATCATATTCTTGTGAGCACCCACACACAAGAGACCCAAACCCCATTCAAATCAGCAAGCCACAACTTTCCTAGAGGCTCCAACCTCTTATAAATGTAGGCCCCAACTTGCTTCAGTCAATTATTATACTTTTCATACAATTTTCAAACTGAGAACAATAAAATACCTTAGCATTACAAAATTGAATTGACTTTGATGTACTGTCTCTCTTCCTTCTTCTTTGTTCTGCACATACATAGTTGTCTCTACCATATTTGCTTCCTATCAACTACACTCTCTCCACTCCACTCAACACACACACTAAAGGGAGACAACCATACAAACTCCTTTGCGCAGCTTACTTTATTTTTCTACATTGTTTTCGTCTCACACACCCTTTGCACATACACCATAGTATTTTACCACAAAGAACTATATCATTACCACACTATATAGAGTGTTTCCTCACACTCTATCACATTGTTCAAGAACCAATCAGATGAGTCAAATCTTGCAGGAAATTAAACATTGGAGAACATGAGCAATTATCATCATCATACTGAGTGTTTTATTGCATGATACAATTGATCCATAAATTTCTCAGTATAGATCCCTTTGTCAATTAAATTACCACAGTACCTACTCAGAGTCTTTGAACATAGACTACATTCCCAAGTTAAATTGTCTAAGACTTGTCCTCCAATATCATCTATCCAAGACCAGTGGAATCCCATTATTGAAACAAATGTACTATACCAACCACATTAACTATGATCTTAGACCTTCAATCATTGTACAATGTAGTTTATTTATGTGTTGTTTTTTTAATTCCTTGCATTGAATTCTAAACAACCTACTTAGTTTAACAAATCTAGTGTATCATTGGCTTTTAGCAATGTTTATATTTATATCTCCAAATTTGGGTAACTTCCAGATTCAGGGAATTCTGCAAAACATGTCATCCTATATTCCTCTACAAATTTGCATCATATTCCCATGAGTCTGAAACCATCATCCTAACGATTGAGTACTTCATGCCCTAACTCAAGGGTCGATACTTGCACTTCTCCCACTGACTGGCTTAAAACCCCTAACTAGATCAAACTGATAAACTATGAACTTTTCATTTTGTTTTAGGTGCATAACTTGTTCAACTTCAAATACAAAGGAAATAAATACATGAGAAAACATTAGAAAAATGATCTCCTGACATGAGATTTAACATTTTTACCACATCATCATTCTAATGTCATCTATCCCATATGTCCCCTACTAGCACTACCATGTGTCTCTTAAAAGTAGAACTTGTTGTCGTTGTGATCAACACCCAACAAAATTTTGAATCACGCTTCAATTTTGGAGCCTATTGAGGATCTTATGGTCTGTCATATTATGGTTACTCCACGGTCATTTGATGATTTGTAAATTGTTTAAGTCTTCTTCCTAGTTTAAACTATCAAGTCACTTGCACACACATGCTCAGTCTCCAATGAGTTTATGAGCACACTTCCTTTATGCAAACTCAAATAGGCATAGCATCATATGACAAGACAATGTTATTTCAATGTTCAAATTATTTTTAGTCAGTGTGCACTTTCATTGATAATCTCCCTCACTTTGATTGCAATTGCACTTTTATTTTGGTGATTTTTCTTAACTATCGTCTTTTGTGCACTTTATTTTTCAAAAGTGTTTATTTCACACTCGAAGTTGTCACGTTTTCTTATTTTCACTTTAATAAGTGTCATGTTCATGTTATATTCTCTATGGAATGTGTCACTTTCAAGGTCATTCAAATTTTGAAAGTTTCGGCTTCATGTTTTCCTCTTGTCGCGGGTGTCACTTTTGTGTTTTCACTCCTGCCTATGTCACAACTTGTGTATCACCAACGTTAGTTCTAGTGCACTCTTCTACATTAGATGGTCTTACAGATCATTGGAGTATGCACTAGATACTATCCTATAACTTAGTGAACCTTTTGGCCATAGTCATCACTTCTATCACAACTTGTGCTCTAAGTGTTTCTTCAACCGTCGCACGTAGAACTAGGTGTCTCTTTGTTGTTGTTTTAAGGTGTGACTACGTTTCAAGAGTCCAGTGCATTTCATTAGCTTGTATTTATGGAATTTATGTGTGCAGTCCATGTTTGAGTGGTGTTAAGATGCATTTATTCCTCCTACTCTGTGGGCCCCACACTTAGCCATTTTGGGATATCTTCTTCCTCTCTCAGCCCAGTGCAAGTCCTAGAGGAATTAATCCTATTACTAGATGATGAGTGCAACTTATTCATGAGCCTCATTGATTTATATTTTCTCCCATACTTGTGCACTAATTATTTTCTAAGTTCTTCTCCCTCTCACGGTGCATTAATACTTCCTAATAATAAGTCACCTAGCATTGTGTTGCCTCCCTCAGTGAAAAGCACATTCTAGATGAACAAGTAGCCATTGTTGGAGAGAAATGCGTCCTCTCAATCCTTAGCACACTTTGGAACAATGAAGTGCACTTCAAATTCTCAATTTAAATGTGTACTTCAGAAACACAAGGACCCTTTCAGAACACTTTAGAACAACGAAGCGTGCTTCGTAACAATGAAGTGCACTTTGAAACAATGAAGGATCCCTTATCTCTTAAAAAAAGTGCATGGTGCACTCCTAGAGCATGAAGCCTTCATCCATCCCTTTGAGTGCATGGCACACTCTTGAATAATGAATCATTTGAGCGGATGGTGCACTCTTGAAGCATGAATTTTTCATCCTTCTCTTAAAGATTGGATGGCATAATCACACAGCCTAAAGACTTCATTTGAGCACACTCTTTGGCTCAAAGAATTGTGCCCTCATAGTGACTCTTGAGTGCATAAGCACACTGAAAAGATTTGAAGCTTGACCCCTTCTTCCCTTCGATGTGCACCCTTGCACCCTCTTTTTTCCTCTTGATCACATGAGTGCACTTCGAAGGCTTGAAGCCTGACCCCTTCATCCCTTCGGTGTGTGCCCTTGCACCCTCCTTAGCTTCCTTTGAGCACATGAGCACATATTGAACCAACGAATGATTATCCTTCATGCTTCTAACCTACACCCTATGCCCTTGAGTTATCTTTCTCCTACTTGAGTGCAAAAGCACACTGATGAGCCTCATCATTGGGTAATTATATGGGCCTTAATTGGCCTTAATCCACCTCCTAGATTAGTCAAACCAACTATTCTCACAAATTATTACATACTTTTGATTATATTTTGTTTATGAGATGAGTTAGAGTTGGATATTTTTCTATGTGGTCTAATGTGTATGTGATGTGGGAATAAAGTATAAAAGCAAGGAAAAATGCAGGAATAAAGGATAAAAGCAAGGAACTGTGGCAAATACCTTGGTCAAAATTTGAATGGGACAAGGGAGAGGAATTATAGGAGGTAAATCCTCCTCATTTACTACCCCTCCATTCAAATATTCCTCCATCAGCTCGGAGTGCAAACAACCAAATCATGAGGACTAAAAGATAGGCAAACAAGTGAAAGTGACAGAAACTAGTTTATCTTGAGTGAGGAGCCAAGCCCCCCTAATAGGAAGGAAGTCGTTGGAGACTTCAAATGTATAGTAGAGAGGCTTAGGACCTCATTAGGATTCAGATTTTTATTGTAAAACTCTACTTTATTTCTGAGTTGCAAGACTTGTGACAGTTTTGTTATGTAATCCATGGTTTTTATAATAAATATGAGTTTTGTTTTGCCAGCAATGAGTTAACTCAGAGGGTTGAAGCTCTTGGGTTACGACCCATCCCAAGCAGCCAAAGCTCCTCTTTATTATACATTTATGATAGCATAGATTTCTGGTTTTGTTCATTTGCTTAAGTAGCTTCCTGGTTCTGTTCATTTTCTCAAGTAGCTTCCTGGTTCTGTTCATTTTCTCAAGTAGCTTCCTGGTTCTATTCATTGGCTTAAGTAGCTTTCTGGATCTTTTCATTTTGCTTAAGTAGCTGCATTTCCATTACAACGGTATAGCATAGATGATTCATGGTTTTATGTTTATTTGCTTAAGTAGCTGCATTCTTCTTACAGTAGTGTAGAGTAGATTGGTTGTGCTTTATTTTACTTCCATTTGTCCAGGTGTCTCGGTCTCACCTCTTCCCTCTAGAACCATGACTTGAGGAAGAGACCCTTCAGCAACCCTTGTTTCATTTCACTGTCATCATTTTCCATCACTCTCAGTCGACCCTCACCCTCACTGGTTTTTCTTTTGTTTTCATTTGAAACCTCCTTCAGCATGTTCTTCATGCATCATTTCCTCACCGTCTGATCCACAACAAACCTGACCAATCACTGTCTGATTCATTAGTTTATCCAACGACCATCACGCGCAAAGTTTTCCACCCACTTTTATGCACTATAATCTTCACCGTCGATATGTCTCTTGATCCAACGGCTATCACGTCACACACTCGCCAACTAACTTGGCCAATGTCCACCATCGATCTGTCTAGCCTGATCGGACGGCTATCGTTCAATCTCACGCAGATTCTTGCACGACCGTTATCCACCCGAGAGAATGTGATAAAAGTGGTTTTCTCATGCTATGTGTCGCTCAATTAGGCTAATCGTGTGAATTTCAGAAACACAACTTACAGCTTCAAGGGCACGTGAGAAACTGCTTACCGCCTTCAAAACCCGCTCCATCATTTCCATGTGTTTTCTTCCCACGATATGATCTTCATCGTCCATCCTTTGATTAATCTTGTCCTTCCATCTCTTGACTTAATCTCCACGATAAGATCTCTATCATTCATCTGCTTCATTACCCTTTTCATCCATCCATTCACTTAATTCCTCGCGATAAGATCTCCGTTATTCAATTACTTCATTACCTTTTTCGTTCACGTATTCACTAAATCGCCCGCGATAAGATCTTCGCCGTTCATCCTGCTCATTATCCTTGTTCATCCATTTATTCTCTTAAGCCCCGACAATAAGATCTCCACCGTCCATATTCTGGTCATTGATCGATTCAACGGTCCCTATGTAGTACTGCATCCTTATGTCCTCCTTTCACAAGTTTCGATCTCTGACTGCTCTTCCACTTGAAAACAGATTTAGTGTAGTTCCTTTGCTTACACCTTAGTATATTTTAATGCTCTTTACCTCTACAACTTAGATAACAGCATTAGGTTAGTGTTGATTTAGAAATTCTGTTTAGCATAGTTGTTTAGATGGTTAGTTAGGTTATGGCATGGTTTAGCATTACATGTTGTTTTTTTAATTACTGCAGTAGAGTAGCTCTGTCTTAGAATAGATTTGCTCTTCTTCCATCAAAGAATTAAGCGTCTTCTGACCCTATAGAAGTCTGGCTTGGAACCCCTGGGGTCTATTGCCATATGAGCAGTGACAACAGGCAGGACCTTCACTTTTACTTATGCATATAACACTGTCACCGCCAAGTTTATCTGAACCCCGGGTTTATAAGTAAAGCTAGTAGCCCTGGGAGTTATAGCATTCTTGTTACAATGCCTAGGCTCATCACTTTTTGGCACCGTTGCTGAGTATGTGTCTAAGTAGAATGTGATTACTGCTTTCTTCTATTTTTAGTCTCCAATTTTCTTCCATTAGTTTATTTCTGCAAAAGTAAACTAGTTTCCTCCTTTCTTTCAATTGTCATTATCTGCTTTCCTTTCCATTCTGCAAGTAGAATTTCAATTCAGCAAGTAGTTTCTTTGTTAGTAGCTTCCTTTCTTTCATTTTTCATTATCTGCTTTCCTTTTCATTCTACAAGTAGAATTTCAATTTAGCAAGTAGTCTTTTTCTGTCAGTAGTCTTCCTTCAATCAACAATTTCATTCTGCAAGTAGAATTTCAATTCAACAAGTAGTTTTTCTTGTTAGTGGTTTTTCATTCAATCAACAATTTCCTTTCTGCAGAGTACTTTCCAGCTTAAAAAAAAAAAAAAAAATCTTACAAAAACCAACCCAAAAACATTTCCTTTCATGCCTCATAGGAATAGGGACAATTCAAGGAAACACTTGTCAAATACCCCCACTGCATTCAACATTCAACCTTCTCTCTTCTTCAGTGATGGTGAATTGGAAGACCCTTTAGGTGAGAAACCTTACATATTTGAGGAACCTACAAGGGAAAAGAAGAGGAGGAACCCATTCCTACTAAACCAATGGCTGAAAACTGAAATGACAGAGGAAATAGAGAGAGAGTTGAGGGTGCCTTCCCCATCAAGGAGACCAATGGGGGCACTAAGATGAAGAATACAAGCCCCTCTACTCTACCTCATTTCCATGGCCTGACCACAGAGGACCCTGACACTTTCCTATTTGTGTTTGTTGTTATATGCCGAACCTATGACTATACAAATGATGGGCAAAAGTTAAAATTGTTTCCATCTACCCTCAAGGATGCAACATTGCGCTGGTTCATGGGTTTACCTAGAGATAGCATCACAAATTGGGCTCAGATGCAACAGGACTTTAAAAAAAAATATAGGGACTACTGTAGGTCAAAGGATAATAAAGAAGAGATTTTCAGGATGACCATAGGCCAAGATGAATCCTTAGAAGACTATGAAGAAAGATTCCAGCTTAGTTACAAAAGGGCCATGTTCACACTTGACCCTGAGTCACTAAAGCTGGTTCTGCTTAGAGGAGTAAGGTAGGATCTTCTGGATACCCTACATATGATAGCAAGAGGAGATATGTACCAATTACCCTATGATGATATTAATACTGTCTTTAGAAACCATTCTAGGGAAACTAGGAAAAAGGGTAGGGGTAGTCAACGTATGGCTAGTACATCATCCTCCAACTCATTCATCAAGGGTGAAATTGGAAATATGCTGGAAGATTTCAAAAGTGATATGCTACCCTTGCCTTGCAATTGGACACCATGAACATAAAAAGGAAGCAAGACAAATTAGAGAGATCCTTGGCCATCTTTTGTCCTAGATGCACCAAGAGGCATCCTAGGAATGAATGTCCATTGAACTATATTAACATTTGTTCAGTCTGTGAAGAAAACCACTCCATAGACAAGTGCCCTTCTTTACCTGGACTCAGAGTTGTATATCAAGGAGCTGAAGGGGTCACTGAGCAGTTATGCTACATCAACCAAAGGAGACCTCCTATGCCTAGACCATACTGTGGGGCGATAAAAAGGTGTCTTTTGAACTCCTAATTACCTTCACATTAATTGTGAAACCAGAGATGTCTTTTTATTTCAAGAGTGTACTCAGTCTGAGGTAGCTATTTACTCAAGAGTAATGCTATGAAAGGTGTAGTACAGTGCTCAAAATACAAAAGTAAATGAATGCTTGAAAGAAAATCTACTTACAACAAAATACCTTGAAGCCTAAATCATTCATTTAGAAAAATAAGCGATGTATCAGTCAAGGGTCCAGTAACAATAACTCATCCCTTTGGAAACTGATGTAACCAAAAGTAATCAAGGAACAGATCATCAATCTGGGGACTAGACAGCAAATGCCAACACCCACTACAGTTTCAGATCGTTCTGCACACCAAAGCAATCAATAATGCAAATAACAGAAAATGGAATAGCAAATATGAAATGGAACAGCAACTAAGAAATGGAACAGCAAATCGGGAACTGTAATGGAAATTAAGTTTAAGAAATATCAACGACTTAGTCTACAAAATCGAATGCAGTCAATCATATCCTACAGAAATCAAATGGCAATCCTTCACTCTCAAGGACAAATTGAACAACACACCAAAATGGAACAGCACTGATTAATGATGAATTATAGAACAGCGCTTGAAAACCATATATGCACATGGCACACTTTAATGGTAATCTGATCCAGTTATCAGTCTTAGTTAGAAAGAGTACGACTGCATTTCAAAATAGAACAGCATTGTTTATAGATCCAACAATCGCAAAGAACATAATTCCTAAGATGAATTCCGTAATGTCAATGAATAAGTGCACAACACAGAGACTCTGTAATTAAGCAACAACAGTATTATGTAAAGACCGACAGTATTATATCAACACTTAAAAGAACAGTGATACGTTGCAGAGTCAATACAATAGTTCTGTCTTTAGAAACCTTAATAAATTAAACATAACAGAGCACGTGATGTAAACTACAAAACACATCAGATTACCAAATAACGTCAATTAAGCAAACCACGCATAAACTAGAAATATAATATATAGCAGCAGCAACATACTCCACCAGAGGCTGGGCCCTTAGCTACCAGCGGATGCTGCTGGGTTACTTCAGATGAACAGAATGAACATCAACTCCCAAATCATGTATTAATCATTAAATGGTGAAATCATTACAACAGCTGAAGCTCTGAGAATTACAACATGAAGCAATCCTCTCTTCCTCCTATCCTATCATGAATTCTTAATTCTAAATCTCTAATTCTAAATCCTCAATTCTCCATTCTCTTAGCCATCTGAAATCATCCCGTCTCTAATCTCTGTTTTCATTTAAATAGAGAGAGATCAAAGAGCAGTTACAATAGAGATAATTACAACATGATTCTATTAAAAAAATTGGATTGCTTCCAACCAATTGATCAACAAGAAGATATATTTCCATCCATCTCTCAACAAGAGCAAGACGAATTTGGCTTTGTAGCTGAGATTTGGAGGACGACCGCAACAACAAATATGAGAAAATCGTGCTCAAAGAACCCTGGATTTCTCTAAGTACAAGTCGAATTTGGGCAAACCGTTCTTTGACTAAAGTTAATTGGGTCCGTTCTGGACAAAACCCATGTTCCAGATTTTCCATATTCATCTTCATTTACTCAGAATCGCAACCGCAAAACTGTCACTTCTTATTCCAACGAATTTATGAGTTGGCACTTTTAATAGTCAAATCTTCAATCTAGAAATTATCTTGGAGGTTAAAAGTGGTGAATAATGTTACAACCAATTTATTGAAACTATCATTGATAAAATCATGCATAATCATCAATTTATTAGAAATAAAGGAAGATAAATAATATTCATCCATAAGAGCATAAATCATTTATAAAATGGATTTAAATGATAAATTATAACAAATGATATAATAGAGAAGAGTAAAAATGGATGAAATAAGTGTTACAAAGTGGTCTTATTCATGGCCCAACACATACCAGCAGGGCATGCAAGGGTCATCCCATGCATATTACAACCTCAACCAAACCACAACTATACCTTCTTGGGACCCCCTACTCATCCTTCCTGGTCTACACCCCCTCATTAGTATTATACATCTCAGTATCATTCCTAGCCAGCCAGCCAATCATTTCAACCTTGTGTTCAGCCACAACCTCAGTGGAATACCCCACTCCAGGGGTGGAGGCCCCAATTCAACAATGTTCTAGACCTATTACCTCCACCCACTACCCAACCACAACTCCTGCACTCTTCTCCACCCAAGCAACCCCAGATGCCTGCCCAGCCAAATCCAAACCCAAACAATAGGCGGGCTCAACAAGTATACAGTGGAGAGATTGTTGGCTTGATGGGGCCTGACCCAGGTTCGGAAGTGTTTTAGCCAAACAAATCCCGCACTACTGGCCCTTTCGGCAAAAATCCGTGTAGTGAAAACTAAAGTCTCACCCAAGGTAGTATGGGAGGGTGTTGGAACTAGGTTTCCACACCCTAGGGATTTCTTGATGAGGACTGGAAGGGTCGCAAACCGATATGCGCACTCACGCTACTCTACACAGCTGGTTGACCTTCGCGTAGCTCGGCGATGAGGCACTTCTTAGATTCTTATTATTAATGTGTTTATTATAGATCTGATCTAATTCTTAAGGTCTTTAATCAAGCATTCAATAGTTATAACCAGAGCGTGCAACCATAAATCTTACAGAAATACATAAAATCAGAACACAACTGTAAACATATAGATCTGCGACCAGATGCACAATAATTCCGAAACACTTATCTTTATTAATCTTCAGTTTAGTACATTCAGTTCCACCTGTGCACTCAGTAGCAAGGGTCCATGCACACAGCTATGGACTCTACTAGGCCTCTGCACACACAGCTGCAGAGCCTACTATAACTATGACCAACGACGACTCGGACTTACAGACTCAGAGCACTCTTTCTTTTACAAACCCATACACTTCCCCTCTTAATCAAAGCTACCTTCTACCCTTAGAGCCTTGCTCTATTTATACATTCCCATGGTCCATGGACCATGGGAAGGCCAACTCACTTTCTATTATTTTACATTATTTTCAGGCGAACAACCCTTTGACTTGACCCATTACAATTCACACTTCGTGGAGCCTTTACCATACTATTACCCAAAATTGTGGGCTTTAAGCCCCAAAACCATTACGCGGGGGATCCACTGCCCAACGGGCCCCCAACACAATCTTCGTGACTTGTCTCGAGTCACTCGTTGGTGCAGTGAGATGCACTTCCAAGTGTCGCGGTCCACCATCCCTTCGAGTGACGCACTACGTTCAATTGCTCCCTTCTTGCTGCCTGCAAAAATTCTTCAAGCTTCTGCTGCATTGATCAACTGATGATGCTCATTCTGCTCAACCGATGATGTTCATTCTGCTCTGCTTGGTTAACACAAAGCAACCCCTCATAGGATTTTAGCTCTAGCTGAGGTGAAAAAGGTGGGAATTCTTTGTGCCAAAGAAGCAATTTTCCGATCTCTGGTCCAATATACACATTGTCTGGTGAAGCTTGTGTTGGATTTTTACAAGAGAGATGTTGTTTTCTGCGAGATCCCAATCTTCAAGGTGCGTCAGAGACAAATTGTTAACTGAAATTCCATCCTTTGTCTCAAGATTCACCATCTTTTCCTTATCTTTCATGGGTCGCCTGCCAAAACGTGGCTTAGGCAGCGGCATCCAGACCAGTTTTGCTTCGTGTCTGAGAATTTCTAGTACATCCCCTACCATTAGTGCTGATCTCGGCGTAGTGTCCGCAGCCATCAACATCACACTATCCAGAAGGTCTTGCATCTCTGTTGGCCATATAAAAACCCCCGGGCTTACCCCTTGAGCGTCGAAGTTCAACGGTCCCATACTAATTGGAAGGCACAATAGCTCACTCCTCTAGACACCATAGATTGTTTGGTGGATACCCCACTGTTATTTATAGGCTTGTTGAATTTCAAGTTCAGTCATTCCCTCCTTTTCTGGCTAATTAATATTAGATCTACGGTAGATTTTTTCGAATCTAGCTTGTACTTTGGATCTTAATTACCCACCACTCGCTCCTTTTTTCCATAACTCAGACATCTTGTCATGAACAGTGACAACAACGGTCACTTCTAGATTTATCCATGCAGTAGCGTAGCCCCTTCTTTGCAGCCGCGACCCGTGTGACATATCGATCCTGCGCACGCCCTTGTTGTCGTGCAGCTCCCCAACAGACTATTTTACTGTTCCGCACTCTCTTTCAACTGACAAGAGCATTGAGACTGTGCTTCGGTTGGTTAGTCGGGTAGCCGGTCCGCCCGTGTAGAGCTTCAGGCAACTGCCATTTACTCTTCCTGGGAAGGGCTCTCCATTAATCTTGTCGAGTTCGACTATGCCTCCCTCTGTGACTTCTTTGACTACATATGGTCCCAACCAATGCATTCAGAGCTTTCCAGGAATTTCTCAAACTTGTTGTCGTATAGCAATACTAGATTGTTTTCTTTGAACATGCACAACTTGATATGGTGATCATGCCAAGCTTTTTCTAGCTACTTCTATACCTACCAATGGAATCCCGCCAGAAAGCGTTCCTCCTCAAGTTCTTCCAGTTGTGCGAGCCTTTATTCCAAGGCCCTGTGGTCTACCATGCCTGTCATCACTGCTATTCGCAAACAAGGTACAATGTATTCCATTGACATGACGGCTTCTGTGCCATAGACTAATTGGAAAGGTGTCTTGCCTGTCAACTTTTTGCATGTGGTTCAGTATGCCCATAGCACAACAGGTATGCACAAATCCCAATCATTTCATTGTGCATTACATACTTTGGTCAACACAGTCTCCAAAATCTTGTTGAAAGCTTCGACAATCCCATTCGCTTGCGGATGGTATGGTGTACTTTACTGATGATATATCTGGAATTTCTTAGTGAGCGCGTTGATGGTTTCATTTAGGAAGTGTGTTCCCTAGTCGCTCATTAGAATTTTCGGGCATCCAAACTGTGTCAACGCATCATCAAATAAGAATCTCACAACTATAGCGGCCATGCAGTCCTTAACCAACTGTGCTTCTACCCATTGGGTTAAGTATTATGTCGCAGTGATGATATAGCACGCACTCGTCTTTCCTTGAGGTGCGATAGGCCCTACAAAGTCGATCACCCATTTTTCAAACGATTGTAGCATCATCTATGGATTGAGTGACATTTCATCCCTCTGTGATGGTTTCCCAATCCGTTGACATACGTCATAGGCCCGACATTGTGCTTTGTGCTTTCGAGTCTTGATGTAATTTTGGCCACCATAGTCTAGTGCAGAGAATCTTATGTGTTGTTATGCATCCTGCATAATGTCCTCTTGTAGTCACCCCATGTGCTTCTACAAGGATCTGTCCTCACTCAAATTCAAGTACATATCTTCGTAATATTTCATCGTTTCCCATTTTGTCGAGGGGCCCCATGATAACAGTAAAATCCGCTGCGCATATCACCAATTCTTTCCTCTGCTGAACTGAATATCCCTGTGATGCGGTCCCTGTGGTTAAGAAGTGGATTATACCCTCGAAGTGGCCATCTCTGACACGCACTGCATAGAGTTGTGCATCGTGTAGTCCTTCCTCCAAATTTGTTGGCTCCTCACCATTCTCAATTTGTGATACGTGATCTGGACCTGCTTTAAGGCATGCCGGCTTCATGATGACCTCAAAGTCATATTCTTGAAATAGTACCAACCATCTATAAATTCACCCCCCCAACACGGGCTTATTCACTAAGTATTTCAACGTAGAATGATCAATATACATCTTAAAGTGCCCACCCAGCAAATAGTGATGATATTTCTGGAGTGCGTATACCATAGCCAATCCTTCACACTTGATAATAGAATATTTCTTTTCTGTTTTGGACAACCGTTGACTTGTGAATGAAATGGAATGATCAATGCCTTTCGCGCCTTGCTGTGTGAGTACAGTGCCTAGTGCGATACACGACGCATCGACATGTACATGAAATTCGATGTCCCAATTTGGGAAAACCAAAATGGGACCGGATGCCATTTTTGCCTTGAGAATCTCTAAAATTTTCTTATAATCACCATTCCAACAATATGTAGTGTCTTTTTTTAACAACTGTTCTATTGGTTCTGTGATTTTTGCATAGCCCTTAATAAACTTGCGATAGTAGCTAATGTGTCCCAACGTGGTGCGGATTTGTTTGACACTTTGCGGCGCTTGTAGATTGAGGATGACAAGAATCTTCGCAGGGTCCACCATCAGGCCTTATCTGCAGAGCACATGACCGAGCAAGTTTCTGAAGGGGATGAGGAAAGTGCATTTTTTAAGGTTCAACATAATCTGGTGTCGTTGGCACGTATCCAACATCAACCATAAGCTCACGATGTGTTTCTTGACTAGCCCAATATAGTCCAGTCATCAAAATAAACTTCCAAAAACTTATGGATGAATTCCTTGAACACGGCCACTACTACACATGAAAATATCACTGGGGCATTCTTTAACCCAAAGGGCATAATAATGTACTAAAAACATCCCCATTCGATCGTGAAGGTGGTCTTGCTTCTATCCTCTGGCACGATCTTGATCTGATGGTACCTTGAGAACCCATCCAAGAATGAGTATGCTTCCTGTCCACCCACATTCTCCAAAACTTCATCTGTGAATGGGGTCGGGAATGGGTCATGAATGCAAGCATCATTCAGTTTTCGGAGGTCTATGCAGATTCAAATTTCGCCCTTCTATTTTTTTTTTCCTACACTATCGTAGGACTCACCCACTTGGACTCTTCCACAGGTTCAATAATTCTTGCTGCAAGCATTTTATCCAATTCTTTGCAGTCCGTCTCTTTATACTTTAGATTCAACTGATAACGCCGCTGATTTACTGGCTTCGCCTTCGGTTTTAGAGTTATCTTCATCATTCCTAGGTCGCCGAGGATCCCTTTTAACTCTGTTATTTTGGTCGGGAATAAGCCTTGATATTCGCACAGTAACTCGCTGACCTTGTTCACCATGGCATCATCCAAATAGTCCCCAAGCGTTCCGTACTTTGGCTCCACATCTGTACCAATGTTCACTTGTTTCATTTTCAGTGGCGCAATGATGTCGGGGTCCTCGATCATTAGTCCATGCACTTTGCGACTTCCATCTGTTTCCAAAATATTGATGTTTCTGGGGTCATCATCATCACCTTCCACTTGCATGTTTTAACATTTTAGGGCATGGCTTAACTGATGTGACCATACTGGTTCCACTAGGTATTCTCGTTCTTGTGGTATTTTGAAAATGGCGGCTTTCACAACTTGCAGTGCATCATCAACAGTATCCATCCATTGGTACTCAAATAAGAACGTTAATAAAAACCCGTCACGCAAGATATCCCATTCGCCTGTACCATGTCGGAGTTCTTTCTCAGTATACCAATTTCTTGTCATGACATCCAGGGTATGATAAAATAAGTGTACCCACTCAGGATAGGGTTCTTCTCTATAAGCTTTGGTCCATTTTGTGAGGTGCACGCGTAGGTCATCACGTCCATCGTATTTCTTGGTTATTCGTAGTTCTGGCTTTACAAACCTGAGCTACATCATCCTTCTACAACCGCACCAGTTTTCAAAGGTTCCTTCATGTGTTCCCCACCAATTCATAGGCGTTGCGCATAGGCATTGCGCGCAGCGCCCACTTTAATGCATCGAACCTCTGGTTCTCCGATACTGTGCTTTCAAACTTGTTCAGGAATTCATCCATTGCTGTCAACCCATCATACATCAGTAAATCTCGATCCTATAAATCTCGATCCTGAGCTGCTACACAACACAGTGATTTAGTCATCATATTGCAGTTCAGCGTTGTTACTTGGCTCAACTTGTTGTGTTAGTGTTTGTCTTCTTCATCTATATCCGAGGGGTAGGAATCTGCGTGCTCCCATGGTATTCACCCCTCTGCAGTCAGATTTACCCAATCTTGGCCTCCCACAGTTATTTTGTAGATATAATCCAAGTCATCATCACTTCCATCGTCGCATGTGGGTTCAGTGTAACACATTCCTTTGGCTAGATCTCGCAGAATAACTATGCATATGGACGTTTTCTCAAATATCATCTTCCGCTTATTTAAGTTGATGACTCCATTCATATCTGTGGCCCAGTCTATTCCTAGCAACGCAAGGTAAGGGTTGTTGTCATCCACAATTTCTATTACCTCAAAGTCCATTTGTGTGCTCACGCCTTTTATCTCCACTATTACTCCTTGCAATCTCCCCATGGGAAAGACCTTTTGTTGGTTTTCCATTTGTAATTGAATAGGAGACCACTGTAATGCGAGCTTGCCCATACATTCCCATGTCTGTTTAGGTAGCACATTCACATCCGAACCCAAGTCCAGGATGACTTGATCCATTTTGAAGTAACCAATCTATGCCATCAATCGCATTTCTCGCCCGGTGCACAAATCATGCCTTCCAAGTTTATGGACCACATGCAGTTCACCTAACCCTACGCACCTAGTTATCAGCTCTTGTAATCCCCAAACTGTCTTATTGTTGTGTAGCAGCTTTATCCATATCTCTAAAATGGTAGTTAGCATAGAGGGATCCATTTCTGGCTTGGGTTGATCCTTACTACTTGAAGTAGAGAACTCCACGAAGCTCTTCTTACCTTCCATAAATGGCTCCTTTGTGCGTTCCAAGTCAAACTCAGGTTTCTTTGTAGGAGTCTTGTGAACCCATGTATTTCTTCAGGTCATTTCTCTTTATCTTCCCCTATGGTTGTGCCACTTCTGAGCATCATGTTCACATTGGGGTCTTCTTGACATGGTTCAAACCTCATCATTTGGATGTTCTATGTTGAAGTAGGCTATGCTACCCTTTTCTTGCGTATCTGTGCTATCAGCGTGGGACAATCTATCATTTCATTATCGAACTGCTCACAGTATTAACATGATATTCTATATGGGTTGGTACAGTCACGTGTGTAGTGCCCAGGTCCTCCACAATTAGAAGATGAACTATCCACGGCCTCATCTAGGTCCCATTCCTCCACGTCCTCGTCCTCGCCCTTGGAACCCACCACATGCTATTGCTGTAGCTGGATCCTGAACTTGCGCCTCAGTTTGCATCCTATAGGCAGGTTTTCAGTCCATCAACAATTCATAACTCTGACAATCTCATTCGTCGTAGACCACCAATCTACAAAAATTGCAAAATATCTGCTGGGGGGTCTGGGTAAACTTCTACAATAAATGATACTTGTTCGTTGTTTACTTTCCTCCCACCTAACAGATCGTGCACCAAAGCGAGGGCACCACACTCAGTCCTGCCTACGCCTCTAGACTCAGTGGCATTGGCCCCCCGACCAAATAGTTCACGAATACTGGACAGTGATCCTTATCATGGCCCTGGCTTCTACATTTTATGCACCACACTTCTTCTCGTGCTTCTATCTAGGGCACCCTATCCTATTTTAAACTCTACATCTCCAAGCATAGGTTTTGTAGTTACGCGTGGATTTGTTGAGCTCCCAACCCAAGATCTTGTATTGGAGTTTCATGCAACCTCATCGATATCTCTAATGCTTCAGCCTGGGTTGAGATCTTCTGTTGTGACAACGCCATCCTCAGATGTGGTGTCAAAGACGCCACAAACCACGCACAGTGTTGCACATCTGTCAGTGTCATGTTAGCCTCACAAATCATACTCCTCAGTCTCTGATCCATATCCCAAGGGTTTTTATCTAGCAACATTACAATCTCCTTGAGCCTGATGATCGACTGCGTCTCTGAGTTTGGTTTGCTAAACTCTTTGTTCAATGCATCCTGGATCTCCGCTATTCCAACATTTGGATGATCGCTAGAGTTCTTGCTATACCACATCAACGAGCGATCCCGCAGTACGCTCACCAATGTACCCTTTTTGATGTTATCATCTGTAACACCTTGGGCTTCCCATGTTGCATTTACTACGAACCAGAATTGATCTGGTTCCTTATTTCCTATGCCTCTAAATATGGGCAACTTGATCACACTTGCCATTCCAACCCTTGGAGGTGGTGGAGGAGGGGTGGGTGAAGATGAGCTTGATGTAGGCGAAGTGGGTGATGGCATGGATGGAGGTGGTAGCTGTGGAATGTGTTGTTTTATCAACCGGACCGTGCTTCTAGGAGAGAACCCAGTGAGCTCCTCCTCACTTTCTTGCAAAAGTGAAATCATGGAAATTTTCTCTAATCCTTCGATCCCTTGGTAGCCTCTTCCACTCCGCGTTATTCCATACATCAATGGATTTTCATAACCCGTTTTTCACATAGCAACATTTTAATCTAGGTATTCAACAATTTGATGTACTTACATCGCGATCCCTTGAGAAAACGCCACTCCGCTTCACTATAGCTCACGGTTGTGTCTATCGTGAACTCTAATTATCCCTCCTATTATCCGATCCAGCCAATGATCTATTGCTCGTGTGATTTTATCTTCAAATGCCTCTAGCCTGCGCACCAACTCCAGAGTCCACACGATGGGTTGTTCAAGTCTGCACCTTCCCTGACTATCAACTAGCCTCATGATCCACTCATATAGTTATATTGAGAAGGACGTGAAGAAGATCTCGTGGATTTTTGTGTATATGTAGTGATCCAACCACCTCTTCTCAAATATCTGTGGAGTTTTGTTTTCCTGTAACATGAACTCGTGAAGCTTTCAATCCAACCAATCTTCAATCTCTTTCTTCATAGGGTTCCAATGTTCCGTCATCAGACATCCCTTAGGCAAATCCTAGTCCCAGAAACGGAACCATTTGTTGGCTTGATGGGGCCTGAACTAGGTTCGGAAGTGTTTTAGCCAAAAAAATCCCACACTACCAGCCCTTTCGGCAACAATCCACGGAGTGTGGACTAAATTCTCACCCGAGGTAGTATGGGAGGGTGCTAGAACCAGGTTTTCTCACCCTAGGGATGTGTTGATGAGGACTGTAAGGGTCACGAACCTATCTACGCACTCGTGCTACTCTACATAGCTCGCTGACCTTCATGTAGCTCAGCGACGAGGCACTTCTTAGATTCTTATTATTAATGTGTTTATTATAGATCTGATCTAATTCTTAAGATCTTTAATCAAGCATTCAAAAGTTATAACCAACGCGTGAAACCATAAATCTTACAGAAATGCACAAAATTATAACATAACCGTAAACATATAGATCCACAACCAAATGCACAATAATTTCGGAACACTTATCTTTATTAAACTTTTGTTTAGTACATTCAGTTCCACCTTGCGCACTCAGCTGGAGGGGTCCACGCACATGGCTGCGGACTCTACCAGGCCTCTGCGCTCACAGCTGCAAAGCCTACTCTAACTACGACCAACCACGACTCAGACTTACAAACTCAGATCACTCTTGCTTTTACAAACCCATACACTTCTGCTCTTAACAAAAGGTACCTTCTACCCTTAGAGCCTTGCTCTATTTATACATTCCCATGGTCCACAGACCATGGGCAGGCCGACTCACTTTCTATTATTTTACATTATTTTTGGGCAGACAACCCTTTGACTTGACCCATTACAATTTTCACTCCACGTACCTCACAGAGCCTTTACCATAATATTACCCAAAATTGTGGGCTTCAAGCCCCAAAATCGTTACGCGGGGGATCCCCTGCCCAACAGAGACATCATACTCAACTTATGTTGTAGAAATCCAAGAGATCAACCTAAGATCTGGGAGAATTCTGCCAGACAACCAACCTCCCTCTCCACATAGAGAGGTTGAGGAAGAAAGAGAGGAAAGAAACCTTAAAGTAAATCCACCCTTTCCTGAGAGATTAGCCCAACCACTTCAACCTACCCCAGAAGAAACTGAACTTCTGGGAGAATTGAAAAATCTATGTGTAAAGATCCCACCTCTCCAGGCAATAAAAGATGTTCCCATTTACAATAGGTTGATTAAGGAGAAATTCTTCAAGCATATAGGAAGAAGAAAAAGGGATGCCCCTACCATTAATGTCATTGGGCATATGTCTGATTTAATGCTAGGGCAGATAATATGTCCAAAATATTTGGACCCTAGAAGCCCTGTAGTAGATCTGCACATCAATGGCACCATTGTCCCACACGCTCTGATTGATCTTGGGGCTGCCATTAATGTGATGACCAAGGACACCATGCTCAAGCTCAACCTCCAAGGGTCATTAAGGAACACCACAATAGTTCTACAACTTGCAAACTGTTCCACAATCACCCCGAAGGGAATTGTGGAGGATGTGATGGTCTCCATTGACTCTTGGTAGTACCTTGCAGATTTTCTAGTTCTTTAGCCCAAGGCTAAGCTTATTAGTTACCCTCTCATCCTTGGGAGGCCATGGTTGGCCACAGCTAATGCTTACATTAGCTGCAGAGCTGGGAATATGACCATCAAAAATGGGAATATGTCCAAACAGCTAGTTTTATACCCTCCTGCTCAACCTACCCTAGAGCATGATTTACCTTTATGGTTGGAGGAGGAGGAAGAATATGAGGTTTATTATGCCCAACTTTATGTTTTGGAAGCAACCATAGGAGGAGGAAAATAAGATTAGGATGAATTAATTGAACACCTACTCCAAAGTCCAACTCCTAATTCACTACCATTAGAAGAAGAAGTAAAAAAAACCCAGAAAAATCATCCAATTGACTTATGCTTGGCCAATTCCAACCCACTCCGTGTCAAAACCATAGAATTTGGCCCAGAGAAAACTTTGAAAATTAATCCATCTCTTTCTGCTTTAGAAGAGGAAAAGTTGTGCAACATGTTGAGAGAAAACCTAGAAGCCTTCGCTTCGAGTTATAAGGAAATGAAGGGAGTACACCCCTCATTGTGTACTCACCACATATACATCAAAGAAGGTTGCAAGCGAGTCAGGAAACCACAAAGGAGGATGAATCCAGCCCTTAAAGACATAATCAAAGAGGAACTGTAAAAACTACTAGATGCAAGATTCATTTACCCTATCTCTAATAGTGAGTGGATCTCTCCTTTAGTGTTAGTTCCAAAGAAAAATAGTAAGTGGAGGATTTGTGTTGATTATAGGGAGTTGAAAAAAGCCACAAAGAAGGATCATTTTCCCCTACCCTTCATTGACCAAGTGCTAGATGACCTGGTAGGGAAGAATTGTTTTTCCTTCCTAGATGGATTCAATGGTTACAACCAAATATAAATCTACCCAGAAGACCAGGATAAGAGCACATTCACCTGTCCTTGGGGTAATTTTTCCTATAGGGTCCTTACTTTTGGCCTATGAAATGCTCCTGCCACTCTCCAGAGAGCAGTCTTGAGTATTTTGGCTGATTTAGTACATGATATTGTGGAAATCTATATTGATGACTTTACACCTTATGGTTGTGATTTTCAAGAAGCCCTTACTAACCTAGGAAAAGTATTGCACAAATGCATTGAAATGACCCTATCTCTCAGTCCAGAATAATGTGAATTCTTAATGACTAAAGGGACTGTGCTAGGTCATTCAATATCTCAGCAAGGACTACAGGTGGACCCAAACAAAATAGTAATCATCCAAAGGGTCCTACCTCCACAAAAGCAGAGATATGTCAGGAGTTTCTTAGTGTTAGCTGGATACTACCGAAGTTTCATAAAGGACTTCAGCAAGTTGGCCTCTCCTTTGTTTTGGTTGTTGGCCAAAGATTCTGAGTTTATATTGTCAAATAGTTGTCAAGAGGCCTTAGACATTCTAAAGGGTAAGTTAACCACTGCACCAATCCTTAGAAGCCCAAACCGGGCCCTCCTTTTCCATATTTATGCTGATGTCTCACACAAAGACATAGGAGTAGCCTTAGGTCAGGAAGAGAAGAAACTTCCCTATGCCATCTATTTTATCAGTGAGAACCTATCAAAGGTTGAGCTAAACTATATTGTGACCGAAAAGGAACTCCTGGTTGTTGTGCATTCATTAAACAAATTTAGGAATTACATTACAAGCTATCAAACATTTGTGCATATTGATCATGCTGCAATCAAATATTTAATGAACAAACCAAATGTGAATGTTAGAATTATAAGATGGTTGATTTTATTACAGCAGTATGATATAACTATTGTTGATAAGCCTGGTAAGGAAAATGTTGTTGCAGACTTTCTATCTAGGATGAATCTTCCTGCAAGTGAAGAAGGAATGGTGGATGACCAATTATCAGATGAGCATTTGTTTTCTATTTCACTTCTCTCACCATGGTTTGTTGATATAGCAAACTATTTGGTATCAGCATAGTTCCCACCAAACTTTCCCTCCAAAGCAAAGAGCAAGATAATCAGGAAGAGTGCCCTATTCACCTGGATTCGGGGCAATCTTTTCAAACTTGGCCCAGATCAAATCTTGAGAAGGTGAGTAAGGGAAGAGGAAGTTTTTGACATCCTTCTGACCTGTCATGATGAGCCTTGTGGAGGTCACTTTGCAGCAAAGAGGACATCATTCAAACTATTCCAAGCAGGCCATTATTAGCCTACTCTTCATCAGGATGTGAAAAAGTACATTAGTCAGTGTGATCAGTGCCAGATTATGGGAAAGCCTACTCCAAGAGATGAAATTCCCCTACAACCTCAAGTGACTTTCGAGCCATTTAACAAGTGAGGCATGCACTTCATTGGGCCTATCAACCCTCCTTCAAAGCAAAAGCAATACATTATTTTGTGCACTGATTATTTGACTAAGTGGGCTGAAACTAAGGCGATTAAGGCAGCAACATAAGAGAAGGTGGCCGAGTTCCTAAGGGAAAATGTATTCTACAAATTTGGTACCCTAGAGAGCTAGTCACAGACCAAGGCATCCAGTTTACCTCTAGCGTGATTGAAGAACTGCTCAACCATCACAAAATCAAGCATAGGACCTCCACTCCTTATCATCCACAAGCTAATGGGCAAGTGGAGGTGACCAACAAGGCACTGGAATGGGCAAGTGGAGGTGACAAACAAGGCACTGGAGAACATCTTAATGAAGGTACTGAGTAGCAGTGGGAAGGATTGGGCAGATAGACTAGTTGAGGCCACCTGGGCCTATAATACAACATGGAAGACCACCACTAGATATACACCCTATGAGCTAGTCTATGGGAAAAATGCTTTGATGTTCATTGAGTTTGAATATAACACATTGAGGATGGTAGCGCAACTAGATTTGGATCTCAGTCATGCATAGAAAGAAATAGTGTTCCATTTGAATGGCTTGGATGAATTCAGAATGCAGGCTGTCCTACATACAAAGATATTTCAGCTTCAGAGGAAGATCTTGCATGAAAAACATATTAAGGAGAAGCAGTTTCAAGAGGGAGACTGGGAATTGTTATATGATTCTAGGTATAAAGACTTCAAGATGGCTCAGACCTTATGTGGTGGAAAGATGCCATGATAATGGTTCAGTGAAACTTATAACTATAGATGAAGAATCCATTCCACTGCTCGTTAATGGACATCGTTTGAAAATGTACAAGAGGCCTTTATCAAAAAAAGAGTTCATTGACAATATCAATAAGACAGTGATGACGGTGGAGCAAGTTCCAGCTCCTTCCTCATCAGGGCACTGAAAAGGAGAAAAATGAATAATGATTCAGGTGAAAACCTCCATGAGGTGCCTGAGTCCCATGTTTGGGTTGAAAACCTTCTAAGGCGGCCCAAGGATGAGAAAAAAATGAAAAATAGTAAGAAGATCCTTGGGTGAAAACCTTCCTTGAGGCACCTAGGACAGATATCTAGGGTGAAAACCTCTCTGAGGCAACCTAGGTGTTTTTGAATATATATATATATATATATATATATATATATATATATATATATATATATATATATATATATATACACACACACACACACACACACACACACACACACACACACATATATATATATAATAAAAGAAAATAAAAAAAGACATAATTGTTATTTGCAGGTGGGTGAGAAAGACAATCAAGGAGCAAAGAGAAAATCCAAAGGGAACCTTACCTCACATATATTCATCTCCCCCACTCCTCACCATGCATCCCTCCATCAATTCCATTATTTTTTTACTTCATTACTTCAATTTAAGGTGAATATTGTGTTTTCTACAAGATCCCCTGTATTCCTACAGGATCCCTTGAATGGTAGGTTGGTTAGGTCCCCAAAATTCATTCTAGACATGATCTAACCCCTCACCTCATCCATTACCATCATCCCTACACTCACACACACTCCTAATCCCTCTATCCGTTCATTACATCATCCTCATAGTACCATCCAACAACATGATCAAGAAATTCTAAGGGAGACACCAAACATTGCCAAGTGGTAATCCAAGAGCTACACAGAAAGAGAAACATTAGATCTGTAGTCATTGACACCATCAACAGAGAGTAGAGAAGGAAGAAGAATTACCATGCAGAAAATGAACAATGCAACACCTCTTATCCTCAACAAACTGCAGCATGGCATTGAGACCACAGGTAAGTATCCCACTCACTCACTCATATGCATCATTTGATCAAAAGTTGTAAAGGTTACGAGGTAGTTGGTTTGCAAGTGAAAAGGTGGCCAATTAACTTGGCCACATTTGTTCAGTCATCACATACAAAGCAGGGTGTCCTCTCACACATGGTTGTAGTCAACTCAAAGAACAAAGGAGGAGTAGGACAAGAGGTGGTTAACTATGGATTTAACAGCTATGGGAGTTGATTACGAGTGGGAATGATGAGGTGGTATAAAGGGAAACAAAACATCATTTGCATGCATTCATGCGTTCCATCTCCTTGAAACTCCCTCACTCAAGTAGCTATCATAACTCTGGCCACCCACTAGAAGCAAGGATCCATTGTTCTGCAAGAGAATTCCTACAAGAACAGTCTACAGGAGCAGTCTATAGGATACACATAAGTAGTCTATAGGATAGGCAAAGAGGGGTTCAAGAGGGAATATCAAGATAATTCTACACTACCACCATTCTAAAGAGGTAGGATCTAAAAATTTGTCCCCATTTACAAGCAAATGAACTAGAAGTCCTTTAAAAGTCTAGTCGATTACATACACAGGAAACTATGTTTTCTCAAGAATTGTCTCATTCCCTCACTCCACACAGCAGAATCCATGCCATTTTTATAGTTAGAGGGTTCACTATAGATCTCACCCTAGAGTTCATCAGTAGGGTCACCACACTTCCCCTAGGAATTGCATGGAGAAAAGAAGACAAAGTAGACAATCAGGTGGCAAAAAGGAAATTCTTTTTAGAAGGTGAAGAACCCACAGAGGATAAAAATGGAGTAAGGAGGGACAGTCTTCCATACCCATGGAGTGAGGTAGGCTACCAACTCATCAAATATATCTCATATCAGGGTAGATACAGTGTTGTTTATGGCTACCATTTTAGGACACTTGAAGAACTAAGATTTGGGGTAGAAACACCAATTCACCAAAGACTTAGCATACCCTATTTTTTGATGCAATCACTCATAGACTCCAGCAACAAAGTAAAGGAAGGGAATTCCCAATAGTTGGCTCACCATGGTTTGATCAGAATCCTCATTGGGGATGACCTCCAAAACCTCATGATCCCTATAAAATGGTCAGTCTTAAGAGACTTACCAGTAGATGATGACATCAAAACCCTCATCTATGATGTTAGTCCTTTTGTCAGAGAGGAAGAAGGCATTGAAACAAAAGGGGAAGAACACAAGGAGGAGTCACCAACGATGTCTCCAGAGGCCCCTAAGAGGACAGTTGTAGGAAACGGAAAACCAACTAGCATGTATGGCCATCCTCTCCTTAGAGGTCATCCAGTGTAGGATTCTAGCTAAATCCTATGCTCTTTACCTCTGAGAACAATGGTTGCAATTTAAGATTAAAACACTAACACAAAGGGGCGCCATGCCATTCCAGGATGACAGGAAGTTTATTGATCTTTATGATCAAAGTGCACTAGAGGATAGGGCCGAAATGGCTGAGTTTTACTTGCACAACATGCCCCTCACAGACATGAATATTTGGGATCCTAATACAGATCTAGGAGATCTACAATTAATGGCTTTGGCATCATCGATGAACCATGAGAATTCAAGGGCTGCAAATATGAAAATAATATTGGCCAGAGAGAAAAATGAACCTCTTTTCATCAGAGCTGAACAATCAAATCTCATGGCCCTAATCAGCACCCATAATCTAATTGTAAATGATCCTCAGCGGGCACCTAGATATCTTGCTATCCAAGAGCAAGAAATTTCACATTTTGAGGATATGTTTAGATTGCTAAGAGATGATAATATACATGCATGTTAAAGGAGATGGAAAACACTGCCACACAGCTTGAATATCAGAGAATATCACTCCCCTCGAAGGTTGAGACAGGCACTCAATAGGACACCTATGTATAAGAAATCAATGCAAAGGTTGAAGGTCAATTGGATAGGCCTAAAACTTAGTCCACCACTACTCGTAGGGATGCTAGAAGGGAGAAAAGAAGAAGAGGAAAGGAGGCAATGGGAAGAAGTAGAATGGAAAGCAGACTTCTATAAACAAGAAGAAGAGACCACAACAGAAGTATGGGATGTCAGAGAGGCTACCAAAGCCATGAAGGACATAGACATTGACTAAGTTTCTCAGAGGATGAGCAACACTTTCAGTAGGGAGGTGATGATGAGCCTCATTATTGGGTAATTATATGGGCCTTAATTGGCCTTAATCCACCTCCTAGCTTAGTCAAACCAAATATTCTCACAACTTATTGCATACTTTTGATTATATTTTGTTTTTGAGATGAGTTAGAGCTGGATATTTTTCTTTGTGGTCTAATGTGCATGATATGCAGGAATAAAAGATAAAAGCAAGGAAAAATGCAGGAATAAAGAATAAAAGCAAGGAACTATGGAAAAGACCTTGGTCAAAACTTGAATGGGATAAGGGAGAGGAATTATAGGAGGTAAATCCTCCTCATTTACTACCCCTCCATTTGGATATTCCTCCATCAGCTCAGAGTGCAAACAGCCAAATCATGAGGACTAAAAGACAGTCGAGCAAGTGAAAGTGACAGAAACCAGTTTATCTTGAGTGGGGAGCCAAGCTCCTCTAATGGGAAGAAAGTCGTTGGAGACTTCAGATGTATAAGTAGAGAGGCTTAAGACCTCAGTAGGATTTGGATTTTTATTGTAAAAATCTACTTTATTTCTGAGCTACAAGACTTATGACAGTTTTGTTATGTAATCCATGTTTTTTATAATAAAGATGAGTTCTATTTTGAGCAAACACTGAGTTAACTCAGAGGGCTGAAGCTCTTGGGTTAGGACCCAACCCAAGCAGCAAAAGCTCTTCTTTATTGTACATGTATGATAACATAGATTTCTGGTTATGTTCATTTGCTTAAGTAGCTTCCTGGTCTTGTTCATTTGCTTAAGTAGCTTCCTAGTTCTATTCATTTTCTTAAGTAGATTTCTGGTTCTATTCATTTCTTTAGTAGCTGCATTTCCATTACAGCAGTATAGCATAGATGATTCATGATTTTTTGTTTATTTTCTTAAATGGCTGCATTCTGCTTACAGTAGTGTAGAGTAGATCAGTTGTGCTTTAGTTTACTTCTATTTGTGCCTTCTTTTAGTTCACAGGTTATCTAGGAGAAAAATATCACCATAAGGTTGTCCACGGGTGTCTCAGCCTCACCTCCTCCCTCTGGGACCATGACTTGAGGAAGAGACCCTTCAACAACCCCAAAAACACAAGTTTCTAGTTCTCGCATGAGCTTTGGAGTTTTTTGTTTGACGCAGTTACTTGTTTCGTTTCACTGTCATCGTTTTCCATCACTCTCGGTCCACCCTCACCCTCACTGGTTTTTCTGTCATTTTCATTTGAAACCTCCTTCAGCACATTCTTCATGCATCATTTCCTCACCATCTGATCCACAACAAACCTGACAAATCACCATCTGATTCATTAGTTTACCCAATGGCCATTGCGCGTGAAGTCTTCCACCTACTTTATGCACTCTAATATCCACTGTCGATCTATCTAGCTTGATTCGATGACTATCACACAATCTCAAGAGGATTCTTGCATGACTGTTATCCACTCGAGTGCACATGAGAAAAGTGGTTTTCTCATGCTATGTGTTGCTCAGTTAGGCTAATCATGTGAAATTCAGAAATATAGCTTATAGCTTCGAGGGTGCGTGAGAAACTGCTTACTGCCTTCAAAACCCACTCCATCATTTCCACACGTTTTCTTCCCTGGATATGATCTCCACTTTCCATCCTCTGATTAATCCTATCCATCCATCTCTTGACTTAATCTCTGCGATAAGATCTATGTCGTTCATCTGCGTCATTACCCTTTTCGTCCATCCATTCAATTAATTCCTCGCGATAAGATCTCCATCGTTCATCTTCTTCATTACCCTTTTTTTTCACCTATTCATTGAATCACCCATGATAAGATCTTCGTTGTTCATCCTGTTCATTACCCCTATTCATCCATCTATTCACTTAAGCCCCCACGATAAGATATGCACCATCCATCTTCTGGTCTTTGATTGATCCAACGGTCCCTATGCACTACTTTGTCCTTACGTCCTCCTTTAACAAATTTCGATCTCCGATTGCTCTTCTGCTTGAAAACAAATTTAGTGTAGTTCCTTTGTTTACATCTTAGTATAGTTTAATTCTCTTTACCTCTACAACTTAGATAGCAGCATTAGGTTAGTGTTGATTTAGCAATTCTGTTTAGCATAGTTGTTTAGATGGTTAGTTAGGTTATGGTGTGGTTTAGCATTACATGTTGTTTTCTTCATTACTGCAATAGAGTAGCTCTCTCTTAGAATAGATTTTCTCTTCTTCCATAAAAGAATTAAGCTTCTTCTGACCCTATAGAAGTCTAGCTTGGAACCCCTGGGGTCTCTTGCCAAATGAGTAGTGACAATAGGGAGGACCCTTTGAGAACACTTCAAAACAACGAAGCTTGCTTCGAAACAATGAAGTGCACTTTGAAACAAGGAAGGATCCCTTATCTCTTAAAAAAAGTTCATGGTGCGCTCCTGAAGCATGAAGCCTTCATCCATCGCTTTGAGTGCATGGCACACTCTTGAACACTGAATCATTTGAGTGCGTGGTGCACTCTTGAAGCATGAAGATTTCATCCTTCTCTTAAAGATTGGATGTCGTAATCACAAAGGTTGAAGACTTCATTTGAGCATACTTCTTTGGCTCAAATAAATGTGCCCTCATAGTGACTCTTGAGTGCATAAGCACATTGAAAAGACTTGAAGCTTGACCCCTTCTTCCCTTCAATGTGCACCCTTGCACCCTATTTTTTCCTCTTGAGCATATGAGTGCACTTCGAAGGCTTGAAGCCTAACCCCTTCATCCCTTCGGTGTGTGCCCTTGCACCCTCCTTAGCTTCCTTTGAGCACATGAGCACATATTGAACCAACGAATGATTATCCTTCGTGCTTCTAACCTACACCTTGCACCCTTGAGTTATCTTTCTCTTACTTGAGTGCACAAGCACACCTTGTAGGTCTCCTTGATGAGTTTGAATGTGCCACCCTAATCAATCCTTCTTTTTTAACCCTCTCACAGGCCTATCATGAGCAGATCATTCCATGAGATAGGTAGTGATAGAATGGATGTTTTTATACTCATTTTTCCTCATCTTGAATGGTTTTCATTCGCAGGAGTAGCTTCCTAGCATGGGAAGATTATGCTCAAGAACATATAGCAAGGAGGAATCATAAAGAAACACTTGTGAAGAAGAAGAAAAAAATAAATTTATCATGGAGACATGAAGCAAATCATGGACCGAGATACAAAGAAGACATTGCATGATGAATCAGGAGATTCTGATATTGATCAAAGACCCTTTGGATGGTGAAAATGAAGAACAAAGAAGATCCTTCATGAACATGAAGCATATATCATTTCTATCATAAATAATGCATGATGAAGCAGCAAGGAATACATCTTGGCATTGCCACCTCATCATGAAGTCCATGTCATCATTATTAAGTTGTAATTTTTACAAGTGTCATCATAATGGTTAATATGTTTCCATATGTCATGCCACATCATCATGTGGAATTTAATGATGTATTCTCAAGAAAAGGACAAAATGTAATGTGTGGAAGTCCAAGATTCATATGTGGAATATGAAAAGTCACTTAGTCATATATGGACAAAATGTATTTAGGAGAAGTCCAAAAGTCATTAGAAGTTCAAGAGTTGTTTAGAATTCCAAAGAGCACATTAGAAGTCTAAGAGTCATGTGGGTGATTCAAGCATCATGGGGATATGAAAGTTCATCCCCCTTGTTATGAAATCAGCCTCATAACTCAAGCAAAAGGCTTTTGGAGGCTTAGGCTTTGGAGAGATAGTCTTAGCTTCTCTACTTGGTATAGGAGAGAAAACTATTCTTTGCAGAAGCAAGAAGTAACTTAATGTTCCACTACTAGAACTAGTGCCTCACCATTGTAAATTTTTACTTGGATATTTCACCTGATTAAAATTTAATGAGCCAACACATTTTCGTGCATGTATCTCAAATGTTTTAGGACTAGCTTAGGATGCTTACGGTATATGTTGTGTTCATATGTACTGGATGAATTGAACTATTTTGGCGGCTTTGGTATTTACCTTGTTGAATGTGTGTTTTAATCACTTTGTAATCATTATGTGAACTATTTCATGTATAAATATGTTTATGCTCCCATTTGTCTCTCTTAGGTTAGTACTAGTACTTCCTTCCATAGACTCGCTTTTGTCTCCCACTCATGAACGTCTCCTTTTACACATTTCAATCGGTGTTTCAAAATGTCCACTTGCTTATTCAAGGTTTATGTATATAATCTATTATGTTATTTGTTGAAACCAAGACAGGCCTTTGTGTTATCGTGGCCATGCCGATACTCTAGATGGGGCTCATACTCCAAATGGTGTGAGATCTAATTGGAACTTCACATTGGGGAGACCCCTTATATGTTGGTGGTATCTAATACCATCAAAATTTTGATGCTAAAAGGAGTGCCAGATGACAAGTTGTGCCCATTGAGTCTGTTTTGAATCTTTTATATTAGATGGATATTTCCCAAATAATAATCCTAGGACGTTTTTCTAAGGAGATTGATTTTACGATCCCTTCAGAAATCATTCATGACTTGTCTCAATTTAAGTTTGATGGTGAGAGTGAACTAACTGTCCTCAAAAACTTCTTTCAATTTATGAATTTTTATCTCTCTAATGGCATAAAATGTAAATATGTCATGGCTAGGTTGTTCACCCTCACATTTGAAGGTCAAGTTAAGAACTGGTGTCATATGTTACCTATCACTTTTATCCATTTACTCGAGCAACTTGTTAAGGAACGTCGTGAAGCCTTTGACAGTTATGATTATCAAGATGTATTTGATAGAATATATTTTCTTAGAATGGAACCTAGTGAATATGTAGAGGGTTTTCTTAATCAGTTTCTTCACCTTTGCTATGAATTTCCTAAAGGAATGATTGATTCAGATTTCATTATGGAAAATTTTCATAATTTGATTCTACTCTCTTTCAAATCTTTTGAATTTGAACCCCCAATGATTCTCTCTCCCCAACTTTTCCTCCTCCTTTTCCAGTATCAATTTGGGTGCCCCCTCATGATGATGTTAAAGTTGGGAAATTTGAAAATCAAATTGTTGACCTATCCATTCAACCTTCATCCAATTCGTATGCTTCGGGTCCTATGGGGGATAATTTGGAATGGTTAAGTAATTTCATCGAGCCCAAAGTGAAAGTTGATCCCTCAGGTTTTCAAGATCATATTAATGCACATAGGTCTAATATTGAATCTGATCTAAATGAAAACTTAATTGTCTCTAGGGATAATTTAAAACCTCTACCACCTATCTTTTCATGATTTCTTGCTTCATGAGTCACTTGTTTCACTTCAAGTCCTAATGATGTTCCACCTGTTGTGTCAAGTGGTAATCAAGAAATAGGTGGTAGTATTTCACATGCAAAGGAGGAAAGTGTTGAATATATGTCTTATCTTTCCACCCTCTTTCAAGATGATGATCTTGCCTTTTCACCTGATCTTCAATCTTCTAACATTGATAACCTGTCAAGTGACTATAAACCCTGTATTCAAGTTGATACTTTGGATAGCCATCACCATGAAATATATAGCTCCATTAACAAATATGGTGGTGAATATCCAAGCACAATGGGTGATATATTTTCTTCTTTAGAGGACTTGGATTTGTAGAGTATCAATTCAAAATATGTTTCTCAATCTCCATTTGTGAATTGATATTCTCTTTCAATTTGGAATGATCCTAAATCCCCTCTAATTCGTACATCTTTAGGTGCTAAATCTGAAAAGGTAAGTTGTCCAATTTTTGAATTTGTGGAAGATATTGACCAATCTAAATGTCATATTGGTATGCCTATCTTTGACCATGATGTTGATGACAATGATGTTGATGTGTTGTTATTTCAAGGTCAATCTGATTTAAGTACAATTGTTTCTCCTCGTCCTGAGTCTTTCAATCCTTATTCACCTCTAACACACCCTTCATTGTACCTAAATCTATTTGATAAGTTTGTGACACCAGCAACCCCCTTAAATCCTTTTGATAATCATCTGGCTAATCATGGTTGTAATCAGGTACATGATGGTGTGATACTACAATCAGAGGATGAAAAGTTTGAATCTATTATTAATGATCTATTAAATTGTAAATATTTCATAAGTCATAGGAATATGTTGAAACTCTGAATGATCAAGGGATTTTTGAAATTGATGTATCTCAATTTTCTATCCATCAAGGTTATAATATGCTTAATCCTAAATCTTATCAAACCAGTGGCATTGAAAATGTTTTCATTAATACATCAAAGGATAGTGGTGGATTTCTACCTGTTGATGTTTCTAAGCCACCCAAATTTTTTGATCCAACATTAGAAAATTTTGAGACTTGTCAAGAAGACGAGGCACTTTAGCTCTTGCTGATGGTTATTTCAGGTTGTCACAATCCTATTGAGATCTCAAAAATATGTTGGATCCATGTATTCGTGCATAACTCTTTCCTTAACATTCATCCACTAGTTATGAGTTCATCCTTAAAGGAATTCTGATATTTTCAAGTGGATCTTCAATATATAATTTTTGATCAAATGAAAGGTTCTTGTTTGGTTAGTTCCTTTTCATGTCAACTCCTTGAGCGATACCAAGGGTTGGAGATCACATATTTCACAAATCCTTACGGTTTCAAGGCCTGTCATTTTGATGATTGAGATAAAGGTCATTTTGTGTTGAAGGATTTTTCTCTGTTGACTCTTATAAATTTGATGATCTTATTATTTCTTTTGTGCACATCATGAAGCTAAGCATCTCCATGGCATGCTTCCTTTTCTGGAGTAGTTGTAGTTTCTTCGGTCATTCAGCCAACCAAAACCTTTGTGTTGATATAAGTATTTGGTTTGATTAAACACATATTTTTAATCTCTTGTCAAATAAGTATCTTGATGGGTTTCCTAGATTCACAATTTCAAGAATTTCCTTGAATCCCCTAAGATTTCTTATTGTTGACTTTGCATGTAATCATATATAAATGGAACAAATAAAGAAATGATAACCTTGTATGTTAACCCACCAATATGATCATAATACCAGAGATTCCTTTTGTGATTCGAATGGATTAATTGAAAATTCATTTTCCCATATGTCTCAAGGTCTTCAAATAGGTTGTTTTGAGTATCGAGATCCAGTCGTTGAATGGTTAGAGAAATTTTTCTTGGACATCTCCTATGCAAATAACAAGTTTTGATCCTTTTTAATGTTTGCAAGAACTAAGAGCATAGATGAATGTGTATTCACAAGTAGCCTGCAAGGTAGGTCTAATCAATATTTCAATAAACAAGATAAAGTTAGAAACATGATCAAATCGGTTAGTATGAAAAATTCTTTTGGTAAGAAGAAAAACCTTTAGTCAGTTGTGCAAGTTTTCGAAGTTCTTATCTTTTCTATTTTACATTATTTTATATTACTTTAAATTTCTCATATCTTTGTGGTTTCATGTCGGGAATGACGATGGCTACATTAGAAATATAATTACAGTTAGCCTTGACCTTCTAACTAGTTAGGTTAGGAGTAGGCTTAGTTTCATTTAGTTTCCCTTGCATTGCATCCACCCTCTATCCTGCTCTCCATCGAGTCTCTGCATTTTTTTGTTTTCTTATTGTATATTTTGCATGTTGTTTTATCTTCCACCTCTATTTTCTTTGTTGTTCAGTTTTGTTTTTTTCTGGTCACATAGTTTCCTTTTGTTTTTCTTAATAAGACTTTACATGAAAGATGCTCTTATTTGGATCAAAATATAATGTGGTGAAACTTGAAAAGGGAAACTGTGATGATGAAAAATGCTTGTCTAATCTGTTAGCTCTTCTATATCTTAGTTTTACATATCTTTAAAGTCAATCATGTCTTAATGGAAAATATGATCCATTAGAACATAAAGCCTTTGGTTGAACTATAAAACCTATATCTATTCTAGGATTTTCATTTTGAAACTTGGCATTGTAAGTAAATAGTGTTTTTCTTGTTGATTGTATTGAATAGAGTAAGTTAAGGGGAAAATCAATTATCAAGAAAACCAATATTAGAGATATATAAATACTTCTATGAAGGGGCAACCTCATCTGCTCTCAATAAGTTGGGATCCCTCTTTCGCTTGTTGAAAATTATAAGTGTTGAAACACAGTCCTATTAAATAAATAAAGGATGAAAGAAGAGAAAATCTTCCTACACAGGGAGGTGAATCAAGTGACTTTGCTGGGGTATTGTCCAGGATCGTTGGTAGTGAAGCAATGCTTGTTCTCCTATACTGACTTCATCAGGGTAATGTCTAGGCCTTCTGGTAGTGGATCAACATCAAAGATGAAATGGATACTTTTAATATCTTGAACTCGTTGCACATATTACCCTTTATTTTATGGAAACAATTGCGTTGTGGCATATATTTTGTGTGTTTTAACCGACTAAGGGAATGGAAGGTACCATATCTCTAAATGGGTGAAGTAGAAAAGCCAAGGTAATATGGAAGATGAATCAATATTCCTAAAAGAATGAGACCTTGCACTTAGAGAATTAAACCTAAAAAAAGAAGTTGGAATTCTACCCTTGTGTCACCAAGCATTGTCGTTGTGATCAACACCCTCCAAATTTTTTACTCACACTTGAACTTTAGAGCCTACCAAGAATCTTATGGTCTATTTTCTTATGGTTACTCCATTGTCATTTCATTTTTTGTAAGGAATTTAGGTCTTCTTCCTAGTTTAAATTGTCAAGTCACTTCCACACACATGCTCAGTCCTCGATGGGTTTATGAGTGCACTTCCTTTATGCAAACTCAAACAAACATAGCACTATCTAACAAGAAAGATCTAGTTCAATGTTTAAGTTATGTCAACAGTCAATGGCATTTTCATTAGCAGTCTCCCTCACTCTGATTTGAATTTCACTTTTATTCTGGTGAGCTTTCTTAATTGTCTTCTTTTGCGCACTTTTGTTTCCACAAGCGTGTTACATGTCATTTTGTCACATTAGGAAAATCACCATCGGTTTGGATCTTTTTTAATCCCAACTAACAAGCTTCAAATGGATGTATATCCAGCCTTGATCCCTCCCATCATGAAGCTACTCCCTCTCTTTATGGAACTCATATCCCACCATTAATGGATCTCATCCCTTGGGAAATGGATCCCAAACTTCCGCTCCTTGGCCTATAAAGGTAACATAGGCTTGAGGATTGAGGAGGACTGTTGGAAGTAGGCTTATGCTGTAGAAATAAGGTTGGAAGGCTATTCATTCAAGGAGACGGTTGGAGATTTTTGGAAGGGACTTGCAATATCAAGGCTTCAATGTTGTAAGTCTATTCTCCATTTTATTAATATAAAGGCAATTTTTTTTTCTCAATTATGTCTTTGTTGATACAATTTGTAGAATCCCTTTATCACTTACATAAATTATGATTGCATATTGATCAATTTTCATATATGATTGAGTTAATTAGTTAATTTATCTCTTATGCTATATACCGGATGCTTTATCTTGTGTATGTTTTTTCTATGCAATTCTCCTTTAGGACATCATGGATAAGTTGTTGGAAGTGATCTGAAGATCTATAAATAATCGAGTAGAAGCGAATGGTTGGAAGCTTTGAAAGGGACTTCATCAGGTTCAATTAAACAGTATGTGACCTCTATCATATTGTTTGTTTTAGTCAATCACAATATAGGGAAAGGTAGTAGTTCCTTGTTGTTTGTTACTAGATTTCTTTGAGGTCTAGGGAGTTCGCCCTTGTCGACAAGAGGGATAAGTCCACATAAAAAATTGTTGATTCCACTAGGTCTTCATCTCACTCTCCATTATTTTCCTTGTTTCACCTTTTGAACCTTCTGTATAAGCCCTCTCTGAGTCTTTGGAAATATTAAAAATATGGATTTTGGGTTTTATTTGACTTGTTTTTTATTTTTTTCCAAAATTTCCCACTGTGTGAACTTTAGCTTTAGGCACAGAGCGCACTAGTACACACTTTTCTTTCTGCAACAATGTGTATGGTTTTTTATATGACTTGCACACATACCTGGAATTTTTGAAAATTTCATTTTATCCTCATCAAGTCCAGAGTTTTTGTTTTTTCCTGTTTAGTTACACTTGTGCGTACCATTTTTATGTCTCTGCCAGTCTAGCTGAGTGATGTGAAAGGATTTTCTTGTCATTATCTTGTTTTTGAAAATTAGGGTAAAGTATCATCTTGTGAATGGTCGATCTATCAAAAGAGAGATCAATTGGTCTTGCCTTGTTGTATGTATTTCTTTCTTCTTTCGATCAGATAAGGCCTTTATTTTAGTTTTGTCTTTTGTGAAATATTGTTTTGTGTGTGAAAATAAATGTTACTTACAAGATTGGGTATTGTTTCTGAAAAGTACTTCTTATGCTATTTTCGAAACGAAATTTCATTTCCCTTCTGTTGCTGAAGTGTTTATGAACTTTACTCTTTACTGCAAGTGAATTCTTAGTATTCAATTAGGGAAAGTTCATTTTAGTGTTCATTGGCTTCTTCTTTCATTTTGCGAATTTCCAAGTGATTGTATGCTAAAGAGAAATTTCTTGATTTTTTGTGTTATTTGGAAAAGTGAAATTTTGAAGTTAATTTAAATATTTGGTAATTTGAAATTGGATATATGCATTTTAGGAAAAGGGATATAGTGGGATTGAGAGTTTTTTTCATTTCCATTGAAAATTTTGAAAGAATCTTTCCTTACTTTAGATAGAAATTCATTGAAAAGAAAAGATAACATTTTCATTTTCATTTGCATTAGGATTTGCGTCAAGTCATAATTCCATCAGTTTCATGTCCCTTACCTTTGAGTAAATAACAACTCTTAAAATCAATGATAATAAAATCAATCTAATTTTTATTTTATTTTTAGTTCTCTTTTCCACCTACAGTAGCTTCGGTTGTATGGATTTGGAATAGGGAAGTGGTTTAACCTTCCAAATCTGCAAACAAACATTAGCATCTTGTGATATGGAGAAAAATCCATTTATTGCAATTTTTCTCTAGGAAGCTCCCCTTACAAAGGAGTCAAGCACGATATCATATCAGACCCAGTGAACTGATCGAACCCACTCCACTGGCTATGGTAGAGTGATTTACACGTACTAATCATGACACCAAAAGGTACTTGGCAGTCACTTGGAAGTAAACCTCAAATTAACCATGTTGAGGAACTTTCAAGGGGATTGTGTTGAGAAATGGAGACAAGAAATTCCAGTTTAATTTGTCCTTGAATTAAATTGTGAATTAAAATTGAATTCTATTCACATAGAAACTTGTAAATAGCTAATTAAGTTTAACTAACTTAATTAGCTTAGGAATTTTGAGTTAGAATTATTTCTGTATTCATGTATATGTTCTCCCTAAATTTTAGGTGTCTAGGATGAGTTTATTTGAGTTGCAATTAGATAACTCAGTTTGACTGAGTTATGGTCGGTTAAACTAGTTCTAACTATTTGTGGAACTAATAGAGGATCAGTAGTGAGTTGGTGCATTGGTGAATCCTCAATGCTACTCTAGCTAACTGGATATTCACTCAAGATAAACTCATGCATTTCAGTTCATAGGAAGACCCAGTTGAGACTAGAGTACAGGGACAATGTACTATCAGTTGTAGAATGATCTGTGTTGTACAGATCATGCATGCGATGAGAAAAGGACCTAGTTTTGGATTGCAAAGTTACAGAAGAAGGAATTCCCTATTAAATATGGACTATTCCTCACAGGAATTGTGCAAGGAAATAGGGGCTTAGCAGGCAGAAGAAATTGGCTAAGTCTAGGTCAGTGTGGGCTTGTGAGGCAGAGAGTTGATCATACTTGTGTGGAATTTTTCTTATGAGAAAATGCTTTGTATTATCACTCATATTTATTATTAATGCAATAGATATTTGGGGTTTTGAGAAGTGGCTTTCCCCATAGAAACAATTTTGTTATGTGTCTTTGATTATCTTCCTCTTGTCGATTAATGTTTTCATCGATCATTGGTTCCCATTGTTTAAAGAGTAGAGTATATTCTTGTCTTGTGTTTTAGTACATTACATGAGTTGTGAATCTACAGGAAAATATACATGGTATCAAAGGTGAAGACAGTATAATAGAGGAGATTTCGAAATTTTGAGTTTTGGGTTACAGGTGAAATTCAAATTTGCAATACATACTTCAGGATCGACAGATGGCATCCTACGATTTGTAGCTCGAGTATGCATTAGAAGGAAAAATGAATTATATAGCCTGGAAGGATAAAATGGAGGTTGTGTTGGAGGATATGGCTTGAAGGAATTAATTTATCAAGACATTCCTAATCCAGCAGCATTGGATGCACAAAATTTGGCTGAACGGAAGAAGTTTCTGGCGAAGGTGAGGCAAATAATCCTTGAGGGAGTTCGAGACCACATTGTCTTGAGTCTCCATGGGAAGGAAACTTTGTATGCCATGTGGAAATCATTGATGGGCTTATTCCAGAACAACAATGACCATAGGAAGTTGGAACTGAAACACAAACTTTGAAAAATCAAGATGGAGAAAGGTGAGACCATTCCAAAATACTTGACCAAGTTCACTCACTATTGTGATGAGCTTAGAAGTGTTGGAATAACTGTTTCCGAGGATGATATGGTGAGCCTCGCTCTCCTAGGCCTTCCCAAGAGTTGGAATAGCTATCAAGACTCTGCCAATGGGAGGGAGAAGCTACCATATTGGGAATGATTGTGACTGGATTTTATGTAGGAGGAAATCAGAAGGAACACCAGAGATGGTTCCTCATCAAAGACTGATGATGAGGAAAAATGTGCCTTAGCGAGTAAGGCAAGGAAAGGGAAAAGGAAGGAATCCCATTCCAAATTAGATATCTTCCATGGAGGTAAGAAGAAATACATGATGAATGTTAAGTGCTTTCATTGTCACGACCTGGGCCGTTTTGCTACAAATTGTGAACTCAAGAAGTATAGGAAGAAGTCCTCAGCCGAAGCTGCGGGTGAGGCTTTGGCCACTCAATTAGAATTGGACTTTACTCTCATTGCATGCATGGTGTCATCAATGATGGGTAGTTTATGGTACCTTGACAGTGGAGCTTCATTCCACATAACCAGTGACAAGGATTTGTTTGGTGACATGGAGGAGAAAGATCTCCACATCCATATCAAGATGGGTGATGACTAGAGGTATAGTGCTACTTGAATCGGCACTGTTACTTTTCAAAAGTATAAGGGTGATACTCTCACTGCGAGGGATATTATGTATGTGTCTGGGTAGAAGAAGAACTTAGTATTGGTCACCATGCTTGAGGATAGAGGCTATGATGTGATTTTCCCAAAAGGAAAGGTGTTCCTTAGACACATAGCCAGGGGTCAAGTAAAGAAGGTAGGGATTCAAGTTAAGAATATTTAAAAGTTGGAGGTAGAAGATTGTGTTTCTTTGAGCATGAAAGTAGAGAAGGTTCAGAGCCGATCTCTACTAGTCTTTCCAAAGGTACACTAGAGAAATTTTATACATGCGAGGGGTGTACTTTGGTAAAATACACCAAGGCTTCCTTTCATGACAAAGATAGTCGAAAAGAGGTGATTCTAGTGTGATTCCATTCAGATGTGTGTGGACCATTTTCGACAGCATCCATGGAAAAACATAGGTATTATGTTATATTTTTTGACAATATTTCTCGTAAATGTTGGATATTTTTCATGTAAGATAAGGATCAAAATTTCACAAAGTTATGTGAATTTAAAGAATTTTTCGAGAAAGAGTCTGGAAAGAATGTTAAAGCTATGAGTAGTGGTAACAGTGGTGAGTATGTCTCAAATGAGTTTAAGAACTTCTGTGCAGAACCCCATAACCCACAACAAAATGGGGTGGTCGAGAGGAAGAACAGAAGCATTGTAGGGCCAACATGGGTGATGTTGCATGATCAAGGCCTACCACTACACTTGTGGGCTGAGGCATGCAATAGAACTTTTTATTTGCAGAACTGTAGCCCACATCAGATTCTTGGAATGAAGACACCAGAGGAGGCTTATTCTGGTAAGAGACCAAATGTTGGTCAATTCAAGATTTTTGGGTCATTGGTATATTTCCATGTGATCAAAGATGCATGAAAGAAACTTGAGCCAACATCATAGTTGGGGGTATTTTTGGGGTACACTGATATACCTCACAGCTATCGTGTGTGCTTGCCGACCAGCTGGATGACAGTGGTTCGCAGGGATATTAGATTTGATGAGGAGAGGGCCATGCAACTTTCCCTTGAGATGGATCTTGAGCTACATGCGGTTGAGGAGATTTTAGCTCCTAAGGTTTAGGAGCCTTAGATTGATGTGGAGTAGCCACATGCATAGGATCTAGGAGTGGAGGCAACCACTCAGGCAGAGTCTTCTAGATATGGGAGAAAGCACACCAAAGAGGCTAACAGGCTATTGCATGATGCACGGGAGAATGTGGGAGAACCCACATCTCAGTGCAAGAAGAGGAGGTCACCTGAGAGGTACACTAGATACATGGTTCTTATGAGCAGATGTATTGAGACAAAGCCATCTTCCTCTGAGGAGGCAATGTAGTAACTAGTTTGGGTTGACTCCATGGTGGAGGAGTATGTCACCATAGTTCATAACATTGTTTGGGATGTGGTCCTATTATGGGAATATGTACCCTAGGGCTTTGGGTTGGAACCCCAATAGAGCAAGAACAAACTACAGTAAGAAACACTCATACAACTCGGGCTAAATGCTTAAATAAACAAACTATGTGAGAGCAACCATACTCAGATGTCCTTCGTTCGAGTAGTTCCCACAGGGTTCAGACCCTCTACAACTCTTAATGTTCTCCAAACCTGAAAATTATTCAATTTGAACATACATAGTAGTATATAGATAAAGCATTTTAATGAAACTAACTTTATATCATATAAGAAAATGATTAATTATACATCAAAATAACATTCATATATGAAATACAACAATATCCGATGCATAAACACAGTTAATCTCAGAAACAAGACAATGCTTCTTTTTATTGTAGAAAGCTATAACTAACACGGAGATAATTCACTTGAGTCTTCTTCTTCTGGCTCCAAGCGGAACCGTCCTCCAAATCCGTCTAGTCCCAGTCTTCAACAACCTCCTTCCATAACCAATACCATGATATCTCAAGCAAGAGGGACAATATCAACAATCAAGGAAACAAGGGTTTCCCAAAACTTGGGTAAGTGCTTGAAGCACAGGGATACTTCAGACTCAGTAAGGGATAATCTTAGTATAATAACTCTATCTCTTCTTCTTCTTAAGGCCTTCCCATAGAAGCCTATTTATACTCCTCCCAATTAGTTTTTTAGTTGGGAAATAGTTCGGAAACAGTTGGGCCACGGGCAATAGGAGGTAATCAACAGGGAAAAACCATGAACTCCACCCATAATTAAGGAAATTTAATTTTTTAAGTGTTTTAACACATATACGTGTGTTGGGTACTGACTAACCCGTGTGTACACGCTTTTATCTCAGGGCAAGGTAGCGTACAAGGAATAAAACATTGTTTTTAAAATATTTGGACCAAGTCTGGAAGGAGGGGTTGCCCTAGGCCATAAACCAAGCATCACAAATACCAAGGGTGTTTAATGGTGATATAACAAATGCCCCCTAATATATGAGGTCAGAAGGGGTACATGATGGTCAAAATGTATTAACTATATGGAAATAACCCTGCCGAGACTGAGAAGGACTTCACCAGAATTCAGCCTGCCAAGCCATCAAAAAGGGATCAGAAAGAAACTGTTGTCTAAGGTGGGCATACCCATGCTCAGAGAAAGTAAAGCATGTTCACATATCAAGTACAAGCAGATCCACTATGTACACAAGTATAAAGAACTGAAAGTACATAATGGATCATCTGATCGTGATCGAAAAAGTACATGTCTGAATATCACATATAAGAAGATAATCAATGAAGATGAAAGATGAAGCTGATCACTGATGTCAAAAACTGATCCCAATAGTACCAAATGAACATGATGGAATAAAATGATACTACATCGCAACTAGGATGCCAGCATATAAGAGGTTGTTGTGAAGAACTACAACATATACGGTGGATGGTGTTAACTAGCAGTAACAAGAGCAACTGACAAGTGAACCAAAACATGCTGATGCAACCCGAGGTCTTCATCGACTGTCGTGGTACATTTCTACACAATGGGAATAAATGATCTGAGGTCAACCACGTGAGAAATCATTTGATTACCGATCATTGATGTATACCGTTAACAAATGCGAGACTACTCACCGATAATGATAATGAGATTCAAGGTACCCAGTACAATCTAACAAGTGCGAATGAATGAGCTAAAGTTGAACACCTGAAACAATATATCAATCAAGGGACAATGATGGTTTCCCACTATTGATAGCGAAGGAATCTGCCATTGATGATTGCACACCCCAAGGTACTGCCAAATGGACTCTAGATCTTTGTCCCAGAGCAATGAGCCGTAGTCGATAGGAAAAGATCTATTAGAAGGAAGGCATTAAGGCATCCTTCATCAATCTAGTGCAAGTGTAACCTGTAGGCCAATAATGTGGAAGGCATAAGACAAAAAAAATGTAGTAACCTAACCGAAGCACATTTTCGTCGTACACAAGATGTAGCTAGTGCAAGATAGAAACCCTCTGAACCAACCAATAATGAAAGCTGACACAAAGGCAAGGAATCCACCAATAGGGTCAAATGGAAACCAAGGTACTGCACGAATCCCAATGTGAGATAATGAAAGTTGAAGTCGAACACAAGGGAAACCACTCAGTCAAAGACCCATGATACTGATTGATGTTGAACACAAGGTGACCTATCAATAATGAAAATAGGGCCATGGTGCGGCTCTAGGCATTCCCTCGGAGAAATATGTCATCGTCGACAAGGACAAGACTTGCCAACAAGAATTCAATGGAGAGCTTCTCAAATCAGCATGAGCAAAGGACCAATATAACTGATGTGATGACAAACATGACACTAACAACCAGGGATAACCGACTAAAAAATAGGTCAAGAGACACTGCAGAGAGGCCGACTCAGGCTTACTTCCCTTGAACAAAAGCATGACCCAATGATGGCTATATGGCAGCATATGATAACTCTGTATAAGTTCGTCATGTAGGAGGCACAAGCAAACTCTCTATATGATTGGAAGAGGTAACCAATGGGAGGAGAACTAACTTAATAACAAGGTTAAGGTGTACCTAAGTCAAACTAAATCCCACCCAGAATAGAGGAGAGACTTTCTTTTGAGTGCTTTGTTCAAAGGCGACACGACTGACTCTAGCTGCCAAAAATATATGGAAATGTTTTCCCATTCCCGCTCTTTTTGGAATATATAATTTTTTGTCTTTTTATTTAAGCTGAAAAATAATAAAATAATGCTATAATACAGTGGAAAGAACAGTGTCAAAGAAACTGATGATCTAGTTGCTGGGATGGGAACAATCCTATGCTCAATGCAGGGAGGCGAAACTGGTCAAGGACACTCAAAGGGATGTTCTTTCCATGGGTCATACGATGCGTCAAGTTGCAGAAGCTAAGTGATTTCATGGTTGATTTTGCAGAAGACATGGTCAAATAAGTGGCTTAAACATGAGTCCAAGTGAAGACGGCTCAAGGCCAAAAGGTGCAAATAGTCAAAATGCAATGCAGCAATACAACTCAACATAAAGGAGCCTCTAGGGCATAAGGCCAAAAATAAGCGTAGAAGAAAGGAGAATGTGTCTTCAACACACAAGTCATCACGGGACTAAAGAGGACTCCCGAGGCTAAGAACAAAAATTCAACATGGGTGCCAAGTGACAACAAGGTACTATCTAGGGCACCCTATGATAAGAGAGGCTCTACCACACAAGTCATGATACTTCTAAGTAATGAGAAGGTTCTACACCATAACTTTGTGGGGTCAATCCTAAGGCCAAAATGGGAAGGGAAACTGATAAGTGCACAATGCAGGTGAAAAAACCTAACCTATATGCCAGTTTCGAGAACCAATACCTATCAGAATGGATCAAACACAAAAATTTCCATAGGAGAAATCTTCCAAGCTCTGTAGACATAAATAGGAACACTAGACAAGAAGTTAATACATCCCACATATAAAATTCAGATAAAATCTTGTGTTATAGAATACAAAACTTGAAAATGCGTACCTTATATGTACAATATGGTACAAGGAACCACGCAGCCTTGTGGCTTACGCATAATAGTTCTTCTAGACAAACCCCTTGCAGGACTCAAGGCAAGGACTCCTTTGGTATTCAAAACTCATGGATTTAAAGAGTTCCTCCTGTGAAGGAAAATCAAATTCCAAGAAATCATGAGAACTACAAGGATCAAAAGAGGGAATTAAGGGGTCCCATGTCCCTATAGGAAGAATCTCTTGGTCAACTGTCGGGACCAAGTCCCAAGAAGGAGAATAATAGGTTAAAGGATCCTTCTCATAAGCAATTGAACATTGAGGATTCAATGCCACATAATTCACCCATGGCGAGGTAGAGTCTACTTGAACACTTGGAACAAACCAAGGGGTATTTTGCAATAAATTTGAATTAGGGTGGTGATTATCATATGCAAGCTAATCAATAGTGACAATATTCCCTTTACGAGGAAAACACATCACTCGAAAGAGTGAAGACACCACGAAATTCATAGCATAGACATAATCACGCCCAAGTAGCATATTAAAGTCTAAAGGGCAATCAACCACCATCATATCGATTAAGACAGTCTTCCCACCTAAAGTAATAGGCAATTGAGGAAGAACACCCATAGATTCACCAGGTCTTCTATCATAGGCTAACAACTAACTCTCAGTTGTCAACAACTTTGGAGAACCCAAAGCTTTCCAAGTCAAGGAGGATATAATACTTGCAGAGGATCCTTCATCCACCATACATCGATAGAAGTTTGTGGAATTAACTCTAACCTTTATTTGGAAAGGTGCAGCGGAATGAAGAATAGGCTCGACCAAACTATCCCAATCAAAGGAGACACTCTCAGAACTTGGAGGGGGAACATTCAAAGCAGCTGGAATGCCCCCTATACTAGAAGACTCTGTACTAGAAATCAAACAGACTCTATTGTTAGGCACTTCACCCCCAAAAAGAGGAGTGTAATCAGCCAGAGATTGCACTGGCTCAACCACATTATCAACCAATGGTTGATGAGACTGATGAGAAACCATATCAAATTCAGGAGTAGAAGAACTTTTAGACTCAGACCATATCCTTTGTACCTCTAGAATACTAGGGCACAAATGAGTAAGATGGTCTCCCTTGCATATCTTACAAGGGAACTTAGGTTTAAAACTTCCATGCCTAGGTTTCTTATCAACATCCATTCCACCAACATGACTAGTAGTGGTTTGCGGAGAGTCCCGAACATGACTTGCAGAGGTTAGTGACTCTTTCCCAAGAGAGATAGGACTTGTGGCACCAACCCTACTCACTAAAATAGCTGAGTCAACAAAAAAATGACTCATGGAGGTAGGTGACCCACTGCTAGTATGACTCGCAGTGAATATACTTATGCCCCCAGCATGACTTGCAGCGGTGGAAGGCTCATCTTCAACATGACTAGCAAAGGTTGAGAATGAACTGCTAGTATTACTTGCAGTAACTAGACTTATGCCCCCAGCATGACTTGCAGCGACTAAAGGCTCATCTTCAACATGACTAGCAGAGGTTGATGATGAATGGATAGAATTATCCTTCTTCTTCATCTTCCTCTTTCTCCTCTTTTTAGATCTCTTATTACAAGAAGGAGGAGAAAGAGGAATCCTAGATTTCTCTTTGAAAGAAGATGAATAATTAACACTCATGCTATGCCCCTGAAATAAAGCATTCATCTGAGAAGCTTCAAGAACATCTATAATATTCGGAGTGAACCACAGCCAAGCTAGTAGTCCAACATTCAATCCAGGAATATTCAAAGCGCCATCAAGGGGGTACCAATGTTTCGAAATAAAGGAAAAGCACAAGGATCCCCTTTTGGGAGGGTACCTTGGTTGGTTTCCATGGGAATATTGGCCATATCTAACTTATTTGCAGATCCTTCCGGGAATGTATAAATTGCTTTTCAAGGAAGATAGATGCACAATCAAAACCTTTTGCCCTTGAGGAGGCTTCAACTTGTACTAAACGACCCAAACAGTAGCAAAGAGCTTGACAAACTAACCAAGGAGTCAAGAAAGAAATACTTTCAGATTCGTCAAAAAAGACTTCCAAAAAGCAAGAAAAGCTATAAGGCCACAAAATGACGGAAAGCAAAGCAAGTAGACCAATAACCGAGCTTGACACTAAAATTGAGAACAATATGCTATTCTAGAGGACCAGAACAATCAAGAACCTTTGTACGAAGGCTTGTGTGCCAAAACACAAATCACAAACTCACTCCAAAGCTAACCTAGGCCAAATCTTTTCAAAGCAGAAGAGATTTAAAATAGTAAGTTGGCAGAATAATGAAATTCTTCATATAGAAATTGACCACTTAGAGACTAAATAGACCAGGCAACAAATATTTCTGGGTGGAGAGATTTGAAAAAATAATGCAAAAAATGGTATATGTGACTGTGTTTAAGCACAGAGGCGTGTACATGCACTTCTGATAAAGGAAACTTGCAGATACGCGGGTTCACTTCACATAAACAAGCATGTGTACACTATTGTAAACAGAGTAAAGTGTGTATACAAAGCTTTGCAATAAAAAGCAAAAGACAAAGCTAGATAAAAAAGATCAAACTTAAGGTCTGAGACTCTACTAGACCAAATAATACTATAATAGCAAGCAAACCAAAAATTGAGCACCGATTGACACTGAACAACCCAAACTATGAATAACAAGATTGTTATCCCCAGTGGAGTTGCCAATTCTGTTACGAGAATAAGTACCCTAGGGCTTTGGGTTGGAACCACAATAGAGCAAGAGAAAACTATAGTAAGAAACACTCATACAACTCAGGGAAAATGCTTAAATAAACAAACTATGTGAAAATGACCATACCCAGATGTCCTTCGTTCACGTAGATCGTGCAGGTTTCAGACCCTCTGCAACTCCTGATGTTCTCTAAACCTGAAAATTATTCAATTCAAACATACATAGAAGTATATAGATGAAGCATTTTAATGAAAATAACTTTATATCATATAAGAAAATGATTAGTTATACATCAAAATAACATTCATATATGAATTACAACAGTATCTGATGCATAAACACAGTTAATCTCGGAAACAAGACAACGCTTCTTTTTATTGTAGAAAGCTATAACTAACACGGAGATAATTCACTTGAGTCTTCTTCTTCCAGCTCCAAGCAGAACCGTCCTCCATATCTATCCAGTCCCAGTCTTCAACAACCTCCTTCCATAACCAATACCATGATATCTCAAGCAAGAGGGAGAATATCAACAATCAAGGGAACAAGGGTTTCCTGCAACTTGGGGAAGTGCTTGAAGCACAAGGATACTTCAGACTCATTCAGGAATAATCTCAGTATAATAACTCTATCTCTTCTCCTCCTTAAGGCCTTCCCATATAAGTCTATTTATACTCCTCAAAATTAGTTTTTTAGTTGGGAAATAGTTGGGCCACGGGCAATAGGAGGTAATCAACAGGTAAAAACCATGAACTCTGTCCATAATTTAGGAAATTCAATTTTTTTAAGTGTTTTAACACATATACGTGGGTTGAGTATTGACTAACCTACATGTACACACTTTTATCTTAACGAAAGGTAGTGTACAGGGAATATAACACTGTTTTTAAAATATTTGGACCAAGTCTGGAAGGAGGGGTTGCCCTAGGCCATAAAGCAAGCATCACAAATACCAAGGGTGGTAAATGGTGCTATAGTAGTCCCAAGACCAAAGGACAAGTTAGTGGTGAGCTCCTGATGGCCTTACAAGGTAAAGAAAGCAGCAAATGGTAGTGTGGCGAAGCATAAGGCCAGGTTTGTGGCCCTTGGATTTTCATAGGTAGAGGGAATTAACTATGATAAGACCTTTTCTCTTGTTGCAAGGTACTCATCAATCAGACCTATATTGGCACTATTAGTACATATGGGTTGGAATATACATCAGATGGATGTAAAGACAACCTTCCATAATGGTACTATTGAGGAAGAGGTGTACATAGAGCATCCTAAAGGTTTTTAGACCTTCGACTGTGAGTCACATGTGTGACGGCTCAAGAGGGCTTTGTATGGGCTAAAGCAAGCACCCCGGGCTTGGTACACCAGGATTGATAGCTACTTCACTAGGTTGGGCTTCACCAAGAGTGAAGCAAATGCGAACCTATATCACATAGTGGTGGAAGGTAAATTGTTGATCATTTTGTTGTATGTCGATGATTTGATTTTGACAGGTGATGATCAGTCAATCAAGTATTGCAAGGAGGATCTTGCAAGGTATTTTGAGATAAAGCACATGGGGCTCATGCATTACTTTCGAGGCATGGAAGTATGGTATGGTGATGGGGAACTATTTTTGTCTTAGGGAAAGTATGTCAATGAGATAGTTAGGAGGTTCCGCATGGAGAGCACAAACCCATGGAGACTCCTCTAGCAGGTAACTAGAGGAAAGAGGATGCTACTTCAGGGGAGGTAGTGGAAGCTATTGTTTACAGACAACTTGTGGGTTCACTCATGTATTTGATGAACACATTACTGAATATGTGCTATGCAGTTAGTCAAGCTATGGTTAGGCCTACCAAGTTGTATTGGAAGGTGGCAAAGCATGTGTTGAGATACCTCAAGGGCACTAATCAATATGCATTGTGGTATGGATAGACATAGGGAGTGAAGCTTCAAGGCTTCACCTATGTAGATTGGGGAGGGATTCCATCCAACAGGAAGAGCACATTAGGAGGTATCTTTAGTATTCGGTCAACAAAAATTTATTGGTACAACAAGAAACAATGATCAATTGCACTCAGTTCGGCAAAGGCAGATTACATGGTTGCAATTCAGGCAGCATGTCAAGCCATCTGGATGAGGAAGATTCTAGTTGGTTTGCTTGGTTAGTAGATTGATCCAGCTGTGATTTATTGCGATAATCAGAGTTGTATCAAACTCTCTAAAAATCCAATTTTTCATGATTGATCCAAGCATATAGATATCTGATATCTCATCTTCAATATTGTGTATTGAGGTGGATTATGTTATTGGAGTACATTCCCACGGAGGAGAAAGATTATGAAATTTTGACAAAGGAATTACCAAGATGTAAATTCAAGTTTCAAAAAGATAGGATTGAGGTAGCTGATAATCCCTTTCCTATTGAGAGGGGGTGTTGAGAAATGGCAACAAGAAATTCCAGTTTAATTTGTCCTTGAATTAAACTGTGAATTAAAATCGAATTATATTCTCATAGAAACTTGTAAATGGTTAATGAAGTTTAACGAACATAATTAGCTTAGGAATTTCGAGTTGTAACTCTTTCTGTAGTCATGTATATGTTCTCCCTAAATTTTAGTGGTCCAGGATGAGTTTATTTGAGTTGTAATTAGATAACTTAGTTTGACTGAGCTATGGTCGGTTAAACTAGTTCTAATTGTTTATGGAACTAGTAGAGGACTAATAGTGAGTTGCTGCATAGGTACATCCTCAATGCTACTCCATCTAACTAGAGATTCACTCAAGAGAAACTCATGTATGTCTGTTCAGAGAAAGACCCAAATGAGACTAGAGTGTAGGGACAATGTATTGTCAGTTGTAGAATGATCTGAGTTGTATAGATCACACATGCAATCAGAAGAGGACCTAGTTTCTGATTCTGCAATTATGGTATAAGGAATTCCCAATTAAATATGGGTTATTTCTCACAGGAATTGTTCAAGGAAATAGGGGCTCAGCAGGAAACAAAAATTGGCTAAGTGTTGGTCAGTGCAGGCTTGTGAGGCAGAGAGTTGATCATACTTGTGCGGAATTGTTCTTGTGAGAACATGCTTTGTATTATCACTCAGATTTCTGATTAATGCAATAGATAGTCTGGGTTTTGAGCAGTGGATTTCCTCAGAGAAACAATTGTGTTATGTGACTTTGATTATCTTCCTCTTGTCAATTTTTTTTCATCGATCATTGCTTTCCGCTAATTAAAGAGTAGAGTAGATTCTTGTCTTGTGTTTTAGTACATTACATGAGTTGTGAATCTATAGGAAAATTTATAGATTGAGCTTTGTTACTCTTCCCTTTCATGTATGTTCGATCTATGAGTGTCCCCTAGGTTAAATTGTTTTACATGGTAACCTTAGAGACCTAATCTTAAGGCTTTTACCAGAGGTGACGACAGAGGAGAAGTCTCTGTTGTACTTGGAACAAACATTGATTAGACTCACTTGGACCTTTGTGGAGGGTATTCTTCATTCAAGATGGAATAAATGAATATTAGTTGCACCGAATCATGTACATTAAGCAAGTCGTCAGATAACTAGCTCCATCCACTCTATCTCTAGCCACTTTTCACTTTGATCTCGACGATGTTGGGTTTCATCACTAGCTAGTGATTTCATTGTGAAAATTTTGTTTGCATGGTTTGAATCCTTAGATTTTTTAGCGTGTGTTAATTTCTAGTTTTTACTTTTTAGAGACCTTAGGATTGGATTTTTAATATTGTTTGATTTTGTGATAAAACTTTCATCCTAGCTAACTCACCAAGGCAGCCACGTAGAATGGAGGGTAAACCCCCTGAGTATACACCTAGTCAATTGGAAAAGATAAAATTTAGTGGTCAAAATCAATAGGATTTGGAACCTCAGAACAACCCAAAATGTCTACAATTTTACAATTTGATATAGTAGAAACCGAAGTGAATCCAACACAAGAAGTAGAATCAATCTTTGTTCATTCTGGACCGGAAGTTACCAAAGTAGTTCAAATATAATCTAATGCTAGTGAAGTTTCAAACATTGAACTAACCAAACCAAAAGTAGAAGAACCTGAGTTTGATATTTATCAACTTGAATCACCTTTGAATGTTATAGCTCCTACTCCTACTCTACCTTCACCTCGAAGGAAGTTGATAATTACAACTCGATTACCTCCGGGGTTAATTAGTGTTAAATATATTACTCGGTACAAGAAGGAAGATTCACCTTGTACTCCAATTACCATTAGTGAACCTTTTGATACAAGAGTTCCTTTTGATCCTTTTCGACCTAATCCTTGGTATTCTATCCCTTAGAACTTTTTAGGTCCTAGTTTTTGTAGGTTTTAACCCCGTACAGAAATTACCTGCATACGAATTCTAAAAAGTGAAAATAAACAATGGCAGGAAAATAAAACATAAAACAAATATATAGAGAGATTTTCCCCTAGATCCCAAAACCAGTACTACCAAATTGATTTTTCATTATATTCCTTTCAATGTTACAATACATATATATACATGTCGAAGCATCCATAAAACCCAATCCATTAACCCTGGATTAGAACATAAATGTAGTTCCCTTGCCCAGATCTACAAAATACCATGGGCAGAAAACCATCATGCCAAAACCATGTGCAAAAACCATGTACAAAACCATATGTAGGTTCACCCACCTAATATAGGGTCCAAAAAAAATTCCTCGGGGCCCTATCCTGGACCCTGTAGAGGGGGGCTACTACCCCCCCTCAAACCTCCCAACAAGGGGGGTTGTTGCCTCCCCTATGACCTCCCTGCTATGTCCAACGCAATGAACAGGGGTTGCTACTACCCCCCCCCCCCACGCATGGGGCTAGTCACAAAAAGAATATAACACACACCCAACATTCTCCCACTAGTTGTTTTCCTTCCACAGGAGATCTTAGTCATTGGTCCAACCCTTGAATGCCCATTTTTTCTCTACACCAAGAGAACTTCTCATTGCTCACTAACTTTTTCAATGCATCTGTAGTATTCTTCAAAGTGTCCACCTTTTCCAGCAACACCTTTTTGTCCTCAACCATATCCCTTACAAAGTGATATTGAACATCAATATGCTTTGCCTTTGAATGATAAGATGGGTTGTTTGCTAGGAAAATTGCACTTTGGTTGTCACAGTCTATCCTTATAGCTTGTTGTACTAACCCCATACTTGAACACAATCTCTACAACCAAACTACTTCCTTGCTTGCATGAGTGGTTGCCATGTATTCTGCCTTTGTAGTTGAAAGTTACACTACAGACTATCTCTTTCTCATCCAACTAACTACACCTCCAAATAGGTTAAACACATACCCACTTGTAGATATTCTCTGATCGAGATCTCCAACCCAGTCTGCATCAACAAAGCCATGGATGTGCAAAACTAAGACCAATTCTGGTCTTCCTTGGTAGCACAAACCATAATCACTAGTGCCACGCAAATACCTGAAAACCTGCTTCACTATTCTCTAATGCTCCTTCCTTGGTTTTGACATAAACCTGCTCAATACTCCCACTGCATGTGCAATGTCTGGTCTAGTATAGACCATTGCATACATTAGGCTACCGACTACACTTGCGTATGGAACAAATTACATGTCCTCTTCCTCTTCTTGTGTCTTGGGACACTGTTCAGTAGATAAGTTTACACCAACAGGAATAGGAACCTTCATTGGTTTACTATCCTTCATATTAAACCTCTACAATATTGTCTCGACACACTTCCACTGGTTTAACCAGAGCTTCCTTTTTTCCCTATCTCGTTTAATTTCAATGCCCAAAATATTTGCAACACCAAGATATTTCATGTCAAATTTGGAGGACAATTGGGTCTTCAATTTCTGGATAATTTCTTTGTTATTTCCACTCTCCAGCATATCATCCACATATAAGACCAAATAAATATCATGATCACCAATTAATTTAAAATACACATAAAGATATGCTTTTCTTCTGGTGAAGCCAAGTTCCCGTATATATGTATCAAAATTCTAATACTAGATCCTTGGTGATTGTTTTAACCCATACAAAGACCTTTTTATTATACATACCAATTCTTTCTTACCCTTCATCGCAAAGCCTTAGGGTTGCTTCATGTAGATCTCTTCTTCCAATTCCCCGTGAAGAAATGTTGTCTTCACATACATCTATTCTACCTCAAAATCAAAACTAACAAAAACAGATAAAATTAATGTAATATAAGTTACATTTGCAATAGGAGAAAAAATATCACCAAAATAAATTCCTAACACATAGGAATAACCTTTTTCTACCAACTGAACTTTGTATTTCTCCACCTTTCCTTCTACATTCATCTTCTTCTTAAACACCCATTTTCTGCCAATGGGTTTCCTTCCAGCCGACAACTCCACCAGATCCCAAACCTCATTTTTGTGCAAAGATGTCATTTCATCAACCATGGCCTCTTTCCAGTGTTTTCCATCCTCTGAATCTACTGCTTCCCTGACAGTTTTGGGATCATGATCGGTAATAGATAAAGAAAAATTTAAATGAAAATCAATTGGACTATACCTTTCTAGATACCTTCTTTCTCAAACTGATCTTCTTATAGCTAGAGCTTGTGGCTCTTCATATTTTGATTCCTCTTCTGTTGTAGAGTCTGATTCCTCCTATTTTAGCTCAAAATCTATCTTCTCAAGTTCCTTTGGTAGGACTTAATGTTTAATAACATCTTTCACCTCTCTAAACAACACATCGCGGTTGTACACAACCTTCCTTATTTCTAGATTCCAAAGCTTATAACCTTTTAAAGCATCCTTATACCGAATAAAGGTGCACCTTTCAAATTTAATATCCAACTTGGTTCTTTTCTCCTTTAGAACATGTACATATGCATCACATCCAAATACCCTCAGATGTCAAATAGAGGGTTTCTTACCAATCCATACCTCTTGTGGAGTCTTATTCTCCAATGCCGATAAAAGTGATTTGTTGACTAGGTAACATGTAGTTCCCATTGCCTCTACCTAGAATTCCTATCCCAACCTAGCACCACTAAGCATGATTCTTGCCTTTTCCATCAACATCCTCTTCATTCTTTCTGCAACTCCATTTTCCTGAGGTGTGTATGGCGTAGTCTTCTACCGTTCTATACCACACATCTTACAAAACTCTTCAAATTCCTTCTTACAAAACTCTCCACTATTATCTGTCCTCAGCACCTTTATCTGCTTCTTTGTTTGGTTTTCCACCATAGCCTTAAACTACTTAAACCTGTCGAAGACTTCAGATTTACTCCTGGGGAAATATATCCATGTATTCCTTAACAAGTCATCTATAAATTATACATAGTACATAGAATTACCTAGTGATGGAATCAACACAGGTCCAAACACATCATTATGCACAAGATCTAATATATGTTTCTCCCTCTTAGCACGAGAGGGGAAACTCAACCGATTATGCTTCCCATATACACAATTTTCACAGAAATCAAAATCTAGAGAGAAATTAGACATACCTTCTACCATACCATTACCATGAAGTATTTGAAGGCCCTTCTCTCCAATATGTCCAAGCCTTTGATGCCATAGCATGTTATTTTATCCAGAGACCACTAGATTTTCTGCTATGCTTTTAGGAACCACGGAGCTGTTGCACCCATCAATAACAGTGCTACCCTGAAGCTTGTACAGAGTTCCAATCTGCACTCCCCGCATCAATACCAGTTCTCCCCAAAATATCTTGCAGGTATCTTTCTCGAACATTATTTTTACACCTACATCATCTAGCTTGCCTACAGAAATTAGATTTCCAACCAATGCAAAAATATGCAAAACACTCGGAATTGTTCTAATCCTTCCCCCTCACAACTTCAACTTGAATTTTCCACAACTGACAATTCTGACCTTCCTCCTATCCCCTTAGAAGACACGACCATCATATTTATCATACTCGCAAAGCCACTCCCTGTGGGGAGTGAAGTGAAAGGATGCACCTGAGTCAATCAACAATGCCTCATGATTTACATGTGTACTTGAAGAAGAAGGCAAGTACACATCCCCACCTTCATCTGAGGTGGTTTTCTCCTCTGCAGAAGAAGCATCTTCAGATCCCTTTCCTTTCTTAGGAGCTTTAGATCTACAGTCCTTTTTGAAGTGCCCTTCCTTTCTGCATTTCCATCACACCTTTACAGGTTTTTATAGAGATTTAGATCTGTCTCTCGATTTAGTTATCCCACTCGAGGATTTAATTTTGTTTTTGTTATTAGATCCTCCTCATACAAACAAGGCATCACCATTCTGGCCCTCCATATTTTTCTATTTTATTTCCAATGAAAACAAGGATGAGACTATTTCATCAAACTGCAAGGTAGTCACATTGCTACCTATTGCAACAACCAGACTATCCTCCGAATATAGTAGAGAACACAATAAACTGATGCACTTATCTTCATATGAAATTTTTGTATCAACAGATAACAACTAGCTTACTACAGTATTAAAGGTGTTCAGATTCTCTCTCATTGAGTCTCCATCCTTCATCCTTAAGTTATACATCTTTTTCTATAGGAACAATTTATTCACTAGAGACTTATATTGGTACCAAGTTCCTAACTTGTCCCACAAAGCCTTTGCTGAAGCTTCCCCTGATACATTGAACAATACTGAATCTTAGATACACAATTGTATTGTGCTATTTCCATTTCCATCCAAATTCACACAATATTAAACTGACATTTCCATTGGTTTAGTACCCATATCTACGCAATCCATTAATCTTTATCCACCAACAGATCATGCATCTTGAGTTTCCACAACTCAAAACTCTAACCATTAAATTTCTTGATCTCTATTTTTCCACTACTCACCATCTTCTTTCACCACAAGAATCGATCTCACATATCTCCCATTGAACAGGGTCTACCATAGGCCCGAGCAAAACCCCTCAGCAAAAAAGGCATCCCCTTGAAGCCAAAACAACTCTGATACCAAATGTAGGTTTTAACCCCATATAGAAATTACCTGCATACGAATTCTAAAAACACAAATAAACAACGGTGAGAGCATAAAACATAAAATAGATATACACAGAGATTTTCCTTAGATCCAAAAATCGGGACTACTATATTTATTTTTCATTATATTCCTTTCAATGTTACAATAAATATATATACATGTCGAAGCATCCATAAACCTTAATCCTTTAACCTTAAATTAGAACATAACTATAGTTCCCTTGACCGGATCTATAAAATATCGTGGGTAGAAAACCATCATACCCAAAGCCATGCACAAAACCATAATAACACACACCCAACAGTTTTCCACATCACGTATTTTTTTTATTCACCGATAAGAACAATGTAATAAATTCCTCTTGGGAGCCAACCTACTGATTCAGTTATGTTTACCAGCTCCCCAGAATCATTGTTGTATGGTGGTTCGTTATGTTATCACCTAGAATTGCAGTCACATGTATATAAGTTTTGTCCAAAGTTTCATTGTCAAAAATGAGTGTCAAATGGTTGTTATCCTATGTTTACCACTTAGGGGTTATGTTTTTCAATGATATTAATGAGAATCATTTTCAAAACCGTTAGTCTTCCTTCATCGTGATTGAATAAGACATCTCTTATCTCGTATATGTCATGTGTCCTTTTCGCATTTTCGCAGCGCAGTTTGATTGGTTGATTTTGCAGCGCAATGATGTTTTAGCCTTTTCGTAGCGTCAGCCATTTCACAGCGCATGTCGCTAAATTATAACTGTCTGCGCTACGAAATCGCGGATTCGGGGATTTTCGCAGCGCAAATTCGTAAAATGTCATGTCCAGGGATGAGTCATTGTGTCCGTTCGGTTGTTGTCAGTTGGGGTACCCTCCAAGCACTTACGAGCCATCATTCCACCAATAGGTTCATAGTCATGCACATTAAGTTCATTTAAACAGTTTTGTCATATATGGTTGTGTCATGATGTTTGTTAATATTGCATGGAGTGGCCAGCTTATATGATAAGACATTTGAATTGAAAATGAACCCGAGTTTCTTCTTCAAGAGAGCCTGATTGCAAGCGAGCCTGCGTTCTAAAATTTGAATTTGCTTTTCGAGTTGAGGCTGGTGGTGTCTTGCTGTGCGAAAGATTTCAAAGCATAATGGAAAAGAAGGAGCATCGGTCTGGAAGGTGTCAAAGGGCAGAACCTGAAGGATTGGACCTTGCATTGAAGGATGAAGGTGTTAAAAGGGCCTTCAAGGACGCTGGTTGCTGGAGTTTCTGTGAAAAGCTGAAGGGAGGACACACTCAGGTAACAAAAGAGTTTGCCTTGAATTTTACAGGCTTAAATTCCAAGGTATCTATGTTAGAATTCCCAGTATCTCCAGAGGCTATTGCTAGTGTGACTGAGATTCCCAGAGGGGGGCAGGAGTGGTTTAAAAATTTCAAATTTGATATGAGCCCCTATAAAGAATTCTTGAAGGAAGCCTATGCGAATGAAGATTTAACCAAGGATGTGCCTAGAAGTTATGTTAAAGAACACTATGCTATGCTTCTTACCTGTATTCAAAAGTATTTAACTTGTGAGGGCAGATATAACAAATTTTATTCCTATCATTTTAAGTTGTTGCTGCATTTTACGGGTAAAACATCTATAGACATCCCATTTTACCTGTTTCGAAGCCTCAGCAAGATGTGTGACAAGGCTCAATTGAGAAAGGATGATTGTGAGACCTCACTATTTCATCATGGTCTAGTCAAACTGTTAGTGCTGGATGCTCTGCATAAAATTGGTAGAGATTGGAATTCTTTCCTCTATATGGCCGGTTTCCAGAATAAGACAGGCCTCACCCCACAGCCTATTAGGGAAAGAGAAGAATCAATGGAAGAACCTACAATAGCTGATCTTAGGAAGGAGGCTAAGGAGAAAAAGAAAGTTAAATCTCAGTTAAACAAACCAGTCAAGCCCTTGGTTATTAAAGAGCCACCTCAGCCACCTCAGTCATCATCAAAGGAAAAGGTCAAGCACAAGAAAGATGTACATGGATCAGCTGTGTCCGAAAGAGCATCAAGAGTTAAAACAAGGGGTCAATTAAGCAAGGAGAAAGGTAAATCAGTAGCTGTTGAGGAAAGTCCAATTTCGAAAGCCAGCTTAAGTGATTTACTTGAGGCAATTGAATTTGAGCAGGAAGAACCAGTGCATCTTGAACCTATGCATATTGACTTGACTCAATCATCTCCTGAGAGCACTAAGAAATCAAAAGCTTCAAAGAGATTAAGGTTTGATGAGCCTAGTGAGGAGTTTATGTTCAAGCCAAGAAGGCCAGTTACAAGGAAACAAATTAGAGAAGCTGAGAAAGTGCATAAAGGAGAAGAAGCTGTAAAGGAGAAAGTGCATAAAGGAGAGAAAGCTGTAAAGTCACCCAGTACAGAGGTAATTGAAGTGCTGACCAAAACAGTGGAGGCAGTCAAGCATAAAGATAAGAACAGAAAAGTTATCATTACCCAAGGAGGAAATGTCATAGCTATAAAGAATCAAGCAGGAACAGCAAAAGATGAAGTTGCCCCAGCAGAGAATGTTACTAAGGAACGTGCAGTTAGGTATGCCAACTATCGAAGAGCTGTGTTAAAGGGTAGCAAAAGCCTAGTGAGCCAGGTAGATTCAGTGGCTGATATATATACATGGACGGTTCCAGCCCTCAAACAAGCTAAACATGTCAGAAAGATCAACATGACCCTGAGAGCTAAAAACAAAGCTTTGAAGAAGGAGATTGCAAATTTGAAGACAAAGCTAGGTCAACTAGCTCACTGATTTGAGGAAAAGGTGATATTCTTAGTTTTACTCAATTTTGTTTAAGCTCCCCTATTTTGAAGTCACCTAAGTCTTTGACACCTGTACAAGAAGTTTGAAGAGTCACAAGTTCAAGCATAAGAGGCTTTAGTTCAAGTATACTCTGTTTTAGCAAAAACAGCAGTTTCGTAGCGCGCTACGAAACTGCTGTAGGTGCTGTTTTATAAGAAAAACAAAGAGTTTAATGATGAGGTCAGCAAATTTTTGAAGGAAATGCCTCAAGAACATAATGGAGACCATAAAAGACTCTCCTAGCTATTCAGAGAATGACAGATGTACATTTTGGGAAAGGTGAAATATTTTGTTTTTAGCTAAAGCTTCGTTAAAGGTACTTTATGACCGAATTGTTAGGGTTCTAGTTAAGATTACCGGAGATTTTGGTTTGTACACCTGTTCAGTCCACAAGGCTTCTAGCTCATTGGGGAGTATGGTGATATGCGTTGTTTTTGAAGAATTAAAGAGAGGGGAACATGTTCTTTAAGTAGTGAAGAATGATGGGAGACAAGGACCGTGAAAACAGGGCACTTATCTTAATTGATTAATGAGCCATCTACGCAGCCAGTATCCAAAGCCAGCTCGTTCAGTGTATTCTCCTCCAACATATCTCGGCCAAAACAGAAAATATACAGGTGTCAAGGATCAGAAAGTCATCATGCTACGAGGAGGACAGATTTGAGTTTTGATTTAATTAGGATCTTTTGTAATTACAGTTCAGCACTTATGTAATTAATGAATTAGTTAAACAGCAGATAGGAGTAGTTAATAGCAGCCTTCGAGCTCGCTCTAGGTGGTTAATAGTGTATTCCTATATATGGATCAGACTTGGATGTAATTGGGGTTGGAGATTTTGATAAAGAACAAGTCTATTTTGGTTTATGTAAAAAAGCAGATTTCAGTAATACAAACAGCTGTTGTTTCTTCTCAAGATTCTCAATAGACCTTATTGTTCAAATGTATGGTGGTTTATTCTCTTAGTGTTCTTTTACAGTCTTGTTACAGCATAATCACTCAGAATTCATGTTTCATGCTCTGACTTCCTGTATGCTTTGCAAGCTGTGTTTTATGTAAAGTATGTTTGAACATTAGATGTAAAGTGCCCTGATTTCTATGAAAGGATAGTGCCATTGTTTACTGAGATTTTAGTGACTCCATAAGCCCAATGGGAACTAATTTGATATTTGTCCAGCCAGCATATTTTCTTCATGTGTCTTATAAGAGTTAGCCATCTTTCCTTGTCATTAATCAATATTCATAATCTGTGAGAGAGCCCTCTCAGACTAAGGAGGCTAAGCCTTAGTCCAAAGCTTGGTTTGAAATAGTTACACATAATCTTGCTGATTGGAAGCCTTCAGTACCTGATTTTGTGATAACACGTTAGTTCCTCCTGGATACCAGTCACTTAATGGGACTTTTTTAGGAGCTACTCCTCAACCTTCTACTTGGTCATCTAGTTTATATACATCTACTATTCAGAGCATTTCATCCATGCTTCAAGCGCCTACGACATCAGACCAATATGTTCGCATAGTATCCGATAACTTAGGTAACCCTCAAGTAACCCAAACTAGTGTTTATTGTCTACCTAAGGGGAAAGCACCTTATCCTCCAGCTAGAGGACAAACTGTTGTCAGATCTTATCCTATGGTTTTTGGTTAACCTTTTACTAGAAATTATGGTCAGATACCTCAACTCAATCTAGGTCAACCTGTTGTAGCTCAACCTTTTCTTAATACTCCTTACCCTGGGACGAAGATTATTTCGGACTGTGCTTTTTCTCAACAATTTGCTCTAGTTTCTCCACAAGTGCCAATTTATCAACCTCTTCAGCCTACTAGATAACTTATTCCTCAAATACCTATTCCAAGTATTGTTGCACCTATCCAACAGTCTGTTTAGGGAATTCTGCAAACAATTATCCAATAGTTTCTCCAAGGAATTCCTCAAGCACATGTTCAACAACCAATCCAACAACCTGTTCAATAACCAATACAATAACCTGTTCAGAGTGTAGCTCAAACACATGTTTAGACACCCTTTTTGTAGTTGGTCACAAGTTCACCTCAAACACCTATCCCAGGATTATCACAAATGACCATTTAAGTTACGCCTCAAATAAATGTTCCTCAAACTAAATAGGAAATCCCTCAGGTTTTTGCTGATCAAACTAGTCCTACCATCCATTCTACACCACAAGTTCCTAGCAAACAACCTGGTATAAGAACAATGCGAGCACCTTTTCAAGGACAAGTTTTTCAAAGTCCCCCTTTCCAAGGTCAAGCTTTCCAAAACCAACCTTTTCAATGTCAATGTATCCAAAGTCAACTTGTTCAAAGCCAATTTATTCAAGGTCAACCTTTACAAGATCAACCTGTACAAGGGCAATATTACTTAGGTCAAATGGGTCAAAGTTAATATTTCAAGAGTCTTGACATTATTGGACCCACCAGCATTCAAGGGATCACCCCGGTATGAAGTCCCAACTAGAATTCACACCGTTTGGTGTGGGAGTCCCATCCAGTATGATGGCCCGGTTTCCATTGTCTTAAGGTTTTGCCTCAAATCTTTCTTGTTAGCACAGGAGAGTGGTTCGCTTTGTCTTCGAGAAGTGAGGTTCGTGTGCCTAGTGAGTGTAAGTGTACTTGTGTCAATGGTACTTTCACTATGAGGGGAAGAAGGTGAAGGTGAGTTCCAGGTTGAAAGGGATCAGTCCCAATTCGGCTAGGAACACACAATGCAAAAGGACATACATAGCTTCCGACGAGCAGTTCACTCGATGTGTAAGTCACAATATACAAGGTAACATAACACATACAACACTCACAGAACAGTTTAAACGAGTACAACGGTTGTTATAACAAGTTTCATATGAAAGGTCTGTCTGATGTCCGACAGAGCAGTCGACACGGACGGGACAACATTAATAGCATATACAACAAATTTCCATTAATAGATTATGCATTACAACAAATGAATAAGTTCATATGTAGAACACAGGTTAAAGCAACATGCATTACAAGTGTTAAATATTAGTCTTACAACAAATACAATACATGTGTGAAAATGTGTTGGCCTGTTAACAGGTTTTTGAATTAAACAAAAGTTCCAAGACAAATCATTACACCATACATCACTAACCCCGTCAGTGGGGCATTGGAACCACTACTTACTCCTAAAAGAAAAGATTACAGACTCTCTTGGCTCTGTGGGAGGAGCCGAGGTGAAAATTCATTTCATGTACAAATGAGGGGGTATTTATAGCCAAGCGTGAAACTGACCCTTGTGGTTGTTCGACTACCCTCATGACCATTTGAATACCATGACTCTTCAACTTACATGACTCTTTTTTCAAAAAGTGGGTCTCTTGGACTTCCACGGTACATCACATTGATTGACAACAAGCCCATAGTAAGGATGTGGGTGACATCATTCATGACGTGACTTGACATGACTTGACATGAAAATGTTGGTACATTCGTGTTGCTGCTAGAATGCATGTCAAGCTAAAGTAATGTTGGGGGATGGATGTCTTCATGGTGTATCATAGCTTCACCTCCGCATGGCGAAGTCCGCAGAATCTTCGATGGTCCTTGGTTCACTTGATGAATCTTTAGTATTTTGTTCCTTGCTTGCAAGTTGGAAAGCTTGACAATCTCATCTGTTCGCAAAGGTGCATGTTCTTCACGTTCATCTACTTCGCATGCTTCGTCTATTCATTCATTGGTGAACATTTCATTCTGCATGTGCTCCCTTTTTTCATCCCATTCGTCATCTTGCCATGTTCATTGGTGTACTTGTACTTGCAGTCACTCATGACGAGACGACATCAAATTCAAAACCTCCTAGTCTACCATGACATCTTATCATTAAGATATAAGCGATTAGGAGAGGCATCAAGCCTATGATGCGGTATGATGGATCGAGGAAACTACTAATGAAAAATGTGCAGGATTCACTAAGAGATGAAGACAAGCGATCTGAGTCAACAGTGACTGTCTCTAAGGTCTAGCTCGGTTGGGAGATAAAATTGTGAAAATTTTGGGAGGAACAGTCCAGGTTGTTGAAAGGTAAGGTAGGCATGTTGTGTGCATTTTTCAGAATGAACAGGAAGTGGGGCTGGAAAGCCAGATTTGTGCAATTTTCCAGAGGAATTTCTCTAGCTACATGAAGGGTTAGCAAACATGGATTGAGCAGGTTTTCTGGGGAACTGCGCAAATCCCAAAGGGAACTTCTAGTTGGCTATTATGGTCACTGGTAGCCACAACTGTGCAATTCCTAGAGGGAACTTCCAGTTGGCTACCCAGGAGACTGGCAGCAGAAACTGTGCAAATCCCAAAGGGAACTAGCCGTCTACTGCTAGGGGCTGCTAGCAAGGAAAAATGTAGTGAGGCTAGGAGGTTGGCCTACTGATCATCTCTACACAATTTCTGAGCTGAGTTGATTGATGGGTAGTGGAAGACCTACTCATGAACACTACGCAATTTCTAAGATGAGCAATTGGTCGACTGTCGTGATGATTGACTGGGAAAAATGCGCAATTTTTTGAGGGAGATAGGGACGGGCACTTGGTGTCTATCCAACCCGTCTGCGCAATTTCCTCAGTCAGTTGAGTGGGTGAGGTCAGTGGCCTCTACACAATTTTTAAGGGGAGTCAGTCCCAGGGTGACTGCCAAGTCCGACTTTCCGGGCGACCATCATGAGAATTGATTGGATTGCTTGCGGTCAGCACATCTTGAAAAGCCTAGCTTAGTGCTTCTGCATTGTTCTGGTTGACAGTCGATCGAGTCGATGGCAGGGTGATGGTCCGACTGTCGGAGGGGATTCAAGTCATCAAACCTTTAGCAAAAATGGTTAAGTGTGTGAACAATCAAAAGATGCATAGGTGATCATATGACACACACTCGCATGAATTGACGATGAAACAACCAAACCATCCAAACACATATGTTCAACAAGATTGACCGACAATGTAAGCAACAAGTGCAACATTCATGATTACTCGTTCACTGACCAAGACGATGCTTGCACAAGAGTGAATGTGACTCTGTGTGTGAGTGTGACAGATGCTTTCATAGTGAATACAACAAGCACATACGAAGCAAAGACTTTAAGCATAACCAGAACATGGTCGCAAACATGACTTAGACATTAACATGCAGAGACTTGAATGCAATGAAAAAGTAAGGCAGATGTAAGGACTCACACGAGCTCACAAAGTGAACCCAAGTGTGTGCAGTCATCAAGTGAACTCTTCAAGGGAGGCTCTGAAATTGGATCAAGCCAAAATTTTGGAGGGTGGTTGTAGCTGCTACAACACTTGGCAACACATTGGTAGAACTCCAGCTTCTCTATTTTGATTCATTGCTAGTAGAGGGAATTGGTCTTTCGGGGAGTATTGAATCATTGTGTGGGTTACTTTAGTTTCCCCACTTACCCCATGGACATACATGGTTCACCTTTTTCCAACTCAGTCGAACATAATCAAATCCGGGAAGGGTAGTTTAGTTCGCGAGTTGAATATTTTCAAAGTATAAGTTTTCATCTCTGGTGTTGCTCCGCTACCAGTAGGCCTGGATAGTACCCCAACAGAGTCACGTAGGAACACACACAATGCTCCACTGCCAGCGAGCTTGGTTTGTACCCTGGTGGAGTTGCATGCTTCACCTCTCTACATAGGAAGCCTTTCTTTTCCTTCACCTTTGTACTTTTCCAAAGGACCGTGCATAGGAAATTATTTATTTTGGGGGCGGAAGAGGGATCCCAACTTATTGAGAGCAGAAGTGGTTGTTCCTTTAGAGAAGCATGTAGGACCTCTGACATAGGTTTTCTCGTTTAGATTTTCCCCTTCTCCGTTTCTACTAGTTGGATTAACTTAAACGCACAGAGTAGAAGGCTAAGTATAGGCATGGGGCTTCCCAATGTGGACATAGGTTCACGGTTGGACCAAAGCTTCCCTTACAGACGATTCGTATTTTCCGTTAGGACTTCATCAGCCGAAGGTTGTAACCAAGAACAGAGAAAATGGACACAAGATTGGCCAATTGCTGTAGCGTCACAAGTCTCTTCAAATTTCAGCCACATACTCTATTCAAAAGCCAGAATGTAGTAGTTGGCAGAACTTATTTCTAGAAATAAAAATAGTAATATATCAAAAAAACAAAATGAACGTGAACAAAAATAGTAAGCAGAATCAAACGAAGTGAAAGCGAAGATAATAACCAAAATAAACCAAATGAAACAACAAGAAGTAAGCAGACTATGTACATGGCACGAGTGTGGCCCGACTTATTGAAAATAATGTTTGATATCTTGGACATTGGTAGGAGGGTTGTCAATACTCCTACCCAGTGATTGAAAATGGTACGTGTGTGGGCCAATCTTCTCGTAGACCAGTGCAAGTCCACCGAGCTCCGCTACCGGAACCTGGTGGCATTCCAAAAAACCTTAAAGTGAAGACAACACCATTGTTTTAGGTATTCTATACAACATGGGCTTGGATGATGGAATGAGGTAGTTGTTTTTATTCTGGGAAGGATTCAACTTTCTGAAGTCAATGCATAGGCAAATTTCCCAGATTTATTACATGCAAGATTTATATTATAAAACCAGGTATGATGATGAAATTTGCAAGTAATCCAAACACTTAAACTATTAGTCAATATTTTCAGTGAAAGGAGTGCAAAAAACATGTATGTGTTACATGTTACTTGATGCAATAGCTTGTCTCCACCTTTACCTAGAATCTCATGTTGGATTGCTCACGTGTAATGTGTACTCAAGTCATCATCTACTAATGTAGAACCATATCGATACTGTTTGATCAAGTGATCAATGATTTTTCGCTATTGTAGTGTGTAGCTTGTACCGAGATTGGCCATCTACGGATCATGGTGGGTTCCTAGGTTGCTTTGTTTGTTCGTAGTGTTGGTCCTTTGTGTGTTCAGTATGAGTGCTTCATACTCAGCATCATTGTTTGTGCCTTCAAACATTAGAAATCTCATCCATTGTTTTGGATGACTGAGATACAGTTAGTCTTTGGGCCATCATGTGTCCCCAACTTGTCAAGGCTCATAGCCCACATCTCGTCTATACATGGACCGTTTGGCATACTAGTACTACTGTTTCTACTACTACTACTACTACCAGAGAAATAAATAGTACAAGTTTCATTACCATCAGTTGGGCAAGGAAGGAGTCCCAACTGCGTGTCTGATGAGGTTGGAGTTGGCCATGCAAGATAACACTCCAATGTCTTTTCCAGGAGACAATTGCGAAACATGAGTTCTGCGAAGGCCAACGGTTCATTCTCGCCATTAAGGGAAGTGACATTAAGCTTCATGTACCTCCCAGAATCTATCTGGATTTGGTTGCATTTTCCCTTGTACGAAAGCCACATGTGAGACCGATCTATAGCAAAATATCCGTCTAGCTTGCTAGACCAATCTCTGTTGACTACTAGACCGTATGATTCTGAGATGTCTATAACCACTATATTGATGCATCGGTGGACTCGATCGTCATGAGATAGTCAAATAATCATGTCTCTTAGTTCACCAGTGGCTGGTACTGATGTTCGATCAAGTTTGATGATTTGCATGGATGTTTCGCTCCATCGTGCATTGATCTTTTTCGCAATGGAGAGCAGCATGACGTTGGTTGTCGCGCCAAAATCAAACAGACAATTGTGAACAATGTAGTTGAAAATTTGAAAAGATAACAAGAATGTGGGGCAACCTGAGTGTGCTTCTTCCATCCAGAGTGTATTGAGCACAATGGAAAGTGATCCAGGAGGTGTGCTTTCTCCTTTGCTAGTAAAGGTTGTGCTATCTGTCCTAGTGCATGCAGCAAAATATCTCGTTGACTTTAGATCTTAGCCAACTCGAACAAATTGATGTTTATTCGAGTTTTCATGTAATAAAAAATGTTGTAATCTAGAGGTGGTGGACTCACTGAGGTGTCTGGGGTAGAATAGATGTTCGTGTTGTCTGACAGAGTGTTTTTCAGTTTGCTGTTGATGGAAGTACTCTTGCCTGCCGCTGTCTTCCCAGAGTTATCTTATGTTTTCTGCTTTGGGGCAGACAGTTGATTAGACTTCATTATCAGTAGTCTGTTATTCTCTTGCATTTCCCCAAGTGTAGGGGGATCCCCTTTACTCCTAAGATTGTAATGCTCATTTTATCTTGGGGGATGCTTCTCAGTGTTTGTCTTCAGCACTGCTTGCAAGCACTTATTTGCATCCACCACATGCCCAGAACTTGATGCTTCAATAGGTGTAATACCTTCGTCATAATCTCTGTCATCAGGCTGCTTCTGCATACCGCTCTCTGCATTGAGTGTATGACTGTATACCAAGTTTGCGACTTGCTTCCACTGCAAACAAAATTTCTCTAGGTGATGTTCTTCGTGGAATGAACAGAAGTCGAGATCTGTGCACTGATCGACATTGAACACAGAGCTCTGAGCATTTTCTTGAGTGGACTAGTTATTGCCTGATGAGTTGCTTCCCTGTCTCTATCTAAGCAAATAGCTCCTTGCAAATGTGTCTATTTTCTGTTGTTTAAGCTCGAACACTTCAGTTGTTAAGTTCTTGACGAGGTGAGTGAGGGTTTCAATATCATTTGCTTCCTTGTCTCTACCCTTGCTCGCCATCGCTTGGGACTTCCTACTCATGTCTTTGGAGTCCTTTGTTGGTTCATCATCCTTGATGAGTCCAATCACGTGCAGGTATTTTTTGATAGCAATAGCCTCTTCATAGTTTTCCAAAAGTATTGGTTTCGCAGCTCACTTAACGAACTACGCATTGTTGGTTGGCAATGCGGATGTGTAGTAATCAATAGTGATGGAGTCATGATGTTTGGTTTCCGTTGGAAATTTTTTCAATATGCGTGTAAACCTCTGGTTTAAATCTCTTACGTTTTCTTTCCCTTCCATATTTAGGCTACCGAATTCTTTCAGTAACATAGCTAGGGTCTTGTCATCAACAAAATTTTCAAGGAACATGTGTTTGAATGCACCCCAGCTCAATATGGAGTTTGGTGGAAGGCTGTGATACCATGAAGCTACGTGACCATCCAAGGTACATGGGAATAATCTACAAGCTACGTCATCATGCCGTACCTCAATGGTCTACAGCTACAGGTAGAAGTTGTCCAAATAATCTTCTACCTTCACCATGTTGTCAGGGTTGAACTTGATGTTCATTCTCTCTGTTCACTTCAACATCTTATGCAGGACAACTGGGAGAACCAATGGTCCTTGAGTCATCCATTCAAGATTTGGGTCAACCATATCTTCATCTTCCTCGTCTTCTTCCTCTCCTTTGGAGTCTGATGGTTCAGGATCTGAGTCTGTCAGTTCGTCTCGACCTCCACCACCTCCACTGCCTTCCCCTCCACCTTCTGTACTAGAGTTTGATCCCAAGATCACAAGAGGGCCTTGTTCATCCTCAAGGAAGATTAGAGGCTCCTCTCCATCTTCAATAGCTTCCTCTAGACCTTCAAGTGTGGCAAGGACTACTTCTTCCACCGATTATACAAAAACCCCTGTGGGAGTGGCTTTTGGCTTCCTACATGTGTGTGTAAGATGTTGTATGCCTAGGATCAGTGTGTCTTCTTTCTCAAACTGGTGAGTGACAGGACGATTTGAGTGAAGGTGTTGATATGAAATCTCATGTTCAATTCAAGGAGGTGAGGAGTAACTAACTGTAGAGTCATGTGAGAGGTAGTGCAAGTTACTACCTTGACTAGATGATTGATGAGTGAGTGTGAGGGGAATTTCAGCCATGTACAACTGGCTTCCCTCCTTCTAGCACCATAAATGTTGACGTTGCTAGACCTGCCAACATTCAAGGGATCACCCCAGTATGAAGTCCAAACTATACCTCACATTGTTTGGTGTGGGAGTCCCATCCGGTACGATGGCCCGGTTGCCATTGTCTTAAGGATTTGCCTCAACTCTTGTTTGTTAGAACAGGAGAATGGTTCACTTTGTCTTCGAGAAGTGAGGTTCACGTGCCTTGTGAGTGTAATTGTACTTGCTTCAATGGTTCTTTCACTGTGAGGGGAAGAAGGTGAAGGTGAGTTCCAGGTTGAAAGAGATCAGTCCCAACTTGACTAGGAACACGCAACACAAAAGGACATACACAACGTCTGCCAGACCAGTCCACTCAGATGCGGAAGTCACAACATACAAGGTAAGATAACACGTACAACACTCACAAAATAGTCCAAATGCGTACAGCGGTCGTTACAACAAGGTTCATATGAAAGGTCTGTCTGATGTCTAGCAGAGCAATTGACGGACAGGACAATATTAACAACATATACAACACATTTCCATTAATAGATTATGCATTACAATAAAAAAATCAGTTCAGATGTAGAACACAGGTTAAAGAAACATGCATTACAAGTGTTAAAGATTAGGCTTACAACAAATACAATACATGTGTGAAAATGTGTTGGCCTGTTAAGAGGCTTCTGAATTAAGCGAAAATTCCAAGACACATCATTACACCATACATCACTAACCCCGTCAGCGGGGCATTGGAGCCACTACTTACTCCTCAACTTGGCTATGTGGGACGAGATGAGGTGAAAATTCCTTTAATGTACAAATGAGGGGGTATTTATAGCCAAGGGTGAAACTAACCCTTGTGGCTGTTTGACTACCCTCATGACCGTTTGACTTCCATGAATCTTCGACTTACATGACTCTTTGTTCAACAAGTGGTTCTCTTGGACTTCCATGTTACATAACATTGATTGACAACAAGCCCATAGTAAGAATGTGTGCGACATGACTCATGACATTACTTGACATGACTTGACATGACAATGTTGGTACATTCATGTTGCTTCTAGAGTGCATGTCGAGCTAAAGTGATGTTGGATGATGGATGTCTTCATGTTGTATCATAGCTTCACCTCCACATGGTGAAGTGCACAGAGTCTTCGATGGTCCTTGGTTCATTTGATGAAGCTTTGGCATGTTTTTCCTTGATTGCACATTGGAAGGCTTAATAGGCTCATCTTTTCGCAAAGGTGCATGTACTTCGTGTTCATCCGATTCACATGCTTTGTCCATTCGTCCATTGGTGAACCTATCATTCTACATGTGCTCCCTTAATTCATCTCATTCGTTGTCTTGCCATGTTCATTGGTGTACCTATACCTGAAGTCACTCATGACAAGATGACATCAAATCCAAAACCTCCTAGTGTACCATGAAACATGATATTTTTGATGCAAGCGACTAGGAGTGGTGGCAAGGCTGTGATGCGGGATGATGGCTCCAGGAAAATGCTGATGAAAAGTCCACAAGAGTCACTAAGAGATGGAGACAAGCGATCTGAGTCGAAAGTGACTGTCTGCAAGGTCTGGCTCAGTTGGGAGGCAAAATTGCACAAATTTTGGGACGAACAGTCTGGGCTGCTGAAAGGCAATGCAAGAATGCTCTGCGCATTTTTTAGACCGAATAGGAAGTGGGGCTGGACAGCCAGATTTGCACAATTTTCTAGAGGAACAGGCTCGGTTGTATGAAGGGTTAGTAGACAAGGATTGCACATTTTTTTTTATGGAACTGCCCGAGTCACTTGTAGCCAGAATTGCACAATTCTCATAGAGAACTACCAGTTGGCTGCTGGAGTCACTGTAAGCCAGAACTGCTAGTTGGCTTCCCGGGAGACTGGTAGCAGAAACTATGCAATTCCCAGAGGGAACTAGCAGTCTACTACCAGGGGCTGTTGTCAAGGAAAACTGCACTGAGACAGGGAGGTGAGCCTATTGATTATCTCGGCGCAATTTCTGAGATGAAGAGTTGGTCAACTGTCAGGATTACTGACTAGGAAAACTACGCAATTTTCTGAGGGAGATAGGGACGAGCACTTGGTGTTTTTCTGGCCTATCTGTGTGATTTCCTCAGTCAGTTGATTGGGTGAGGTCAGTGGCCTCTGCGCAATTTTTGAGGGGATTCAGCCCGGGGTGACTGCTGTTGAGTCTTGAAAATGTCATTCATTTGTATTATACTTTCACTATTATGTCCATTATATCACCTCCATTTCACCTCCATTTCACTACTATGTCACCACATTCATCCCACTTTCATTATCATTGGGCCACCTTTATGTTTTTCCAATATTTATTATTTCTAAGCCTTTTAAGTGAATTTGTGGTTAAACATTAGAAAATAATGTGCATATGCTTATACCTAACAAATGGGTTGAGATTGTTGACATGTGTAGGTTGAAAGGAGGCTTCTAGAAGACCCTTATGTGGCACCCCAAGGCCAAATTCGAATTTGAGTGGAAAGAATCATGGGATCATGAGGATATGTGTCACATATCCTAATTGTATTGTAACTCTAAGAAGACATATGTCTTATCAGTTCCTATTTTGATTAGGACTCTAGAGGTAGAGGGAGAGATTCATGGATTCTCATTAATGAGATGGCTCTCATCTTTTTGTATAAATAGGAGATCTCTCTCCTTCATTAGTTAGTCTTTTTAGTCCTCTTTAGTCTTTTAGTTTCTAGTTCTCAAGTTTGTAGTTCTTCCTTGATGGCTTTTGAAAGCTTTTGTACTTTGTACTTTTGAAGAAATTGAATAAAGCTTTGATGTTCTCAACATGGAAGGAGATGTGAAGTAGATGTCATGGAGCATATTAGGATGTAAGGTAGAGTAGATTTCATTTTGTAAATATTGCTTTGTAGAATGTAAGGTAGATTAGATTTTTCATTCATGCAATTTTAATTCATGCAAGTGTGTTTAATTTTGCTTTGATTTCATGACTAGTGGCATGTGTGATCATCTTGTCTATGTTGCTGACCTTTATTTTTCTGTAGTTTGATTTTCATTAGTATCATTTCTTTAACTTGCACTTTACTTTTGCTCTTAGATATCAAGTTGTTCATCTATTGATGGTTCTTTTTCCATAATCAAATAACTTTATTTGAGCCAAAATATCACTTAGTACAGCTTGGTTTAGTTTGTTTTAAGACTCACATTGCTGACTTGTGTTGGCATTATGTTTCTAGTATGGCTATATGTTACAGATGTTGTACTTGATGGAAACTCCCGTGGAAAGGCTCTCAATTTGTTGAAAATTAAGAAGTACGCAGGCAAGCAGTTCAAAAGGTGCGTACCCGCAGGTACACCATGCAGGGACCGCGTCCAGATACGCAGGCCAGCCGTTCCGGAGCTGCGTACCCCCAGTGCACACATTTCAAGGCAAAGAAATTCACATGTGGGGTTTTCTTATGTGTTACTCTTGGTATTTAGCCGACGGTATTGGGTTATTATGGTGTCGGCTCGTGGTATTGTTCCATGATTTTAGGAGGAGCTTGCCTATATAAAGCAAAGGAGATCACTTGGCTAAGCATCTTTGCAATTGAATATCTTTAGATCTAAAATATTGGGTTATGGTCTTAAAAGCTTGATCTATATGAAAGGTGAATCTGTGAAGGGTGATCTCTCGAGCGCATGATCAAATCCGAGCAACTGTGCCACTCTGGTGGACTGCCTATTCGGCCCTAATCAGTGGGGACGCAGTGCAGAAACAGGAGATCTGCGTGGGGACGCAGTGCAGAAATAGGAGATCTGCGTGGGGACGCAGTACAGAAACAGGAGACCTGCGTCGGTACGTAGAGCAGAAGAAGGAGACCTGCGTGGGTACGCAGAGCGACAAGGTTCAGGTGCGTCCGTGCAGTAAAAGTACGCGGCGCGATAGTATTTCCAGGTGCGTCCGGACGCGGCGCGATAGTATTCTGGGTGCGTCCCTGCAGTGATAGTATGCAACGCGGTTCAAGGAACAGTGCGTGGGCACATAGTTTGGCAGAAGGATCCCTGCGGGTGTACGCAGGAAAGCAGAAGGTGAACTTCGTAGCGACGCAGGCCACAGAAGGGAAAACTGCGTATCTGTCTTAAAATGTTCTGTTGACTGAATCTTTCTGTTGATAAGGTGTTCTGGGTTAGTTCTGTTATTGCTGAGCTGATAACTGTAGTGAACTGTAACTTTTATGTACTTGATGATCATTTGATGCTTTATGAAAAGAAGTAGGGGGTTGTAGCTCCCTTCCAGGAGAGACTGGAAAACGAGAGAGAAAGAGAGTTGTAGCTCTCTACAGGTTGCAGCCTGCGTACTGGTAAAGGACTACACCAGTACAAAACCATTGTAAAAGAAGTTTCTAATTTGAAAGAAGATAGAGACATATTGCAGCAGGTGGTTTTCACCCACATTGGGTTTCCACCTTACATCTTGTGTTCTTTGGTGTGACTATCTGTTTTTCTTTGTTCATGCTCATTATTTTATGGTACTGACATGCAAAAATAATTCAAAGAACATTTGTTAAAAGAATTAGATAATACTGATTCACCCCCCCTCTCAGTATTATTGTCAACAATTGGTATCAGAGCAGGTCCTTCAGAGAAGCTTGATCGCTTGAAGGTAGATCGTTCATCATGAGCAACTACGAGAGAGAAGCATCAATCAGGCCACCGGTTTTTGATGGGACAAACTTCAATTATTGGAAGGTAAGAGTTACTGCCTATCTTCAATCTCTTGGTACAGAAGTTTGGGACATCGTAGAGACAGGCTATGCTTTTCCTTCAGCTACTCCTACAGATGCAGCCGAGAAAAAGAAGTATGAAACAAATGTGAAAGCAGTCAGTACTCTATTAGGATGTATATCTCAATCAAAATTCATGAAGGTAATGCACTATAAATCCGCAAAAGAGATATGGGACAAAATTGTTACGAGTTATGAAGGAGACGAACAGGTAAAGCGTGCTAAACTTCAAACTCTCAGAATTCAGTATGAGACTCTCAAAATGTATAATGATGAAAGTGTGGCTAACTATTTTCTTCGGGTAGATGAGGTTGTTAATTGTATGAAAAATTTGGGTGAAGAAATAAAAGAGGCTATTGTGGTTGAAAAGGTCCTAAGATCATTGTCCCCCAAGTTTGAATCTAAAGTATCTACAATAGAAGAAAAGGAAAATCTACGAATTCTTACTATGTCTCAGCTACATGGAATTCTAACTGCTTATGAAATGAGAAAGGGAGGTCCATCAGATAGAAGAGAAGCTGCTTTCAAGGCATCAGGCAAAGGAGATTATTATGAAGCAAGCCACGTCCCAGAAGAAGAGGAAGAAGAATCAAATTTTGTCAGAAATCTTCAAAGGGGTTCTGGAAGGTTCAGAGGTAAGTTACCTTTTAAATGCTTTGCTTGTGGAAGAGTAGGTCATTATGCTGCAAAATGTCCTTATAAGGATAAAGGAAAGGAACCTACTAGATGGAACAAGAAACAGAACGCAAATAAGAAAAGCTACTACACTCATGAAGATAGTGATGGTCTATCAAACAGTGATGAAGATGAACAAGGTAATGAATATAAGCTGTTAATGGCATTTGAAGATGATGATTATATGGATGATGTAGATGTGGATAACCTTTATGATGAAATTACTAGACTCAAGAGATGTATAGAAGAAAAGAACATGATCATTGATACTCTACAATTTCAAATTGATGAAAAGGAAAAACATCTTGAAAAATTAGAAGGTGAAATTGTTGGTCTTAGAAAAGAGATTGAGAAAACAAAAGCTATTAATCTCAAGTTTGTCAAAGGATCTGAAACTTTGGATGAGATTATCAATGTGCAGCAGTCTCCACTAAACAAGACAGGTCTGGGCTATAATGGAGAAACTTCTCAAGCATCCACCTCAAAAAGTTATCTTGATGCAGCAAGAAGAAATGAGCAAAAGAACAATGAAGATCATCAGATAAAGCAGGGACGAACTACAAACAGAAACTATCAGGGGCAATCCATCTTAAGGGTGAACAAAAGCTACAACCAGCCACAGGTAAAATCTTCTCAATTTGGTTCAAGAATAGATGAAAATAGAAATTACAATCAGTTGGCTGGTAGATTCGATAACCGTAGAAGTTTCTTCAATGGACAATGCTTTTCTTGCCATAACTTTGGTCACAAAGAAGCTCAATGTGTTGCATATAAAACGATCATGACTAGGGAAGCTCAAAACAAAGAAGTATGACAGGGATTACAAAAAGAACCTATAACAACTTTTCGGTTCTTGAAAATGAAGTTGAATGTTCTATTTGCAATAACTTTGGTCATGAAGACTCTGAATGCAGACGCAGGTTTCAGCAGAAAAAGGAACAAGCCTCAAGCACCAAAACATGGAGAATAAAGGAACCTCAAACAGAAAGATGTGGGATAGCTTTTTATGCAGAGGGACAGGAAAATCTATGGTACATTGACAGTGGATGTTCGAAGCATATGACAGGTGATAAAGAAAAACTTGAGTCTTATTCTGCTCTAGAAAAGGGAAAGAAAGTATCTTTTGGAAATGATACTCCTGCAACTATAAAAGGAAAGGGCATTGCTCAGTTAAAAGAAAAGGTCAAGGCTGGAAATGTTTTGTATGTTGATGGTTTGAAGCATAATATTCTAAGTGTCAGCCAAATGTGTGATCAAAGAACCGAGGTTATATTCAGATCAAATGAATGTCTTGTTCGTGATCTTGATACAGGTAAAACAGTGATCAAAGGTAAAAGAACTCCAAATAATCTGTACATATTTGAAGAAGGACAACAACAATGCTATCTGAGCAAGGATGATGAGCATTGGTTATGGCATCGGAGGTTGGGGCATCTAAGCTTTTCACAAATAAGGAAAGCATGCAAATATCAGGCAATTCGTGATCTTCCAGATATCAAAATTCCTGACAACACCATATGCAAATCATGTCAGTTTGGAAAACAAACCAGAACTAACTTTCCAGAGAAGGAAGGATCAGCTAGCATGCCTCTTGAGCTAGTTCATACAGATACATGCGGTCCATTCAGGAAAAGAACACCTAGAGGAGAAGAATACTTGATATTATTCATTGACGATTTCTCCAGGTTTGTCTCGCTAGGACTTATGAAGCACAAAGATGAAGCATTCGAAAAATTCAAATCCTTCAAAACCTTGGTTGAAAATGAATCAGGTCACAAAATTAAGTGCCTCAGATCCGACAGAGGTGGGGAATTTACCTCAAACGAATTTTTCGATTTCTGTGAAGAACATGGGATAAGAAGATAATTCTCTACAGCTAGAACTCCTCAGCAAAATGGAGTTGTGGAAAGAATGAACAGAACAGTCCAACAAATGGCTCGTGCTATGCTTGATGAATCAGGAACTCCCACAACTTTCTGGGGTGAAGCTGCACATGCTGCGGTTGTTATTCTCAACAAAACAAATGTCCGGGTGAACAGCACTCAAACTCCTCATGAGCTCTGGAGTGGTAAGACTCCTTCGGTAAAGCACTTCAAAATCTTTGGGAGCAAATGCTATATCAAGAATACTGATGAGCAGCTTGGCAAACTTGAACCTAGAGCAGATGAAGGCATTCTTCTTGGTTACTCTCCACATAGCAAAGCATACAAATGCTACAATAAAAGACTTGGCAGAATTGTTGACAGCATTGATGTAGTGGTTGATGAGAAGGGATACATTCCTAGGCAAGTACATCGTGAAGACATCGAAGAAGATGAAGGCTACCCTCAAAGACAGAATGATGAAGAAGAAGAACCTCAAGAAGAACCTCAAGAAGAACCAGAGGAGCAGACAAGAATAGAAGAAAAGACTCCATCCAGATATGTTCAGAAGAATCATCCAGAATCTCAGATTATGGGGCAGAAAGAAGCAGGTGTACAAACAAGAAGAACAGTTGCAGAAGCTTCAAGCTATTTGGCATTACTCTCCTCTACTGAACCACAAAGTGTGAAAGAGGCATGCAAAGATGAATGTTGGGTGAAAGCAATGGATGAAGAACTTGAGCAAATCGAAAAGAACAACACTTGGGAGCTGGTTCCTAGACCAAAGGATAAGAATGTTATCGGAACAAAATGGGTCTTCAAAAACAAATTGAATGAAAATGGAGAAGTAATTAGAAACAAAGCCAGACTTGTTTGTAAAGGGTATGCGCAGCAAGAAGGAATAGACTTTGAAGAAACCTTTGCTCCTGTTGCAAGACTTGAGGCCATCCGAATGTTTCTTGCTCTCTCAAGTTTTCAAAACTTCAAAGTATTTCAAATGGACGTGAAATCAGCCTTTCTGAATGGAGACCTGGAAGAAGAAGTATACATTGAACAGCCAGATGGGTTCATTCTTGGAAATGATCCAAATCTTGTATGCAGATTGAAAAAGGCTCTCTATGGTCTCAAACAAGCTCCAAGGGCTTGGTACTACCGTTTGGACAAATATCTTCATCAACAAGGTTTCTCAAAAGGATCAGCAGATAGAAATCTTTATATAAAAGTTGAAAATGACAAATTGCTAATACTTGTTGTGTATGTAGATGACATTATTTTTGGGAGCAATGAAGAAGCTATGAGTCAAAGCTTTGCCTCAGTCATGCAGAAAGAATTTGAAATGTCTTTGCTAGGAGAACTGACATATTTCCTTGGTTTGCAAATCCAACAAAAAGAAGGAGGAATCTTTTTATCTCAAACCAAGTATCTCAAACAGATTTTGAAGAAATATGGTATGGAAGATGCAAAACCAGTATGTACACCCATGGTCATAGGATGTAGCCTCAGTGCAAATGATGAATATGCAGCAGTACATCAACCAACCTATAGATCTATGATTGGAAGCTTACTTTATTTGACAGGTACCCGACCGGACATCATGCATGCAGTTGGAATAGTTGGAAGATTTCAGGCAAATCCAAAGGAGACTCATCTTCAGGCAGTAAAGAGAATTTTCAAATATCTTCAAGGGACTCAAAATTATGGCTTATGGTATCCTAGAGATACAGATCTTACACTTCATGCTTATACAGATGCAGATTGGGCTGGAAGCGTGGATGACAGGAAAAGCACAAGTGGTGGTGCGTTCTTTATGGGTTCCAGACTGGTATCTTGGTTCAGCAAGAAACAGAGTTCGATTGCCTTGTCTACAACTGAAGCGGAATATGTTGCTGCTGCATCTTGTTGCACTCAACTCCTTTGGATGATGCAGACTTTGCAGGATTTTCAAATCACTTGTACACCACCTATCCCCATCTTATGTGATAACACAAGTGCAATCAGCGTCTCAAAGAATCCAGTTATGCATTCAAAAACCAAGCACATACCAATCAAGTACCATTTTCTCCGGGAACAAGTACTTGAACAGAAGGTCAAGTTGGAGTATGTTCCTTCTAAGGAAAAAGTTGCTGATATTCTCACCAAACCATTGCCCAGGGACACTTTTGAATACCTCAGGCAAAAGCTGCGAGTTGTTGATGCATCATCTTATTGTTGAACATTTTCTGATTGATGGTACAGGTTCAGGGGGAGCATATAATGCATTGTTGGTATTATGGAGGATGGTCAGAAGGAGATCTTGGAAATAGCTGCAATATGTCTCTATCTCTTTCATGGTGGATTATGGTTCTTTGTTGCAGATCTGATTCATTTTCAGGGGGAGCATGATCTTAGGGGGAGCATACCCCTTTGCCCTTGATGTCAAAGGGGGAGAATGAAGCTGAAGCTTGTGAGGTTGCCATCAAGTCCAAAGGGGGAGATTGTTGGCATTATGTTTCTAGTATGGCTATATGTTACAGATGTTGTACTTGATGGCAACTCCCGTGGAAAGGCTCTCAATTTGTTGAAAATTAAGAAGTACGCAGGCAAGCAGTTCAAAAGGTGCATACCCGCAGGTACACCATGCAGGGACCGCGTCCAGATACGCAAGCCAGCCGTTCCGGAGGTGCGTACCCCCAGTGCACACATTTCAAGGCAAAAAAATTCACATGTGGGGTTTTCTTATGTGTTACTCTTGGTATTTAGCCAACGGTATTGGGTTATTATGGTGTCGGCTCGTGGTATTGTTCCATGATTTTAGGAGGAGCTTGCCTATATAAAGCAAAGGAGATCACTTGGCTAAGCATCTTTGCAATTGAATATCTTTAGATCTAAAATATTGGGTTATGGTCTTAAAAGCTTGATCTATATGAAAGGTGAATCTGTGAGGGGTGATCTCTCGAGTGCATGATCAGATCCGAGCAACTGTGCCACTTTGGTGGACTGCCTATTCGGCCCTAATCAGTGGGGACGTAGTGCAGAAACAGGAGATCTGCGTGGGGACGCAGTGTAGAAACAGGAGACCTGCGTGGGGACGCAGTGCAGAAACAGGAGATCTGCGTGGGGACGCAGTACAAAAACAGGAGACCTGCGTCGGTACGCAGAGCAGAAGAAGGAGACCTGCGTGGCTACGCAGAGCGACTAAGGTTCAGGTGCGTCCGTGCAGTAAAAGTACGCGGCGCGATAGTATTTCCAGGTGCGTCCGGACGCGGCGCGATAGTATTCTGGGTGCATCCCTGCAGTGATAGTACGCAGCGCGGTTCAAGGAACAGTGCGTGGGCACGCAGTTCGGCAGAAGGATCCCTGCGGGTGTACGCAGGAAAGCAGAAGGTGAACTGCGTAGCGACGCAGGCCACAGAAGGGAAAACTGCGTATCTGTCTTAAAATGTTCTGTTGACTGAATCTTTCTGTTGATAAGGTGTTCTGGGTTAGTTCTGTTATTGCTGAGCTGATAACTGTAGTGAACTGTAACTTTTATGTACTTGATGATCATTTGATGCTTTATGAAAAGAAGTAGGGGGTTGTAGCTCCCTTCCAGGAGAGACTGGAAAACGAGAGAGAAAGAGAGTTGTAGCTCTCTGCAGGTTGCAGCCTGCGTACTGGTAAAGGACTGCACCAGTACAAAACCATTGTAAAAGAAGTTTCTAATTTGAAAGAAGATAGAGACATATTGCAGCAGGTGGTTTTCACCCACATTGGGTTTCCACCTTACATCTTGTGTTCTTTGGTGTGACTATCTGTTTTCTTTGTTCATGCTCATTATTTTATGGTACTGACATGCAAAAATAATTCAAAGAACATTTGTTAAAAGAATTAGATAATACTGATTCACCCCCCCTCTCAGTATTATTGTCAACAACTTGTTCATAACTGTTCTCACATGATAAATCTAGCTGAAAGGCAAAAAGGTTAAGAAAAGGTTAAAGTAGTGTGATTTGTCTCCTTTATGTAGTGTCACTTAGATTTCACATTTCATTTTCATTTTAAATCAGCAGCAGAGATACTGGGCCGATGTCATTAGTCCTTTATTTGATGTCTTTATTTTCCTTTAAGCATTTGATTTCATAGGTGGTAGGGGGCCCCTGCCTTGTATAGTTGTCATTTTATTTTTTCATTTTATTTCACCATGTATATTAGCTGTACATAAATTGCTTTCAAGTTGATTGTAGATTAGTGATGCACATAGCCTTTTAATGAACTAATGACGTGATAGAATCATCTTGTCCTTTTGCTGAAGCAGCAAGGATACTGGGTCTCATAGTCATTCTCTCATTATTTGATTATTGCATTTTATTTCGATTGAACTAGTTGTTTTAAGTTGCATTAAACACTTTAGAAAAGCAACAAGAACAAAACCCCAAAAACAACATAAACTATAAAACGACGAAGTAAGAGAAAGGTTAACTAAGCACATATAGTGCACCACACTTCATCAGTTTACGATACCCGGATTGATAATTTATGTAGAGCAATTTAAGACATTAAATTGACTAAACATTTTGGCGCCATTGCCGGGGAAGTGTAATTAGGAGACCTTATTTCTTACATCTGAAAAAAAAAAGTTAATAATTCTTGAGTATGCTCTCCTCTTGCACTTTTTGTGATCTGGAGGATCAGAAAAAGAATTGTTAAGAAAAAAATAGGAGACAAAATAAATTTCATCACTTCAATTGATTCAAGAAAAAAAAAAAAAAAAGAGAAGAAAAACAATCTATGACTATCTCCATTCCTAGTTTTCGTTGTGGCTTCGTGACTCTTCAAATAGTGTGTTCTTTATTGGTGTGTCTTTCCTATGGTTGGATTGGAATTTCTTGTCTCCCACATAGATCTCTGATAAGGGTCAACAGTGTGAAACTACCACCATCTTCTTCAGCTTCTCATTCTCATCTCGCACCTTCACAATGCCTTCTTCAACATGAGTATTTTCCCCCGCTCCTGTACCTATTACCTCCCGAGACTCTTCACAGTCCATGCTTTCACGCTCTCCATGTTGTTCAGGGACTTCATTTGTCTCTGCCATGGTGTATCATCATACCAAGTTCTGCTGAAATCTGAATCTTCAACTGGTGAAAGAGATTGTCCTCCTACATTCAATCTAATCATGGTCTCCAATGTGATGCACGAGTCAATATTGTATGGTACATTCAGTCCAGCAAGCATTGGCTGCGTCATGTTGAACAGGTCAGGAATAGATACAATCTCAATCCCATTCACAAATGCATAAGATTTGTTGCCCTTCTCTGGAACAAAGGTGATGTTAAGCAAACCTGGAGAATTAGCGAAGGAAAACTCCTTAATGATGTATGCTTGGGTAAGGGCTTGAGCACCACCCGATACTGGAAAACTATAGGTGGATTCCCCTGTGAAAATATCTCCCTTTTGGACATCAAAATTTTTACCTATGTTGCTGCACAACGCCCAGAGGATATTCTTTTGAGCTGTGGGTATTCAGGGAAGGCAAAGGATGGAGATGGGAGAACCTGGGTTGGAGACATAGGATCCAGATTTGCTCCATCTTCAAAGAATACCCAGCAGGCTAATGCTGCTAATCAGGATCCTAGCCTTCCTTCTGTGACTCCATACAGGGCGAATGCAAATTCATAAAAGGTAGAGCAGTAAGAACAGTTAACTCAGAAAAACGTAAACACAAAAAAAACGTCAAATTTAAAACGTTTGATTTGACCAAATGGAGACGAATTTTGAAAAACTAAAACATGGGTTTTTTTTCCAGGTGGGTTAATTAGATAACCCAGAAACCGTCTGAAGAAATTTGTGGCAGTCTGGGAGAAATCTTTGGTTCTTTGGAGCCTCTTTTTTGCCGCCGCGTGAAAAAAACTGGATTTGAATTGATTAGCTGATAGTTTGATTAATTGATTAACTCCGCGTGCCTGAGGGAAGGAATTCTAATTGGGATAAATTACATGCTGGCATATAAAACTAATTACACACCTTTACACGCCTTCCGTCTTATCCAATTCAAACCTGTTTAGAGACGTGTTCCAATTGAACACGACTCTCTGCCATTAAATCCCATGAAGTCGTTGTCGGTTAAATGTTGGAGAAAATCATGTTTGAAGAACTCAGAGATTCCCTCACATTTTAGATTACTCATCCTAAAAGTCCAGATCAGTATACACCACTTGTGTCAATTTCTTTATTGCATTCTGCGTTTATTGTGATTTAGGGGTGAAAATGTATGCTCCACCAAGTACTCAGGGAATGACTTACTATGAACATGTTCAGAAGCGCCATGAGGAGAAAGGCTGTTTTTATGCCTACCTCTTCACCATGTGCTGCTGCTTTTGCTGTTACAAAACCTGTGAGTGCTGCATGGATATACTCTGCTGTTGCTGCCTTTGAGAGAGTAGAGAATGATGTGGTCATCTTCCCATATAGGAAATTCATGTCACAAAGAAAAAAAAAAAAAAAACAACAACAAAACATTAGGATTTGGACTCCAAAGGATCAAAATAATTTTGTTATGGACTTTTTGTCATATGATCCTCTGATATGATCTGAAGTTTTTGTTGTAATTACTACACTCTGTTTTAGCCACTTTCCGCAGCTGAAAACTGTTTCCGCAGCTCGCACCAGTTTCCGCAGCTGATCCCAGTTTCCGCAGCCAACCCCAGATTCCGCAGCTGTTTTCTTAAATGCTATGTTCCAGGTGTCCTCCGGGTAGAAGAGCCACATGGGCAAGTTTGTGGGATCAAGGACATGGTGTGTGTACTTCCAGCTCATCTAAACCGGTCATCAAAACCCGTGGTCAACGAGGAGGCAAATACGGTCAAACTGAACTAAAGGCAGAACCAGAAGGGTTTAAGTCTATGAAGGGGTCAAATAGTCATGATAATGGTTATAGACTATTTTTTTCCATCAATAAAACTATTTTTCTCTGCAGACAATAAAAAAAAAAAAAAATTCAAACTGCACTTTCCGCAGCCAGCCCAAACTTTCCGCAGCTGTTTTGTTAAACTCTAGGTTGCAGGTGTCATCAAGCAAAACAAGTCACATGGGTAGCTGGGGGAATGTTGGTACATGGATGGTGTCATATCCATTCGGTCAAATTTGATGAAAAAGACCCCGGTCAAAGGGAAGTCAAATTGTGTGTTATCACTAAGTCGCCACACTGAGTCGCCACACTGAGTCGCTGCATGTCAAGAAAAAAAAATAATAATTTTGAATCAATGAAATGAACAAGTTATTTTCTCACTTTTCTGAAGGTATTGATTAATTTTGGACTGATAATGAAAAATGAATGGCTAACATTGTATCCAAGATTTTTAGCTACAGAACTGTGCACATTCCGCAGCTAAAGTCCAATTCCACAGCCAGAAAAACCTCATTGTTCAAATCAGCCTATCTTTCTCATACAAAATCAGATTTTGATGATTTAAGTATCGTTGGAAAGATCTCAACAAGATCTATACAATGAGAAATCTATCATTAGAGTTTGAAATGGCAAATAATGAAATAAATTGCTGGAAAGAAGCAACATTCAACTTGGGCACCAATTCCAAAGCAGGTATAAATTCTTTTGATTTTTCCTTTGAGAACTTGTTTCATTAATACAAATTCTTAGTTTTGTGTGTAAATATCATAACTAGAGAGATTGATCACCTCTCTCCTTTGATAATCTTACATTCCATTGCAGAAGAAGTAGTAGTTTTTTTTTGCAGGTTTCAGGAGGAAGTACAAATGACTACAAGAGAATGGTGTCTCTCTAAGAGACCAATTTGTTTCATAAGAGGATGATCAGCAACAAAGAGGAAATATGTTGATGCAAATTCAGATCCAAACACTTGAAAAACTTTCAGATACTATTGTCTCCATCACATCCATCCATCACATCCATACTTCATAATAAACCATTCACCTCATTCCACTCCATATTTTCCATTTTCATTCACATATACTTTCCATCTCTTTTTGTCCATTCATAACCCACAAATAAAAGCAAGAAGCTCATTCACATTCTTATTGCCCATTGTCATTTCTGGTCTCCATTTCCATTTTCCATTTTCATTTTCCATTCCTTGTCATTTTCATTCCGCAAATAAGCTCTGCTTCAATGCAAATTATTGAGTCCATAGTCCTTTGAGTCTAAATTTCTTTGTAAAAACACCTTGAGGCTTGCATGCCTTAATGGAAAGTCCTCATGCTGACAAACAATGGGAATACATTAATGTCCCTTGTTCGTTAGATCTTCTAGGTGACTCGACATCAGCAAATTCATTCGTACCTAACAAGATGTGTTTGGGCATCTTGACTCTCATTGTCATCAATGGTGAGAGTTCTCGTGTTAACTAGTGGCATCCATTACTGGCCACTAAGCCAACAATTTCCTACTATGTTCGACATCAGAACATCTTTTCACATAGTAGGAATTGTGCCAATGAGTTTTGAAGACATGAAGACTATTCTTTTCAAAATTTTGGAGCAGATTCAGCAAGTTTTAGTAGAAGCAATAAAAAGTCATCTTATCTCTCTATCCATGACTCCTCTTGTTCAGCCACTTGAAGAAGAATATGATCAGAATTTTTCAGCCACCACACATACAACTCATCCATTCCAAAGGGTAAGTGAAGGTACGTCATTTTCTAACTTTTGACCATAGAATTCCATAAAAGCTAGAATGATAATTGTTGGAAAAACATTTCTCTTCCTCATTTCATAAAATTGCCAATACCATCAGTTGGGGGGGGGGGGGGAATACATTCATATTCATATCTTACCATGTCCATATCATATTCAGGAGCTCACATACTTCCAACATATATTGATTATTACACTGCTATTATGAGCATACAATGGCTTTTGAAAAAGTGCTTAAAGGATAAATTGGATACAAACAAAATCATGGTTGTCACACAAGAACCAACCATCATGCAATCCAATAAAGATATACTTCGCAACAATAATCAAAATATCATTATGCAAAGTTCAAAGATCAAAATAGAAGGCAACAAAAAAAAAAAATTGGTTGTAACACAAGAACCAACCATGTTCCAATTCAAGTAAAACACTTTGCAGAAATATGAAGTTATCAAATGATATCATGCAAAGTTAAGCCAAAGCTCAAGGATCAAAAGAGTTAATGTAATATATATTGCATGAGGACATGCAATAACTTCAGTTGGGGGGTATGTTGAGTCTTGAAAATGTCATTCATTTGCATTATACTTTCACTATTATGTCCATTATATCACCTCCATTTCACCTCCATTTCACTACTATGTCACCACATTCATCCCACTTTCATTATCATTGGGCCACCTTTATGTTTTTCCAATATTTATTATTTCTAAGCCTTTTAAGTGAATTTGTGGTTAAACATTAGAAAATAATGTTCATATGCTTATACCTAACAAATGGGTTGAGATTGTTGACATGTGTAGGTTGAAAGGAGGCTTCTAGAAGACCCTTATGTGGCACCCCAATGCCAAATTCGAATTTGAGTGGAAAGAATCATGGGATCATGAGGATATGTGTCACATCTCCTAATTGTATTGTAACTCTAAGAAGACATATGTCTTATCAGTTCCTATTTTGATTAGGACTCTAGAGGTAGAGGGAGAGATTCATGGATTCTCATTAATGAGATGGCTCTCATCTTTTTGTATAAATAGGAGATCTCTCTCCTTCATTAGTTAGTTTTTTTAGTCCTCTTTAGTCTTTTAGTTTCTAGTTCTCAAGTTTGTAGTTCTTCCTTGATGGCTTTTGAAAGCTTTTGTACTTTGTACTTTTGAAGAAATTGAATAAAGCTTTGATGTTCTCAACATGGAAGGAGATGTGAAGTAGATGTCATGGAGCATATTAGGATGTAAGGTAGAGTAGATTTCATTTTGTAAATATTGCTTTGTAGAATGTAAGGTAGATTAGATTTTTCATTCATGCAATTTTAATTCATGCAAGTGTGTTTAATTTTGCTTTGATTTCATGACTAGTGGCATGTGTGATCATCTTGTCTATGTTGCTGACCTTTATTTTTCTGTAGTTTGATTTTCATTAGTATCATTTCTTTAACTTGCACTTTACTTTTGCTCTTAGATATCAAGTTGTTCATCTATTGATGGTTCTTTTTCCATAATCAAATAACTTTATTTGAGCCAAAATATCACTTAGTACAGCTTGGTTTAGTTTGCTTTAAGACTCACATTGCTGACTTGTTCATAACTGTTCTCACATGATAAATCTAGCTGAAAGGCAAAAAGGTTAAGAAAAGGTTAAAGTAGTGTGATTTGTCTCCTTTATGTAGTGTCACTTATATTTCACATTTCATTTTCATTTTAAATCAACAGCAGAGATACTGGGCCGATGTCATTAGTCCTTTATTTGATGTCTTTATTTTCCTTTAAGCATTTGATTTCATAGGTGGTAGGGGGCCCCTGCCTTGTATAGTTGTCATTTTATTTTTGCATTTTATTTCACCATGTATATTAGCTGTACATAAATTGCTTTCAAGTTGATTGTAGATTAGTGATGCACATAGCCTTTTAATGAACTAATGACGTGATAGAATCATCTTGTCCTTTTGATGAAGCAGCAAGGATACTGGGTCTCATAGTCATTCTCTCATTATTTGATTATTGCATTTTATTTCGATTGAACTAGTTGTTTTAAGTTGCATTAAACACTTTAGAAAAGCAACAAGAACAAAACCCCAAAAACAACATAAACTATAAAACGACGAAGTAAGAGAAAGGTTAACTAAGCACATATAGTGCACCACACTTCATCAGTTTACGATACCCGGATTGATAATTTATGTAGAGCAATTTAAGACATTAAATTGACTAAACAACTGCCAGGTCCGACTGTCTAGGTGACCAGCATGAGAGTTGATTGGATTTTTTGTGGGCAGCGCAACTTGAAAAGAATAGCTTGGTGCTTCTGCATTATTCTAGTTGAGAGTCAATTGAGTCGATGGCAAGGTGATGGTCTGACTATGAGAGGGGAGCTCATCAGAACCTTTAGCAAAAATGGTTGTGTGTGAACAATCGAAAGATGCATAGGTGATAATACAACACAAACTCACATGACTTGACAATGAAATGACCAAACCATCCAGACACAAATTTTCAACAAGACTGACTGACAGTGTAAGCGACAAGTGCAAAACTCATTGTTTCTCGTTCATTGATGGAGATGACGCTTGCGCAATAGTGAATGTGACTCTATGTGTGAGTGCGACTGATGCTTTCATAGCGAATACACCAAGCACATACGAAGTGAAGACTTTAGGCATAACCAGAACATGGTCGCAAGCATGACTTAGACATCAACATGCAGAGACTTGAATGTAATGAACAAGCAAGGCAGATGTAAGGGCTCACGCGAGCTCACGGAGTGAACCCGAGTGTGTGCAGTCATCAAGTCAACTCTTCAATGGAGGCTCTGAAATTGGTGTAGGCCAAAATTTTGGATGGTGGTTATAGCCGCTACAAAATGGAGTCAACCATACATTGGTCATACTTATCAAGTCCCTATTCAACCTCAACCTGGTATGGTTCACCCTAGTTACCCTAGTGGAATCCCAATTCCAACTGCATAGGTTATTCTAGGATATCTTAGGTATCCTCCTCCAAGGGTTGGACTTAACCTGCAAGGTTATCAAACTTTACAACAAGATCCTAACCGAAAGTTACCATTCATTGCAACCTTAGATTTACCATATTTATCCTGGCTAACAAACGATCCTATTTATTATTATCCTTTTTGGCTGGCGATTCCCACCAAGTTACTGAGTGACATACCCAAATTTGAAGGAAAATTAGGAGAAGACCCATCCAATCATGTGATGACATATCATCTTTGGTGTGCATCGAATTCCTTAATCGATGATTCTATCTGACTTCACCTTTTCCAATGAACTTTAACCGATTCGACAGCCAAATGGTACATTGAGATACCTCATGCTTCTTTCCATAAATTTAACTCTCTAGAAACAATGTTGTTAACCAATTTCTAGCTACCAATTCCATATGATACTGGTACCGAACTATTAAAGTCCTTAAAAAAGTCGAAATCAACTCACATTTATGATCATATACATGAATGGAGACATAGAGGTCATTTAGTCAAATTTTTTATTCTAGGCTAGATTTTGTCTGAATGGTTTACAAGGGCATTACTTCCCATTATTACCGAGGATGTTACAAAGGGAGGTGTCATGAAGAAAGAGCAAGTAATTGCTCATGCCTAGTTTTTAGACTTAGTTTATACTCAATCTGGCACCTTGTATGATAAAATACTGAGTTTGCCACACCCAACAATTTCAAATGATCAAACAGTTACAACTTATACAAGATCTAATGTCGTTGATGGTATAATAGGTTTTGTTAGCCAACAGTCTAAGGGGGGAAATAAAAATTGTAAAAGTACTCAGACATTGGCCATAAAAGGTTCACCCACTAAAAGCCTTTCTCCGAAAACAATTTCCAAAATTAATGTCCTAGAATCATCTACCAGCAAGCGTCAATTGTCTGGAGGTAAAAGGAAGGGGAAAGGTAAATAGAAACAAAATGCTTCTCCGAAAGAGAAACACACTAAAAATAAACCTACTAACGAGAAACATAAACCTCGCTATCCTTGCCTTATTTTCAATGAGGATAGTTATGTTATTGTGTTAATCTCGTTAAAAATAAAATAGGTCACCATAAGCATATTTCTTTTCCTGCTTCAAGATCATTAAAAAATGAAGCAAATCCTCCCCTAATTAAGTCGAGTCTTTCACCGGATCTTGTAAATGAACCTTCATTTCATCTGCTTACTAGTAACCAGTGGTCTACTCAAGTGAATGAAATGAAGCTTGGGGGCCATGTGCCTATGTCATTATGCTGGGGGAATGAAAACTTATCTCAAGCATAGTTTTTCTTTGTTTCAAGCTTATGTAAAAATGAAACCACTATCAAGCACAATTTCCTCTCTGTTGCAAGCTTTTGTAAAAATGAAACCACTCTAAAGCATAGTTTCCTCTCTTTTTCAAGCTTGTGTAAAAATGAAACCACTCTCAAGCACAATTTCCTCTTTGTTTCAAGCTTGTGTAAAAATGAAACCACTATCAAGCATAGTTTTTCTCATTTTCAATCTTATATAAAAATTAAAACTATTTATGAGTCAAATTTGTTTATGATCTTCAAGATTCGTTAAACTCATGAAAATCCCAAGCGACTTTTGCTGTTTTTTCATGCTCATAAAATGTACATGAAAAGAGCTATTTTTGTCTTTTCCTAATCGTTAATTAAATTGAAATTATGTGATAGCGAGTAAAATTTATCAATTTTTCGAACTCATTAAAAATTGTGAAAAGTGAAACCAAGGAGTTCTCGTTATGCCCTTTCAGACTCCCTAAACATGAAAAGATCGTTGAGTACTTAATTGTTCGAACTTGTAAAAATAAATGAACAATCATCTATTCAATATAAGTTTACCCCTTTTACATACTGAATTAAACTATTTACGAAAAAGGTATATGTTGACTAATCATGGTCAATAGAGTTCTCTGCTACATTATTTTAACCTTTTTTGGGTTTGAGATACTCAATTTATGAAAAAGGAAACTATGAAGTTTACATATGTTTTTGTCCTAACTCCCTTAAAAAAAATAAAAAAAATAAATAAATAAAAAATAAAAAATAAAAATAAAAAGAAAAAGTAATAAATAATAAAAATAAATAAATAAATAAAAATAAATAAATAAATAAATAATAAAAAATAAAAATAAAAAATAAAATAAAATAAAATAAATAAATAAAATAAAAATAAAAATAAAATAAAAAATAAATAATAAATAATAAATAAAACAAATAAATAAATAAAAATAAATAAATAAATAAATTGATATTTATTTCTCTACACTCGTTAAAATTTACATTCAAAGAAGTGAATGAGTTTTCATTTCGTGTTTTTTCAAACTCTTTAAACATGAAAACAACATCAAGTTATCCCTTCATTAGACTTGTAAAACTTAAACAATGCAGGGCTCTTTAAGCATTACAGGACCAAACCACTCCTTCTTACCGTTCATTAAAAATACTTCGAAGGACTCATCCGAAGGATGATCTTACAATACAAGAATATATTATCCTCCTCAAGCTTGCCAAAAATAAAGAGGTACTTTCTAGTAATGGTGGGGGAAAAGTGGGAAAGAACCCTTGTTTTGTATTGTAAAAGGTATTATGTCGCTCTTGAACATGACACTCTATCACTTTTTCTGTCCGGGTTGGAAAATTCATTTTATATAAGTTCACCATACCTAATTGAATGTATTGAGTTGGTTTGGGTAATATTTTTGAGTCAAATGCTTCCAAGTCATCATGTCGTGTCTCTAATATGTTCAAGAGAATTCTAACCTCAGTGAAATTACTTTTCCATTCATAATCAACCATCCTTGAGTCAGTCCTGGATTACTCCAAACTGTTGTTCTTCAAAACTTGACATGAGTTTTGTGTCGTAGGCCCCCCTAGGATGGGTTGCTTCCTATCAACTTTAGCTCACTATCTAGGAAGTTGCTCTAGCAACCTTCAATACCTTGGAACCTATGTGCCTTAATGGAAGGTTTCTCACCTTCGATGATAAGTTCTCATCACTGACCTTCGATGGAATGATTATTTGAGTGTTTGACATGAACACGTTGATTCACACTTCATATATTGTACTGGAAGTACCTTGAGAACCATTGTCATTATTCATAGTATCTCTTGCACTTGTTAACAGTTCACATCATTGACCAGTAATCAAGTGGTTTTTACCATATTCAACTACGAGACAATTAGTCGCATGGCTAGATTTGTACTATGGATCGACATATGGAGATCAAGACACTAGATTTAGTTTCATCCATCCAGGTTGGGTGGAGTTATTAAATATTCATGATTGTAAACATAGATCCATTGATCACTGCATCCATATTATGTCTTATGTTGACACAAATCTTTAGATGTATTTTCATACTGCTTCTTTGATACATTTATGCTCTAAATATGGGAATCCCTACCTCAGCGATGATTATATTGCATTGTAACATTTGATTGATTGTTTCAGGTCTATGACTATAGCCTCTAACCCAAATCTTTTCATGATAAAGTGCTTCAGTCATTAAATATCCCTTCTGACTTTGAATTTTAGGGGGAAATATATTACACATCATTTTGTCACATCAAGAAAATGACCATTGGTTTGGATATTTCGCTATCCATAAATGTGTTCCAAAGCATTCCCTTGCAAAGTTAGAATCTGAACTATCCCAAAGAGAATGAAATTCCTGGATCCCATGGTTCGAATACCTGTTTTTGGCTTCCTGCACAGTTCCCTAGTCAATCTTTGCACATACGTAGAAAGATTTATTAGAAACTACACATAAATGTGCTTCGTCTTACACTATGGCTTGTGCACATGACTCAATGAATGTAAAAATAAAAAGTAAAGCCTAGAATAATTTTTAGTCATATCTATCCCAACTAACAAGATTCGAATGAATGTCTATTCAGCCCTGATCCCTCCCATCATGGAGCTACTCCTTGTCTTTGTAAAAACCCTATCCCATCATTCGTGGATCGCATCCTTTGGGAAATAGATCCCAAACTTTCCCTCCCTAGCCTATAAAGCTAACACGGGCCTGACAATTGAGGAGGACTATTCGAAGTAGGCTTATGCTACAGAAATAAGGTTGGAAGGATATTCATTCAATGAGAGGGTTGGATGATATGAAAATGGGGCTCTTAGGTTTCTTGTCTAATCTACAGGAACCTCTCCCACTTCCAAAGCTTGAATATTTTCCCAAGTCTTAATGATTAACCATTGAAGAATTAACTATGTGCCTGAAATTGTGGGTGTATGCTTGAATTTGTTTCAACTGATTATTTTCTTTAAAATTTGTTGTTTGTGTTGTAAGTTGATGTGTTGAAACTGATGTATGAATACATGTAACAAAAAATAAAGCAGCAATAAACAATCACATAGAGACAACAATTTAATTAGGAGTTCACCCACAACTCTTTGGCTACATCTCCGTGAGCTCTAGTTAATTCAACTAGGCTCTCTGGGATTATGGCATAAGTCTTTTTTTTCAAGCTCTTGGCTCAACTCCTACTGTTTTATATAGAAACAGTGGGTTCAGACACCATGTTATCCCCTGGCTCTTGAAGCTCTGGCTCTTGGCTCTTGGCTCTTGGCTCTTGGTTCTAGCTCTTGGCTCTAACTCTGGCTCTTTGGCTCTTGGTTCTAGCTCTTGGCTCTGACTCTGGCTATTTTCTACCTTCTATTAGGTTACAGGTCTCTCTGGGCTTTTCACTTGAACTCCAAGTGACTCCCTTGGCTGCCTTTTGCTTCTCCGTTGCCTCTTCTGCCGCTTCCTGCCTTGGCTTCACTTTTAGCAACGAAAAACCCCAACAATCAACAACAACAACCAACAGTCTGTCCTCTATCAATCTGCCAATTTTTAAGCCAAATCAGTGCTGTTGGTTCATCTTCCCTCTTAGGCTCTCTGTCTTCCTATTTTAGTCTGCTCAAATCCCTTCTTTGAGCATTAGCCATCATTGCTAAATGCCCTCGAGGATGAATGCCACCTATGCTGTAACAGATGAGCGCATCGGGCCTTCAAAATCCTTGAAACGACCATTTTTCGTTAACACAGAGAAATGCTACAAAAACACGGGAAATACTCCAAAACATTGTTCACCCGGACTTGAAACATTCATGACTGTGTTTTATTTTCCTATCGGGTCCACTCGTAAGTCGCCATCGCATGTCGCAAGGGCCTGCCCCTTTGTATTTTAGAATTGCATTAAAAACATTGAAAATCTGCCATATCGGACTAGAAATAGTGTTCAACGACATTAATAAACCCTTTCAGATCTGTATTTCATTGCAACACGCTTCCCCTTTGTATTTCATTTAATAACGAAATATACGAAATTACATTGAAAAATTCCTTTTGGCGGATTTCAAAATATATATAATCCGGTTCGTACTGTCGTCGAGTCCCACTATCGCATCACATATATACCATATATCTCTGCTCCTCTGAAATGCACCGATGTGATATTGTGATGTGACAAGTCGCAATGGCAGATCGCACAAGCCCAAGGCCTTCCCATATAGTAGGGTCTATGTCAACGCCGATTGATCCACCGATATCGACGATCACAGTATTGCATTACCCCAGTCCCATCGTATGTTATACCTCCAATTGCCTCCGCCTGTCATCGCTGATGCGATATGCCGATCGGATCTGGACCATTGATCGGCCAGATCCGACAACCCCTGTTCACTGTTGACTTAAGCCTCCGATAGGCTCAATTTCATGGTTTTCTTCATGTTTTTGGGTTCCGATAATGTAATCCAAATTTTCCATAACTTGTCCTTTTGCGATGGTTTTTCCCTTTTGGGAGATTTGGAAGACTTAGAGAGTTTTTAGGACCCATTATCAAGGGGTTTTTGCCTCTTTTTCCTTTCAAAAAGGGAAACTTCATTTTATGATAACTTTCCCATCTGAAGTCCGTTTTCACCCATTCAAGTTGCGTTGGATTTAGAATGAAGGGATCGCTTCTATGATTTTCCTCTGATTTACAAAAGATTTGTGCCATTTGGCACCTTTTACCTCTTATATGAAGTCTTTTAGACTTAGAGGTTTATCCAGGATCCATTTTTCGATCACGCCTTCCCACTAAGAGAACTTTTGGTCTCCAAAAGACTAATACACTGATCTAAATAGTAAATGAGAGTGACTCACCCTCTTCTTTCAGCCTCCCTACACTTGTCTTTGCCTAGTGCTTTTGAACCAAAGTTTCTGACCACATCCCTTCTTGGATGGGCTGGTCTTCTTGGGAAGAACTGTCTTCCTCCTTGCCTTCCTGCAGAACTTCTGTTGTACTGGTCATAGAAGGTGGCTTGAACTTCTTTGCCTTGATCATTGATCCAAGGTGGCTCAAACAAATGTGAAGTACATATTCTCCACAAAACTTTCATTTGTACTTGTTTGACAAGCTGCCAACAACAATTGTTAACAAAAACAAGCATACAGACAACAACAGGATGGACTAAACTCCTACTTCAACAAAAGAAACAGATTTTCACATCTTGTGAACACCTCCATGTCTTACATCTACATACAAATGATGGACTAGATAACAAGCCCACAAAACATGCCTTTAAACAAATGAACCTTCAATTCAAGCATGTGGAAAAAGACCATTAGGACTCTTTTTCAAAAGATGAAACACTTCATCATTATCTCCATTTGGAGACCAAGTTAACTTCTTCCAAGTCAACATGGAATCACATGCACGTCAAAGAAATCAACCCTGCAAGTTAATTACACATACATGTTCAAAAACAAGGAAATCATCAACATCCCTGTGTTCATGCATCTCAAGCTCATGCATGCATTTCACCTTTCAACTTTCTCTTAAGCACACTGTACTTTCGAAGCTATAATGAAATATAATGTAGATGCATCAATAGACATGCAATCCCAATCGGATAAGAATTCTAATCGTTCCTTACCAATCCCTTTCAAAGGTACTACCTTTGTTTGCACATTAGCATCATCATGTGAATCATTCTGAGACACATCATTCATGGAATCTTCACTTCCATTTCTGCCATCTTCTCTTTCCACTTTCTTCAGCTTTTGTGGAAGCATTGTTGGATTCAAAGTCCAACATTTTGCAGCAAGATGTCCTCGCTTATGGCAGTAAGTGCACTGCATGTGCATTATCTTGATAGCATGATTTGCCTTGTCCAATGGACCTTTGGCTGCTTGCTTATTTTCCTTCTTTTGCTTCCTGTATGTGGCCATTCTCTTCCAACATCTAGAAACATCATGGTTATCCAAACCACAAAAGGAACATGCAATTCTTTTCCCATGCTTATGTGGAAATTTACCATGCTTTGCAAAATCAAAAGGAATATGTTTAGAACCAGATTTATACCTTTCTCTTTCACCTTTATTGCCTTCATGAGGAGGTGAATTGAGTGAAGAAGTAGCTCCCTTTGGAACATCAAAAATCTCTTCAAGGCTATTGGAGTCTCCCCAAATCTCTAGTTCAAGTGTGTGCTTCTGAACACCTACATCCTGCAATTGATGTTTCAAGCTATTGTATTCCTCTTGAATACAACCTTCACACTTCTAAGGTAGAGGACATGAAATGAAACTCCTTCTTGGGACTATTTCAATGGCCTTCATGGAATCTTTGGAACTATCTCCATAAGTCTGTCCATGGCCAAGACCAAAATAATTAAGCCTTTCCTCAACCATTATTGGTTCAATAATACCTTGTGCATGCTTTCCAAAGCCCTTTCCTTCATAGCCCATCTTGGACATTAGCTTGGAACCTATGCCTTTAGTATGTTTTTCAAAAGAACCAATATAAGCATTCTCAGAGGAATTTGAAGAAAAACTGGAATGGCTTAGCTCTTCTTCAAGCTACTACTTGACTAAGGCTTCTTGGGAAAAAAAGAGCTATGTTTCCAACTCATGCATCCTTTTCAGGTTCATATTTGAAATATGAAGTTGCCTCTCCATTTCCTGCAATTTGTCAGCAAGCAATTGCTTCTCTTCCTTCATGGAATTCAGTTGTCCTCTAAGTATGCTACTCTTCCTTCCATCCTCATACATTTCTCTCACCATATCCATCATGGTGGACAACTCTTGGTTCATGTCTTCATCAAAGAATCTTGTGAAAAGAGCAGAATTTGAGGACCCACTTGTAGAAGTTGTCATTATGCCAATGAACAAAAAAAATTCAACAAGATAAATAAATAGCTTATTTAAGCAACCCCTTGCAACAAACCTTTTGTGCTTTGGGTTACCTTGAGGTCCTTTGGGATAAGAAGAGTGCCTTCAGCCCTTCTCCTTCTTGTCCTTCTTGGATTGAGCTATCAATAGCTTTCCCTTCACCTCTGCAAACTTAGAAAATAGTCAGTCTGCAAAACAAGCATACAATCAACCTCTTGTTGTTCAAACACCTTTCAGACAAGCAGTGTTTGCTCTGTGAATCAAGCATTCTGATATAACCTTCCTTGAAGGTGGGGTTAATCAATCTTAAGCTCTGATACCACCTAATCTAAAAATGGGGCTCTCAGGTTTCTTTTCTAATCTACAAGAACCTCTCCCACTCCCAAAGCTTGAATATTTTCCCAAGTCTTAATGATTAACCATTGCGGAATTATCTATGTGCTTGAAAGTGTGGGTGTGCGCTTGCATTTGTTTCAACTGATTATTTTCTTTAAAATCTGTTGTCTGTGCTGTAAGTTGATGTGTTAAAACTGATGTATGAATACACGTAGCAAAAAATAAAGCAGCAATAAACAATCACACAGAGACAGCAATTTAATTAGGAGTTCACCCACAACTCTTGGGCTACATCTCCGTGAGCTCTAGTTAATTCAACTAGGCTCTCTAGGATTATGGCATAAGTCTTTTTTTTTCAAGCTCCTGGCTCAAATCCTGTTGTTTTATACAGAAAGATTGGGTTCAAACACCATGTTATCCCCTGGCTCTTGAAGCTCTGGCTCTTGGCTCTGGCTCTTGGCTCTGGCTCTTAGCTCTTGGCTCTGACTTTGTCTCTTTGGCTCTTGGTTCTGGCTCTTGGCTCTGACTCTGGCTTCTTTCTACCTTCTATCAGGTTATAGCTCTCTCTGGGCTTTTCACTTGAACTCCAAGTGACTCCCTTGGCTGCCTTTTGCTTCTGCACTGCCTCTTCCGCCTTGGCTTCACTTTCAGCAATGAAAACCCCCAACAATCAATAACAACAACCAATAGTCTATCCTTTGTCAGTCTACGGCTTTTTAAGCCAAATCGACATTGTTGGTTCATCTTCCCTCTCGGGCTCTCTATCTTCTTGTTTTAGTCTGCTCAAATCCCTTCTCTGAGCGTTAGCCATCATTGCTAAACAACCTCGGGGATGAATGCCACCTATGTTGTAACAAATGAGCACATCAGGCCTTCAAAATCCTTGAAATGGCCATTTTTCGTTAACACAGAGAAACACTGCAAAAACATGGGAAATCCTCCAAAACATTGTTCACCCAGACTTGAAACATTCATGACTGCGCTTTATTTTCCTATCGTGTCCACCCATAAGTTGCCAGTGCATGTTGCAAGGGCTTGCCCCTTTGTATTTTAGAATTGCATTAAAAACGTTGAAAATCCACCATATCAGACTAGAAATAGTGTTCAACAGCGTTAATAAACCCTTTTGGGTCCGTATTTCATCGCATAGCGCTTCCCCTTTGTATTTCGTTTAATAACGAAATATACAAAATTACATTGAAAAATGACTTTCGGTGGATTTCAAAATATATATAATTCGGTTCATATTTTCATCGAGTCCGGCTATCGCATCGCATATATACCATATATCTCTGCTCGTCTAAAATGTGTCAACGCGATATTGCGATGTGACAAGTCGCAATCGCAGATCGCACAAGCCCGAGGCCTTCCCATATAGCAAGGTCTATGTCAACGCCGATTTCGATCCACTGATATCGGCAATCATGGTATCGCATCAGCCTAGTCCCATCACACATTATGCCTCCAATTGCCTCTACCTGTCACTGCCGATGCGATATGCTGATTGGATCTGGACCGTTGATCGGCCGGATCCGACGACCCCTGTTCACTGTTGACATAAGCCTCTGATAGGCTCGATTTCATGGTTTTCTTCATGTTTTTGGGTTCCAATAGTGTAATTTGAATTTTCCATAACTTCTCCTTTTACAATGGTTTTGCCCTTTTGGGAGATTTGGAAGACTTAGAGGGTTTTTAGGACCCATTATCAAGGGATTTTTGCCTCTTTTTCCTTTGAAAAAGGGCAACTTCATTTTATGATAACTTTCCCATCTAAAGTTTGTTTTCGCCCATTCAAGTTGCATTGGATTCAGAATGAAGGGATCTCTGCTATGAGACTATTTCTAAGAGCAGTCTGTTAATTTCATTATCCTCTGGTTTACAAAGGATTTGTGCCATTTGGCACCTTTTACCTCTTATATGAAGTCTTTTAGACTTATAGGTTTATCCAGGATCCATTTTTGGATCTTTGGATATTGTCGGAAGGGACTTGCAACATCAAGGCTTCAAGGTTGTAAATCTATTCTCCATTTTATTAATATAAAGGCAACTATTCTTTCTCAATTATCTCTTCGTTAATACAATTTATAAGACTCCTTGATCACCTGTGTAGATTATGATTTCATATTGATCAATTTTGATATATGATTGAGTTAATTAGTTCATTTATCTCTTATGCTATATACTGGATGCTTTGGTCTTGTGTATTTCTATGTCTGTTCATATCTCCTTCAAGACATCATGGAGAAGTTGTGGGAAGTGATTAGAAGATCTATAAAGCATCAAGGAGAAGCAGATGGTCGAAAGATTTAAAAAGTACTTCATCAGGAATTTCATTTAAACAGTAAGTGACCTCTATCATAGTGTTTGTTTCAGTCAATCATAGTCTAAGGAAAGGTAGAAGTTCCTTGTTGTTTGTTACTAGATTTCTCTGAGGTCTAGGGAGATTGCTCTTGTATGCAAGAGGGATAAGTTCACATAACAAATGTTTCTTTCACATTTGTAGAAGTTACTTTTGCTTCTTTTCACTTTACTAAGCATCATTTGCATGTTACATTTTCTTGACATTTGTCACTTTCAAGGTCGTTAGCATTTTGCAAGTGTCATCTTCATATTTTCCTCCTGTCGCAAGTGTCACTTTTGTGTTTTCAATCGCACATGTGTCACACCTATGAATATAACCAAAGTTATTTCTAGCACACTCTTCTACATTAGATGGTCTTATATATCATTGGAATATGCACTAGACACATTCCTACAACTTTTGCACCTTTTGGCCATAGTCTTCACTTCTATCACAACTTGTGTTCTAAGTGTTGTTTCAATTGTTGCACTTAGAAATAGGTGTCAATTTGTTGTTGTTTTAAGGTGTGACTGTTATTCATAAGTCTTGTGACTTCTATTTTTTTTCATGAGCCTCATTGAAGTAGATTTATTTCCATACTTCTGCACTAATTGTTTTCTAAGGTCTCCTCCCTCTCACAGTGCATTATTACTTCCTAAGAATAAGTCACTTGGCTTTGTGCTTCCTCCCTCAGTGAAAAGTGCATTCCAGATGAACAAGTAGTCATTTTTGGAGAGAAATGTACCATCCCAAGCTTGATTTCACTTCTAAACAATGAAGTGCACTTCAAATGATCAATAAAAAAGTGCACTTCAGAATAATAAGGACCCTTTGAGCGCACTCCAAAAGAATGAAGTGCGCTTCAGAAAAATGAAGTGCACTTTGAAATAACAAATCACACTTAAAAACAATGAATCATCCTTTTTCTCTTAAAAAAAGTGCATGACACACTCCTAAACCAGAAAGCCTTCATCCTTCCCTTTGAGTGGATGGTGCACCCTTCAAGCCTAAAGCCTTTGAGCACATGGAACACTCTTGAATGATGAAACCTTCATCCTTCTCTTAAAGAGTGCATGGTGCAATTATAAATCCTAAAGGACTAATTTGATCACACTCATTTGGCTTGAAGAATTACGCCCTCCTAGTTCCTCTTGAGCACACAAGCGCACTGCGAAGACTCAATGCCTGATCCCTTCATCCCTTCAGTGTGAAACCTTGTACCCTCCTTGTTCCTCTTGAGCACATGAGCACACTTGGAAGGCTTCAATCCTAACCCCTTCATCCCTTAAGTGTGTGCTCTTGTTCCCTCCTTAGCTTCCTTGAGTGCATGAGTGTATGCTAAACCAACGAATGATTCTCCTTCATGCTTCATACCTACTTCCTACACCCTTAATTCCTCTCTCTCCTCCTTGAGTGCAAAATTTCACCTTGAAGGCCTATTGTGAGCCTTGATGATCTTGATTTCACCCTCCTAATCAAGCCTCATTCTTTAACCCTCTCACAAGCCTCTCATGAGGATATCATTCCATGAGCTATGTAGTGATAGAATAGATGTTGTTAGACTAATTTTTCCTCGTCATGAATGATTTTCATTGACAGGAGTACCTTTGTAGCATGAAAAGGTGATTCTTAAGAGAAGATAGAAAGGAGAAATTATAGAAAAAATGTGTGAAGAAGAAGAACAAAAAAAAGTTGTCATGGATACGTGAAGCAGATCATGAACCAAGACAGAAAGAAGACATTGCATGATGACTCAAGAGATTCTGTTATTGATCAAAGACCCTTTGGAGGGTGAAAATGAAGAATAAAGTAGATCCTTCATGAAGATGAACCATATATCATATCTATCATCAAGAATTCAATATGAAGTTGCAAGGAAGATAGATTGGCATTGCCACCTCATCATGAAGTCCATGCCATCATTGTCAAGCTGTAATTTGTACAAGTGTCATCATAATGGCCAATATGTGTCCATGTTTCATGCCACATCATCATGTGAAATGTAATGATGTATTCTCAAGAAAAAGAAAAACGCGTGGAAGTCCAAGAGTCATATGTGGATTATGAAAAGTCACTTAGTCATATATGGACAAAATGTCTTTAGGAGAAGTCCAAAAGTCATTATAAGTTCAAGAGTTGTTTAGAATTCCAAAGAACACATTATAAGTCCAAGAGTCATGAGGGTAATTTAAGAGTCATGGAGATATGAGAGGTCATCCCCCTTGTTATAAAAGCAACCTCATAACTCAAGCAAAAGGATTTTGGGGGCTTAGGCTTCGGAGAGAAAACTATTCTTTGGAGAAGCAAGAGGTGACTTAATGTTCCACCACTAGAACAAGTGCCTCGCCATTGTAACTATGTACTTTTATCTTTCAACTAATTTAAATTCAATAAGTCAATGCATTTTCATGCATGTATCGCAATGTTTTAGAACTATTCTTTGGATGTTTACGGTATATTTTGTGTTCATATGTGTTAGCTTCATTGGCATTTGGCCCAAAAATGGATCCAAAACACTCCCAAAGTCTCCAAAGTTTGCTTAAAATCATGCAAATGGATCCAAATATGCTCCAAAGCACTCCCTAAGTCTTCAAAAGTGCTTAATATCATCCAAAGATCGAAACAAGAGAGGGAGGAGAGCCCTTGGAAGGGCAGAAATACACTATCAGGAGGCTAAAACACTTCAAAGTCACAAAAAACCATTATCGTAGGCTTAAAACTGAGAAGGCACAGTTTCCATTAGATCTGTCCGATCAACGACCTAGATCTAAGCCGCAAATTGCATCGGCGGATCTGATCAGCACATGCAAGCAGTGGCAATCGGCGCAAGACACTGTCGATCAGTGATCACTGATGATCGGATCGGCGGGTCAAATCGGAGGAGGCGAGTCGATGGAAATCGGCGTAGGCCCAAGGGAACTTGTAATGGCGATCAGTGATCACTTTTGGGGATTACCATGAGCACTAACCATGGACCTCTAGCAGGAGTGACATGCGATTACGATTTATCGGATCGCTATATCGCATTGGCAATCACCATGGGGTGGGGCCTATGCATATGTATATGCGCAATGCGATAAAACCCGGATCCGATGGGTTTCAGAATAGAAATGTATATATTTTTAGGTCTGCACCAAAGTTATTTTCAGTGCATTTTCAATGTATTTCGTTATATAAAGAAAATACAAAGGGAGCCTTGGGCAACGTCGATGCGATAAAGCCAAAACCCGAAAGGGTTTAGGAATGAAATATATAAGGATTGAAGTCTGGGGGAAGCCATTTCTCATGTAGTTTCACTGTTTTTATGTATTTCAAAATGCAAAGAAAACACACAGGGAACGGGCCGAATGCGAATTGCGATAGCAACAAGGCCAGACCCGATGGGTTTCGAAAGCAAAATATATATGATTTCAGGTCTACTAAAGCCCATATTTTAATGTTTTTGTGTATTTTTGTTGTTTCAACGAAATACAAAGGAAGCCTTGGGGCCTTGCAATAGCAATGAATCCCGAACCCAATGGGTTTCCGGAATAAAAATATATATATTTTCAAGTCTGCCACGACTGTTTTTTCATGATTTTTAGTGTTTTTCACCTTATTGCAAAATACAAAGGGAAGCTGGGAACAAGCCATTAGCGACTTGCGATGGCGACCCAGAGGGTGAACCTGAAGGGAGAATAGGCCATATCTGAGGACTTTTGAAGTCCGAAATGAACAGTTATGGGCGGGATTTATCAGTGTTGCAACGTTTTCACTGTTTATAACAGAGACAGTCACTCTTTGCAGTTTAAATGGAAAAAGAAAGGCCTAAAGACCCATTCCACCATATAACAGAGCCCAGGAGACAGTTTGCCGGGAAACAGAGGTTGGAAAAGGAAAGAGAAGGGCCACAACATAATGCAGCTCGAAATAGATATACCATGGTGCATCAACAGTGCGACACAGCTGAAAACAATAGAAGTGATTGTGGGCATCTATAGCAAGAGAGAGCTCCCTACCAATGTAGCCAAAATACCAGAAAGCGGTTTCTCTTCTGTCAGAAGAAGAAACCTGAGCCTAAGATATTCTTGCCTAGAGGGCATCAAAGTTGTTGAAGAGACAGGGAGGATGGATTAAGGCACTCCGAGCCTTTGAGAGCTCAGGAGCATTGTAAAGGCCTATAAAAGGCTGAAAACTAGATGTATCAGGGGTTCAACTTCTAGAGACTAATGAGACTTTGCTACTCAAGCTTCTCATCTTCATTCATTAGTAATAAAAGATTCTTTTGTTGTTATATGTTCAATGTCCATTTTCTCTTCTCCTCTAAGCTTGCACTTGAACATGTTGTTCATGTTTATTTTGTGTCTAATGCCAGATAACTGTCATCTTATCTCTGCGTTGATGAATTAGATTTGCAAGCTTCTTTTCTCCATGTAGCTAGCCATTCATATGTGGTCATATATGCATCTACCTATATAGTCAGTATTCTCCTTTTCTGCCTATAGCTAGCCATTCATTTATGTTTATGTATGCATCTATCGGTATGGTCAGTATTCTCCATCCATTCATTAAATCTACAAACTATTGAGCATTAGTCGTATAAATCCTTGTAAGATGAGGGTGTTCATGCATGTCTTGAGTAAAAACATAGTTGAAATGGTTATCTGGATTGATCCAAACCATCATTTATTCCAATAGTTCAGAGAACAATATTGAAGATTATATGTTACCAGGCATCTCCGATCTACAACCTAGGAGAGTTTCCAGGAGTGATAACAATATGTACTGGAGAAATTGAGCTATTTCAGTGGCTTCGATACTTACCTTGTTCAATGTGTGTTGTATTTTATTTACAATCATTATGTGAACTATTTCTCTAACGAATATTTGTATGCTCCCATGTGTCTCTCTTAGGTTAACACTATTACTTCCTTCCAGTGACTCACTTTTGTCACTCGCTCGTGAAGGTCTCCTTTTACACATTGCAATCGGTCTTTCACAATGTCAACTTACTTTCTTATTCAATGTTTATGTATATAATATCTTATGTTATCCGTTGAAACCAAGACAAACCGTTGTGTTATAGTGGTCGGGATGATACTCCTGATGGGGCTCCTACCGTAAATGGTGTTAGTTCTAATTGAGATTTCACATCGAGGAGACCCCATGTATGTTGGCGGTATCCAACATCGTCAATAGAACCCTTTAGAACCTGAAAAACTAAAATTTTCATTCCACGCATCCCATGTCTCAAGTGCCATATCAACTTATGATGACATCACTTCACCACTATGGCTACCAAATATACCTTTGTCACCTGCCTTGGACAGGTCCCACATAGTTCGAGCGTTGGGGGTCAAGGGTCAGCCATTTGTGCTCCAAATGAAACCGCCCATTGAGAATACCTCACGATGGGGTTGACCTACTTACTAGGCAAAGGGCCCAACTATCTCGACTTAATCGACATCTTCACAAAGTCTTCTAAGTTAAAAATTTCTTTAACAAAGAAATTTATTACAAAATACTAAGTCTATGTGGAACCTTAAGTTATGGAACTTTTCCAAACTTCAATTACTCATAAATCCATCATCCTTTGGATTTTTTCAAGTTTCCTTATACCATTGGAAAGTTATTTCCAAGGTCTATCCATCTAAGCACATAATAAAGGAAATTGAGTAGATCCCCTGATACAAAGGTGTTGTCAAAGGTTGGGCCACCTAACCATCATAGTTATAACATTTTTAGCTTCCTCACTTATCCTACTAATATGATAGTTCTCTACTAAACATTGCAGCTACCATTGGACTCCCCCTCAACTTGACACTCCTTAGAAAGATTCATCGAAGCCCACATCTTTGACATCAATGAAAACATTTTTCCCAACATTAGTAATAAAAAAATATTATATTTTTATCTCCTATCTGGATACACAAGCTATGATATTTGGGTCAAAACTCTTCATCTTCTTCTCTAAGATCCTTGTGATATTTATCAAAAGCTACCTTTTCCTCCATTAGGAGTTCCTTGGAGATGGAAACATACTCCATTTTTTGTTGTATTTCCTCTAAATCATTCTTATGAATAAGAACTTGACTTTTTTTATATTTGAAGCATTTTTCTTAGCCCGTTATTTTAAAACCACTTTAGATATTTAATTTTATATTCCCAAATAAAAATTAGAGAACCTATTACCCATTTACCCCAATATTGTTGAAAAAATTCTCAAAATATCGACTTATAGAACCACATTGGATTAAATCTGCAAGTTAAAGGGCCATATCCCATTATACACTGAATTTCTAAAGAAACAGGATGGTGATCAAAATCACTCCAAGATAATATTTTGGAGGAAACAAGAATATTTTGAAATAAAAAATAACAAGCTACAAGAAAGTGATCCAATCTCACAACTATGTGACCTAGGCTAATCCTTCGATTATTCCACGTATATTTGTTTTCCTAAGGCTTAATATATATCAAACCCAATTTACCGTTAATGTCTTCCATTCGTTGTTTAAAAGGGTCTCTACCCGAGAAGCCTCCTTTTTTTCCCACAAATGAAGAGTAGTGTTAATTTTTCCTCCCAAAATATAGTATTGGCTCAAATATGAGTCCTTTAGCTTTATAGGGAAGACCATCATTCTATTTTTTCTTCATAATGGATTGGCATATAAATAATGAAGAAACAACATATCTTTTGAGAATGTAAATTCAAAAGTCAAACCACGAGACAATGAATAGTGGATTGACAAGAGATAAAAAGAAAGTGAAGAGAAGACCACACAAGGCACAAACATCTTAAGGCTCCATGATAATTCATTGTCTTCACTTCACATCCTTTCCATAAATTTGAACATTTTCAGAGGACATCTTATTCCCTCAATTTAGTCTCTTAGAGAAAGAGAACTAGGCATTTTTTTAAACCAAGATCTTAACTTTTTCCATTTTTTTTATTATCCTAATCCTCTACAATTCCAGGAGAGGACTTTCCTCATTTACTTATATATTTAAAGGCCCCTTGTACAGGTGCAGGGCCACTTCCTTCTCTAGTTTGTTTCACATTCTTTGGGAAATTTGATTCTAATGAGTTTTGGGAAACCCACTGTTTATATTTCTCTGCATTGTATGTTTCTCACATCTTGATTTGTTTGTCATCCCACTTTGTTGTGTGGTTTCTATGTATTTCCATTTCAAATTCTTATTTTTCATCCCTTGACCCAAAGTCAAAATATCCTTATGGGATTCTTTTATTTCTTGGGGAGTGAAAGACTTTCTCCTCCTCCATTTCTGCTTCTTCGTATATATCAATCTATTCTTGAATATGGATATTCTCTAAGGGAGGCATTTCGACAGTTTGGTCCTTAGAGTTTTCACACTAAGAGTCTGCCAAAGGAATCTCTTGATGGGTCGAATTTGGAATTTCCCCATCTTCATCTACCAGGTTCAAGGCTTCAAATTTATTCCCTCCTAGGCCCTTAGGATTACTTGAGGAATATCCTCCACTTATAGCGGCAATTTTTCTAAAGAAGAAGGGATTTTAGATCTCGATCCATTTCCTTCTTGAGGGTTTGCAACTGCACTTTGCTTCAAAGCTCCCTTTCATTGTTTTAGGTGCTCCCACTAGTTGCTCTCTTCATTATTTTCTATGTCTCTTCCATATTTGGAAATATATCGGAAAAATGTCCATAATCATGATAGTTCTTACATTTGAATGGTAGTTGGCCATAATCTACCACTTGATAATGTATCCAATTGTATAGCTACAGATTGATTTATATTGGTAACCCCTTATCTAGATCCACTTCAACACAAATTCAAGAATAAGAGTAAATCCCTTCTCATGGCTTAGCCCAATCAATATATTGACCCAAAGAATTATTGATATTCATGAATGTTTCCTCATTCCAATAACAAAGAGGAAGATATGATAGCTTAACCCACATTGATATATCTGATGGAACATCATTTTCTAGATTAAATTTGGGACTCCAATGATCCAAATACAAACCTTGAGCTCTCATGAAGTAAGGCTTGTGACAGAAGATCAAATCATGATTCTCTTATTTTTTCAAAGAGAAAGGTCGAAAAATCCTTCCAGCGAAAGGATATTGAGAGTTGACCCTTTATCTTGGGCCTCCAATTTTTATCTACTCACTAATTCAATGAGTGTGGCCATGGCCACATTCCCATAAACTGTTGGCATTATGATTTAAGTGTTGTCCTTGATGGCAACTCACTCAGAGGTTGGTACAGGTGATGGCAACTTAATCAGAAGACAGATCTCAGTACAGCATGCCAAGGAAGCTCATACACGCCGTTTAGTTAAGCCCAAGTCGCGTGTACACGCTAGTTCGATTCAGAAAAAGCGCGTGTATGTGGAAAGATTCCTTTTGTCCATGGTGGTTAGTCCTTGGAAGTTGTGCCTATGATTTCGGACCATTGTGTCTCGACGGGCGTGTCGATCCCTAGTTTTGAAGTTGATGGTATTGTGTTACTATGGTTTTGGCTCTTGGTATTGAGCTAGGCCTAAGACTATATAAGGAGAAGAAGATCATTAGGCAAAATTATCTTTCAACAAGGCTTGAATATCTAAGAGAGAAAGAGATCTGATATGCAGGGTTTGGGTTGCTTGATATGAGCTAAGGAGAAATCACATCGGCGGATGGAAGACTAGATCTAAGGACAAATCGGGATCTAATGGTTTGAAATGCTCTATTATGATATGGTTGATTATGCGTATTTCTAGATCTGCATACTGTCGCAATATTATGTTCTGGATCTAACTGATGTCTGGTACAGCTGCAAGTTGAGAGAATCTATTTTTAGATCTGTACGCAGGTTGGCTTAAGTAAAAACGCGTGTACACGCGGGTTTCGCTCATTGAAGTAGCGTATATCTCTTAAAGCTTATTTTGGGTTTTGCAGTTGGATCTGACTGTTATTGCAGAGTTCTGTAGACTGCTCTGGGTTCTGGTATCTGGTGATTGACAGGGTTCAGTGGTTCAGTGATTCAAAGTTTGATAATTCTAGTATTGGTTGTTTTATGCTTCATGGATCTGTTATGAAAGTTGAATGAATTGGGTTCTACAGATTGAATGATGTGCTTCAGGAATATCCAGTCTGAAAATGTATGAAAAGTGGTACCTGAAAGAAAGAAGATTGTAGGCCAGCACCTACGTACCTTGGCTAGTACAAGAGCAAAGGGGGTTGGAGCTCCCTTCCAAGGAAGTTTGGAGAACGAGAGAAGATTGTAGCCTTCTGCAGGTTGTAGCATGCGTACTGGTACAAGGCTGCACCAGTACAAAATATTGTAAACTGAAGTTTCTTATTAAAGAAAGATAGAGACAACTTGCAGCAGGTGGTTTTCACCCACATTGGGTTTCCACCTTATATCTTGGTGTTCATGTGTGTGGTTTTTGATCTGTTCTGTTATACTGCACCTGCTTACTGTTAATGAGGTGAATAATGTCCTGATGAACTTAACTGAAGAATAAGCTAACTAAATTATGAGTTTTCTTCTTATACGCTGTTTTACTTAACCACAGTAGCGTGTACACGCTGGTTCACCTAACTGAAGTAGCGTATATGTTTCTGAGCATTGAAAAGATTGATTGATCTGATAATACTGATTCACCCCCCCCTCTCAGTATTATTTTCCAACAATTGGTATCAGAGAGAAGCTTGATCGCTTGAAGGTAGATCATTCATCATGAGCAGCTACGAGAAAGAAGCATCAATCAGGCCACCGATTTTTGATGGGACAAATTTCAATTATTGGAAGGTAAGAGTTACTGCATATCTTCAATCTCTTGGTACAGAAGTTTGGAACATTGTAGAAACAGGCTATGCTTTTCCTTCAGCTACTCCTACAGATCCAGCTGAGAAAAAGAAGTATGAAACAAATGCAAAAGCAGTCAGTACTCTATTAGGAAGTATATCTCAAACAGAATTCATGAAGGTCATGCACTTCAAATCAGCAAAAGAAATATGGGACAAAATGATCACTAGCTATGAAGGAGATGAACAGGTAAAGCAAGCTAAACTTCAAACTCTCAGGATTCAATATGAGACTCTCAAGATGTATAATGATGAAAGTGTGGCTAATTATTTTCTTCGGGTAGATGAGATTGTTAATTGTATGAAAAATTTGGGTGAAGAAATAAGAGAAACTATAGTAGTTCAAAAGATTCTAAGATCATTATCCCCCAAGTTTGAATCTAAAGTATCTGCAATAGAAGAAAAAGAAAATCTCCGTGTTCTCACTATGTCTCAGCTACATGGAATTCTAACCGCTTATGAAATGAGAAAGGGAGGTCCATCTGACAGAAGGGAAGCTGCTTTTAAGGCATCAGGAAAAGAAGATTACTATGAAGCAAGCCATGTTCCAGAAGAAGAGGAAGAAGAATCGAATTTTGTCAGAAATCTTCAAAGGGGTTCTGGAAGGTTCAGAGGTAAGCTACCTTTCAAATGCTTTGCTTGTGGGAAAGTAGGTCATTATGCTGCAAAATGTCCTTATAAGGATAAAGGAAAAGAACCTGCTAGATGGAACAAGAAACAAAGTGCAAATAAGAAAAGCTACTACACCCATGAAGATAGTGATGGCTTATCAAACAGTGATGAAGAGGAACAAGGTAATAAATATAAGCTGTTAATGGCATTTGAAGATGATGATTTTGAAGATGCTGTAGATGTGGATAATCTCTATAATGAAATCACTAGACTCAAGAGAGGCATAGAAGAAAAGAATGTGATCATTGATACTTTGCAATTTCAGATTGATGAAAAGGAAAAACATCTTGAAAAACTAGAAGGTGAAATTGTTGGTCTCAGAAAAGAAATTGAGAAAACAAAAGCTATTAATCTTAAATTTGTCAAAGGATCTGAAACTTTGGATGAGATTATCAGTGTGCAGCGGTCTCCTCTAAACAAGACGGGTTTGGGCTATAATGGAGAAACCTCTCAAGCATCCACCTCAAAAAGTTATCTTGATGCAGCAAGAAGAAATGAGCGGAAGAACAATGAAGATAATCAGGTAAAGCAGGGACGAATTACAAACAGAAACTATCAGGGACAATCCTCCTTAAGGATGAACAAAAGCTACAACCAACCACAGGTAAAATCTTCTCAGTTTGGCTCAAGAATAGATGAAAATAGAAATTACAATCAGTTGGCTGGTAGATTCAATAACCGCAGAAGCTTCTTCAATGGACAATGCTTTTCTTGCCACAACTTTGGTCACAAAGCAGCTCAATGTGTTGCATATAAAACAATCATGACTAGGGAAGCTCAAAAACAAAGAAGTATGACAGGGATTACAAAAAGGACCTATAACAACTTTTCGGTTCTTGAAAATGAAGTTGAATGTTCTATTTGCAATAATTTTGGTCATAAAGACTCTGAATGCAGGAGCAGGTTTCAGGAGAAAAAGGAACAAGCCACAAGCACCAAAACATGGAGAATAAAGGAACCTCAAACAGAAAGATGTGGGATAGCATTTTATGCAGAAGGACAGGAAAATCTATGGTACATCGACAGTGGATGTTCGAAACATATGACAGGTGATAAATAAAAACTTGAATCTTATTCTACTTTAGAAAAGGGAAAGAAAGTTTCTTTTGGAAATGATACTCCTGCAACTATAAAAGGAAAAGGTATTGCTCCTTTGAAAGAAAAGGTCAAGGCTGGAAATGTTTTATATGTTGATGGATTAAAACATAATCTTCTAAGTGTCAGCCAGATGTGTGATCAAAAAACCGAGGTTATTTTTAGATCGAATGGATGTCTTGTTCGTGATCTTGATACAGGAAAAACAGTTCTCAAGGGCAAAAGAACTCCAAATAATCTGTACATATTTGAAGAAGGACAACAACAATGTTATCTTAGCAAGGATGAAGAGCACTGGTTATGGCATCGAAGGTTGGGACATCTAAGTTTCTCACAAATAAGGAAAGCATGCAAATATCAGGCAGTTCGCGATCTTCCAGATATCAAAATTCCAGACAACACCATATGCAAATCTTGTCAGTTTGGAAAGCAAACCAGAACTAACTTTCCAGAGAAGGAAGGATCAGCTAGCTTGCCTCTTGAGCTAGTCCATACAGATGTATGTGGTCCATTTAGGAAAAGGACACCTCGAGGAGAAGAATATCTGATATTATTCATTGATGATTTCTCAAGGTTTGTTTGGTTAGGGCTTATGAAGCACAAAGATGAAGCATTCGAAAAATTCAAATCCTTCAAAGCATTGGCTGAAAATGAATCAGGACACAAAATTAAGTGCCTCAGATCTGACAGAGGTGGGGAGTTCACATCAAATGAATTTTTCGATTTCTGCGATGAACATGGGATAAGAAGAGAATTCTCTACAGCTAGAACTCCTCAGCAAAATGGGGTTGTGGAAAGAATGAACAGAACTATCCAACAAATGGCTCGTGCTATGCTCGATGAATCAGGTACTCCTGCAACCTTCTGGGGTGAAGCTGCACATGCTGTTGTTATTATTCTTAACAAAACAAATGTCCGAGTAAACAGCACTCAAACACCTCATGAGCTTTGGAGTGGTAAAACTCCTTCCGTGAAGCACTTCAAAATCTTTGGGAGCAAATGTTATATCAAGAATACTGATGAGCAACTTGGCAAACTTGAACCTAGAGCAGATGAGGGCATTCTTCTTGGTTATTCTCCACATAGCAAAGCATACAAGTGCTACAATAAAAGACTTGGCAGAATTGTTGACAGTATTGATATAGTGGTTGATGAGAAGGGATATATTCCTAGGCAAGTTCATCATGAAGATATTGAAGAAGATGAAGGTTACTCTCAAAGGCGAAATAATGAAGAAAAAGAACCTCAAGAAGAAGAAGAATCTCAAGAAGAACCAGAGGAGCAGACAAGAACAGAAGAGAAGACTCCATCCAGATATGTCCAAAAGAATCATCCAGAAACTCAGATTGTGGGGCAGAAAGAAACAGGAGTACAAACAAGAAGGACACTTGCAGAAGCTTCAAGCTACTTGGCACTACTCTCCTCCATTGAACCACAAAATGTGAAAGAGGCATGCAAAGATGAATGTTGGGTCAAAGCAATGGATGAAGAACTTGAGCAAATCGAAAAGAACAACACTTGGGAATTAGTTCCTAGACCAAAAGATAAGAATGTAATAGGAACAAAATGGGTCTTCAAGAATAAATTAAATGAAAATGGAGAAGTAATTAGAAACAAGGCCAGACTTGTTTGTAAAGGGTATGCACAGCAAGAAGGAATAGATTTTGAAGAGACCTTTGCTCCTGTGGCAAGACTAGAGGCCATCCGAATGTTCCTTGCTCTCTCAAGCTTTCAAAATTTCAAGGTATTTCAAATGGACGTGAAATCAGCCTTCCTGAATGGAGACTTAGAAGAAGAAGTATATATTGAGCAGCCAGATGGTTTCATTCTTGGGAATGACCCAAACCTTGTATGTAGATTGAAAAAGGCACTCTATGGACTCAAACAAGCTCCAAGGGCTTGGTACTATCGGTTGGACAAATATCTTCACCAACAAGGCTTTTCAAAAGGATCAGCAGATAGCAATCTCTATATAAAAGTTGAAAATAACAAATTGCTAATTCTTGTTGTTTATGTAGATGATATTATTTTTGGCAGCAATGAAGAGACCATGAGTCAAAACTTTGCCTTGGTTATGCAGAAAGAATTCGAAATGTCACTTCTTGGAGAATTGACATATTTTCTTGGATTGCAAATCCAACAAAATGAAGGAGGTATCTTCTTGTCTCAAACCAAATACCTCAAGCAGATCTTGAAGAAGTATGGCATGGAAGAGTCAAAGCCAGTATGTACACCCATGGTTACAGGATGCAGCCTCAGTGCAAATGATGAATCAGCAGCAGTTCACCAACCCACTTATAGATCCATGATTGGGAGTTTGCTTTATTTGACAGGTACTCGACCAGATATTACACATGCAGTAGGAATGGTTGGAAGATTTCAAGCCAACCCAAAGGAAACTCATCTTCAGGCAGTCAAAAGAATCTTCAAATATCTTCAAGGGACCCAAAACTATGGCTTATGGTATCCTAGAAATACAGATCTCACTCTTCATGCTTACACAGATGCAGATTGGGCTGGAAGTGTGGATGATAGGAAAAGCACAAGTGGAGGTGCTTTCTTCATGGGTTCCAGATTAGTATCTTGGTTCAGCAAGAAACAAAGTTCGATTGCCTTATCTACAGCTGAAGCAGAATATGTGGCTGCAGCATCTTGTTGCACACAACTTCTTTGGATGATGCAGACCTTGCAGGACTTTCAAATCACTTGCACTCCACCTGTCTCTATCTTATGTGATAATACAAGTGCAATCAGCATTTCAAAGAATCCAGTCATGCACTCAAAGACCAAGCACATACCAATCAAGTACCATTTTCTTCGGGAACAAGTGCTTGAGCAGAAGGTCAAGTTGGAGTATGTTCCTTCTAAGGAGCAAGTTGCTGATATTCTCACAAAACCACTGCCCAGGGAAACTTTTGAATATCTCAGACAAAAGCTGGGAGTAGTTGACGCTTCATCCTGTTGTTGAAGTTTGTTTGTTATACAGAAAAGTTGATATACGCAGGTTACGGAAGGGATATGCGCGTATACACGCGGTTTCATGATGGGTAAGTCGCGTATATGTTGGACGCTTGTTGCATAAAGTATATCCGCGTACATACGCTGGTTTATACAGGAAAAATCGCGTATATGAAGTTCTGAACAGCAAGGGCAAACTCTGGAGTTCTGAACAGCAATGGGAATGTCAGAATTCTTCAGGCACAGTTTCAGGGAGTGCAACAGGCACAGGTTCAGGGGGAGCAGCTTAAAAGTCTCATAAAGCATTGTTGGCATTCAGATGTTTTGGTTGTTGGTTTCAGGAGAAGGAGCTCAGAAAGAAATCCTGGTTGCTGATCTAACAAGATGTTTATCAGATGCTGCTGGTGCCTTTCCTAAGTCTTGGTCTAGATCTGTTGTCTCTATGTCATGTATCTCTCTTGTCATATTTCTTTTATGATGTCAAGGTCATGTAACGGCCTATGCTGGTTTCCCCACTATGCCTGGGATGAATGCTGTAATATAATTGGTTGTTTCTGATTTGTCCCCTCTTGGTAGGGAGTATGGATGTATGTATTGAGTCTTTTGGTGATAGGACGGTCCCTTATGGTGTATAAGTCTTGGTTCTTGTTGAAGAACATCTTTTGCAGATCTGGTCTACTGTCAGGGGGAGCACGAGTCAGCACAGCCAAGCAGAGGTATCAGCATGTCCTCAGGGGGAGCACAGCCCTTTGCCCTTGATGTCAAAGGGGGAGAGTGACTTGGTGTGGTGGTTGCCATCAAGTCCAAAGGGGGAGATTGTTGGCATTATGATTTAAGTGTTGTCCTTGATGGCAACTCACTCAGAGGTTGGTACAGGTGATGGCAACTTAATCAGAAGACAGATCTCAGTACAGCATGCCAAGGAAGCTCATACACGCCGTTTAGTTAAGCCCAAGTCGCGTGTACACGCTAGTTCGATTCAGAAAAAGCGCGTGTATGTGGAAAGATTCCTTTTGTCCATGGTGGTTAGTCCTTGGAAGTTGTGCCTATGATTTCGGACCATTGTGTCTCGACGGGCGTGTCGATCCCTAGTTTTGAAGTTGATGGTATTGTGTTACTACGGTTTTGGCTCTTGGTATTGAGCTAGGCCTAAGACTATATAAGGAGAAGAAGATCATTAGGCAAAATTATCTTTCAACAAGGCTTGAATATCTAAGAGAGAAAGAGATCTGATATGCAGGGTTTGGGTTGCTTGATATGAGCTAAGGAGAAATCACATCGGCGGATGGAAGACTAGATCTAAGGACAAATCGGGATCTAATGGTTTGAAATGCTCTATTATGATATGGTTGATTATGCGTATTTTTAGATCTGCATACTGTCGCAATATTATGTTCTGGATCTAACTGATGTCTGGTACAGCTGCAAGTTGAGAGAATCTATTTTTAGATCTGTACGCAGGTTGGCTTAAGTAAAAACGCGTGTACACGCGGGTTTGGCTCATTGAAGTAGCGTATATCTCTTAAAGCTTATTTTGGGTTTTGCAGTTGGATCTAACTGTTATTGCAGAGTTCTGTAGACTGCTCTGGGTTCTGGTATCTGGTGATTGACAGGGTTCAGTGGTTCAGTGATTCAAAGTTTGATAATTCTAGTATTGGTTGTTTTATGCTTCATGGATCTGTTATGAAAGTTGAATGAATTGGGTTCTACAGATTGAATGATGTGCTTCAGGAATATCCAGTCTGAAAATGTATGAAAAGTGGTACCTGAAAGAAAGAAGATTGTAGGCCAGCACCTACGTACCTTGGCTAGTACAAGAGCAAAGGGGGTTGGAGCTCCCTTCCAAGGAAGTTTGGAGAACGAGAGAAGATTGTAGCCTTCTGCAGGTTGTAGCCTGCGTACTGGTACAAGGCTGCACCAGTACAAAATATTGTAAACTGAAGTTTCTTATTAAAGAAAGATAGAGACAACTTGCAGCAGGTGGTTTTCACCCACATTGGGTTTCCACCTTATATCTTGGTGTTCATGTGTGTGGTTTTTGATCTGTTCTGTTATACTGCACCTGCTTACTGTTAATGAGGTGAATAATGTCCTGATGAACTTAACTGAAGAATAAGCTAACTAAATTATGAGTTTTCTTCTTATACGCTGTTTTACTTAACCACAGTAGCGTGTACACGCTGGTTCACCTAACTGAAGTAGCATATATGTTTCTGAGCATTGAAAAGATTGATTGATCTGATAATACTGATTCACCCCCCCCTCTCAGTATTATTTTCCAACATAAACCACCCAATAAGACCCCTCTTAGCTAGTCTAATGACCATTTCTCATGAATGATTGACATGGACAAAATTTTTGGGACATCATTCGACTTTTTCCCAAATCAGGTAGACTTCAATATTTGAAATCTTAGGCCACTTGTGATATGGGCATTGAAGGAAACAATATCATGAGTAAGAGGCAAAGGAGGAGGGTCAAGTTTCCTAGAGCTAGAAGCAATCAACAACCACAGAGGAAGGACGATGTTGCTAGGATTTTGTAAAAAATTGTTTTTTTATTATTATCATTTTCATTTCAAATCATATATATATATATATATATATATATATATATATATATATATATATATCGGGTCGCGCTCCAGCTCAATTAGAAAGTGTTATGAAACTGAAATTTTATGTACCAAGAAATTTGAGGTTTCCTCCCCATTTACTCTGTCTATGGAAGGGGCATACTTAGGCATCTAGAGGTTATAGTGGTAGTGACCAACAACAACCTTGTGTCACCTGAGTACAAAGCAAACTAGCCTACATAATAATTCCTTTAACAACAAAATAATAATAATAATTCATATTCATAGTTATTATATTTCAAAAAATAATATTTAAATTTAATTAATAAACCTATAAAAATATATATGTATTATCATGGTTTTAAAGAAATTGAGTATAAAATAAAATTCCTTTGAAAATACCATCGCACCAGGGAGGGAGTAAAAATAAAAATGAGCTCTGCTAGGTGTCAGTTTGCAATTGCGGGCCTTGCTGAATCGATGTCGATGAGCACGAGGTTGTGCCTGGCTTTCTTGGAGGGAGCTTTTTCTGTCAAGATATTTGAACATGGCAAGTGTAGTGGAGTTCCCTCACTAGCTGGGATGTCGATTCGAACTCGCCATACTTAGAGCTGGAGGCTTACTGCTGGAACAATGAAAAATCATTAAAGGATTCCCAGTGCCCACATGCAATTTTGGCTTTACGCCTCTTAGATCTGTCTGTTCCGGGTAGACAAACGTTTTAGCTGGGTAGTAGGATGTTTGCCGTCGTTTTTTATTACCAGAATGCTAGATCTAGCCTTTGTGACCGCGAATCTGTGGATATCATTGTTTTTCCTCGCTGGATCTGGCTGGTTTGTGTTGATTTTCCATTGCAATCCCTACCTGGAGCGTTCTGGTAAGGTCGGATCTACTGTTTGAAAATGCGTGCAGTTCTTTGGTACTGTTTTGGTATCGTCGGAGAAAAGGCAAGGGAGTGAGCCCTTTGCAGATATCGGGAGGAATATCTCAGATCACACTCTTAGCATTGAGAAAGAGTCAATTTTTCCATCGATTCTGTTTGGAAAAATGCTGTTTTCTTCGTATCTGAGGGTTGCTAAATGGATCCCTTCTCTTCTTCTGGAGACGCGGGATATTTTGAAAAATATGAAGGATTCTAGAAGTCGAAATCTAGATCTGGACTTCTAGATCGGGACATCTTCATATATTTGTTAAAACCCTTGTTGAGAAATCAATAACCATGAGGGTTTGGGTTGGGGATGTGGTACAAAATTTCAAACTGAAGATTCAAGAAAAGTTGAGTTTTCCAACAAAGTTCCAAAGTGTGAAAAGTTGAATTTTCCAACAAAGTTCCAAATTTTAATTTAGGTAAGGAAATCATTGCACGAGTACTTTAAATTGTAGGATTGTGATATTGAACGAGATTCAACTATCATCCTAAACACAGATTACGTGGAAGATGTTCTGAACTAATAATTTTAAAGATCTAGTTTCTTTCAAAGAAGTTGTAAAAATAAAATTTGATTCACATAAAATTTCTGATCATTTTCCCAATCTCCCTTGTCCTTACATTGTCGATCAAATGAATGAGGTGTTGACTTTGATAGTAAATTTGCCAGAAGTTAATGATCTTTACTCTCATATTCCAATCTAGAGCAGTTATATGCAGATTTATTGGTTTCTAGCCTAAACCGAAAACTTTTATCAGTGGATATTTTCTATCTGCACTGAAAATTGTGATATTCATCTATTTTCTAGAGGATTTTTCATGGTAAAATTGTATATATCAAAAGATTTTGATCATGCATTAAATGAGGGACCATGGTTTTGGAGTAATGAAGTGTTTTTATGACTCTAATACCATGGTGGTTTCCAAAAGGTCAATATGGGTAACCTCCCCTGTATTTTTGGCATCATAAAGATTTACAGGGAATTGGCAATTCTCTCGGGAAGTTCCTAGAAGTGAATTTTTACTTTTGTTGGGATATGCGTAGAGGTAGACCTCAATAAAGGTTTACCTGATTGTATTATTTTGATTCATAATAATATTCAGTGGTTTCAACTGTTTTGAAAACATGACATTCAGATGACCACAATAAAGGTTTACCAGATTGTATTATTTTGATTCATAATAATATTTAGTGGTTTCAACTGTCAGTCAAATTTTGAAAACATGACATTCAGATGTAGTATATGTCTTCTAATTAGACATTTACAAAATTTGTGTCCTCAATAAAGAGCCAAAAAGAAAAAAGAAACAAGCTAGTATCTATCTTCTAACTGGACATTTAGAAATTTGTGTCCTCAATAAAGAGCAAAAAGGAAAAAAGAAACTAGCCAAAAAGGGTTTGGGGTTTTTAGATCCACATAATGTTAAAATAAAGAGAGAAGAAAATCCAGAGATCACAATAAATATTGTTGAACAAAGTTCTCAGGAAGTCCTTGAGAAGAGAGGGGCTAAGTAGGTAGGATTGCTGATTCCAACTCCATCCAAAGTATCAATGACCACCACAACCGAGACAAATCCAAAATATCTCATGTTTCAGAGAGCTTGAATTTTGGTAAAGAAATCCATGTAAATGTGGAAAAGAATCAAATGGCTATTGTAACTACCACTCCCAATATTGGTGGTTGGTGAAAAGTGGAGAAAAAGAAGAGAGAAAGAAAAAGTATTTATTTTTTCATGTATTTTTTCTTCTTAGTTTTGTTTATGTGGCACCAGGTTATGACTAGTTATTTTAGAATTATAAAATGTAACTTTATTTTTTTTGAATAAAATTGTGATTTTTCTTTTCAAGAAAAAATAAAATACAATTACAAAATCACACAAATTTATCTTAATTTGGAATTTATTAAATTTTCAAGGAAAAATTAAATATTTAAGAATGCAAAACTTTGTTTCAATTTTACATTTAAAATAAAATTTGCATTTTGAAACCTTTATTACTTTATCTAAAAATAAAATAGATCTATAATAATTATATAAATATAATATCTATAAAAATAAAATATGATTATGTCATGTGATTAATTAAGTACAAAATAATAATAATATAAAAATTTCAGACACCACATCAATGTTATTACAAAATGAGTTTTAGATGGAAGAAGGATGTTTGAAAACCAAACACTTCATACATCTAGAAGACTTAAGCTACAAGGGTATGAAGGACGACAAAATTGTGACTACACCTTTACGAGTCTTTGAAACGTGGAAGGAGCACATCCCATTAAATAAAAAATAAATTAAAATTTATTTTAAAAGATCGAAAGAAGATTTAGAATTTCACTGCTACACAAAGACGACAAAATGGTGAGTACACCTTTACGAGTCATTCAAACGTGCAAGGAGCACATCACATTGAATAAAAATTAAATTTATTTTGAAAGATCGAAAGAAGAATTAGAATTTCACTTTTTTTATTTATATTTTTATTAATAATATATTATTCATAAATTATTAATAAAAACAATTATAAATTATAAATAAAAATTATATAATTTTTATTTATTAATTAAAAATCAAATAAAATGTATATTATATTTAAAAATAAATAAATAAAAATTCAACTACAAATAACTAGATGGAAGGAAATAACAACGAGTTAAAGTTATATTCAATTTATTTAATTTCGGAATAAAATAAAAGAATAATGCATCGTTGGTAACATCTTCATTACATGAAAATATACTTAATTAGATATGAACGAAGACGTTATGTTATTATTTTTTATCTTAATATATAAACGAAGGTTGTTTAATGATTGAGAAGCAAGATTATTTTATTTTAATTATTTCAAACTATTATTTCCTGATGTTAAACTGTTATATAATTTAAAATAATGGTGAAAATTTTATTGTAACTTTGTATATTGGTAAGATTGGGATACCAGCGGGTAGTATATTAATATTTGATTAATTAAGAATTTTATTATTTAATGATAAGAATGAGGAGTTTTTCTATTAAATATAATTTATATAAGGATTTTCCCGACTTATATTGCCATCACAGTATTCGTCAATTATGTGCTTTACTCAAAAGCATTATAATTATATTTATAATTATATATATATATATAAAAGTGTGGATCAAAAGCATTATAATTATAATTATCATTATAATTATATTTATAATTATATATATATATATATATAAAAGTGTGCATCAAAGTCTATTTCTTGTCATCATATTTTTAAAAAGAAATAAAAAAAGCTTTCAGAGTTAGTTAAATTATTTTTTAAGAACATTTAAAGGTTATAGATCTTATGTTAAAATTTGATAAATATTTATAAAGTATTAATTATTTTTATGGTTAGTTGTTAATATTATTTTTTATTTAAATATTTTAGGAAAATGGAAGAAATTTATGGTTATTGGGAGAAATATCATACCACGTGCATTTATATTGGAAAATATATATTGAGGAGAAAATGACATAATATATTGAGCATATAATAGGGGCAAAGAGTTTTTATATTGGTAGGTATAATGGAACTCAAAGTTAATGAAAAAATATAAAGGGGTATAAAAAATGCTAATGAAAAAATTGATACCTACAATATCTAGTGAAAATAGAGGTTTTTTAAATTGGGAAGGTGTATTGGGTTTGTATTGGTAAGGCGTTAAATAATGTGATTTTTAGAGGTATTTGTCATTATGTAGTCAAATTAAGAATATTGTTTAGTATGCCATGAACACACATGATATGTTAGGGGTTTATATTTTTAGAGATATTTGCCATTATGTAGTCAAATGAAGAATATTGTTTAGTATGCCATGAACACACATGATATGTTAGGGGTTTATTGAGTGAAGCTCTGTAATGAAATCCTCAAAGTATCCTTCCTAAAAAATAGAAAAAAATAAGTATTTGTGTGTATGTGTAACTTCTTTTTTTTGCTGAAGCAAGAGTCATTCCTTCTATTCAATAAAACAAGAAATACTTTACATAAAGTATAGCTATCCACAGGCCGTTGTGGACCAAAGAAAAACTAGGCTAAAACTGCCAAAGGCATGGACCTCCAACTAAACAAAGATAACCCCTAAACCCTAAGAAGACAGACAATGCTTGGGCCATGCAGTTAGAAGAACATACGTAAGACCCTGATTCTTCCTGCACATCTGAACCATCGGACTAGCATCTTTAATCCCTACTGTCCAATCTCCTCGCTCGATCCAACAGTAGAGGAATATATCGCAATGCAAAGACGCTCGTCGCTTAACGACCAGGACCCACCAACATGCACGATCCTTCCTGACCGTTGATCTGCTTAGCATAATCCAACGGCCGAGGGTGATATCGCACGGGCCTAAAGCCCTAAACATTAGTGCGCGATGAGGGTGGTACTTGGACTTGCCCCCATGCCACATCTAGGTAGGTGAGTGGAATCACTGCAAAATCAGGAAAACCGCTTCCCGCTTGAGAGGCTTGCGATAAGCCGAATACCACCAGGGGAGCGGTTTTGCCTTCAGAAAAGGAAAAACGAGGGTATTGCGGCCGCCGAAAAAGCCAGGACTCTGGCCCCTTGCGCCAACAACTCTCCACCTATACATGAACCCATGGAAGGTGTCATTTCTGCCCTCTGGACGACCAAACGATAAACTGAGACAACCAATCAGCATCCACCATGGTTTTCTGAGTTTGTAATTACCAGGGATGCTAAGGCCGTAAGTGGCCTGCCTCCAATCCAAGGCTGGACTGAGAAAAAAATAGCCAATCATTAAGAAATCAAGTCAATTAGAACTGGCCTCCATGGCTCTGTATCGAAACACCTTCCTATCTTCGTCCGCCTGATCATGGCAATGTGCCCTGAGTCTGCTCTGAGGTAGCTCTTGCCAACCCATCGAAACCCTACATTCAGTACAACTTACTCCCTAATTGGCCAGAATATCAGCCAGTTTATTGGTCGTTCTGCGCACATGGTTAAAACTTACTATGCGCAGGCCTTGGAGGTGACTTTGAATTCTTTGGAAAACCTGGATCAGCCTCCAGTGTTTTGAGACTTTTTCCGGCGGCGTTCCATAACTAATTCTCTTAACCGAGTTAATGATTAACTCAGAATTTGCTTCTATGATCAACTCAGAATTTGCTTCTATTAGTCTCCTCCCCTTCTGAGTTAATGATTAACTCAGAATTTGCTTCTATTAGTCTCCTCCCCTTGATTTATGTAAGGAAATCATTGCAGGAGTATTTTAAATTGTAGGATTGTGGTATTGATTAACTCAGAATTAATGAGTTAATCAATACCACAAGGCCTTGGAGGTGACTTTGAATTCTTTGGAAAACCTGGATCAGCCTCCAGTGTTTTGAGACTTTTTCCGGCGGCGTTCCATAACTAATTCTCTTAACCGAGTTAATGATTAACTCAGAATCTGCTTCTATGATCACATTTAGGCAGTTATCCTGCTTCAAAAAATCTAAGCATTGCTCCAGAGCCATTAATTCCGCCATGTTATTAGTAGCTTTTCCTAAATGGCAATGAAAGATAAAGAGAATACTTCCTTCTTCATCTCTTAAAACCCCTCCAAAGCCAGCAGTTCCCGGGTTGCCTTTTGAGGCCCCGTCAATGTTATATTTCAAAAAACCCTGAGGGGGAGGTTGCCAGAAATCCTTCTCAGTATCCAAATTCACTACTTTCCTATTCAGGCTTTGAGGTATAATCCCCTGCATGCCCAGCTGACTGAGAATTCTCATTTCCTTTTCTGAGGGTGGATTCTTAGGGGGATTACTCACAGTGATGCCAACCATCTCCTTAAGCTGTTTTAAGATCTGCTCAAAAAGGCGTTGGGAGGGACTTTTATCATTCTGGAAGATTCTTTTGTTCCTTTCTTTCCAGACATTCCAAATGATGAAGCCTGGTGTATAAGCCTAAGCAGTGTTCAGAAATTCATAATCTAAAAAGTTACGTCTCCAATTGGTTAGGGTATTGATAATACTCACTTGGTCCCTGTCAGTCTGTTGGAAAATGGACGCAAAAGTATCCCACAGCCAGGAGGTGAAACTGCAATTATTAAGAAGGTGTTCCATAGTTTCCTCTTGGGCTTCACAAAGCTGGCATCTGGAAGGCCCCAGAACACCCCTCTTCCTTATGTTCTCCCAAGTCAAAATTTTCTTGTGATAAACCAGCCACGTGAAAAGTTTGATCTTCATCCAACCTGGATGCCTCCAGAGGTTCATCCAAATCTCGTTCGGCACATGAGAGTCCAGCTCAAGGAGTAAGCATTTTGCTTCCTTAATATTAAAGGATCCCTCACTATTGTTGCCCCTTCTAAGTTGGTCATGCCCTCCTGTCACTAATATCTTCCTTTGTTCTAACAAATGCATGAGCTTATTTGCTTTTTCTTTCCAGGAACTATCATCCCTATAGTCCATGTTCCTCTAGGTTCTCCATTTTCCTGCACTATTGGTTTGATCCCAGAAATCTTTAACCTTAGATAACCCTTTGGTTTCTGTCTCATTCTTGAGATCCAACAAGTCCTCTGTTAACAGTATAGGTTCTTGTTGCCATTTATCCTCCTAAAATAAAGCCAGATTTCCTTCTCTGATTTACTAGAAGCTGTTTGTTGGTACTAATCCTCTGTTCTCCCAGGCCTTGTTCCAGATGTGTGAGCCCTTTATACATCTAGACATTCTTATGTGAGCATTATTACGCCTAGTGCTGGCATATTTTTCTTTCCAGATACTAGCCCACTGAGGCTTTGGATCTTTGACCTAGCACCACCATAATTTAGCCCCTAAAACCTTGCTAAGGATCTTCGGATCATCCAATCAAAATCCCCCATGGGTTTTAGGTTTGCAGATTTTATCCCAGGCAACCAAGGCCCATTTCTTTCTTTCTTCCCCCTTCCCTAAAAGAAAATCTCTTTGTATGGATCTGAATTGTTGCAAGACTCCTTTTGGAGCTAGGAGAGCTGAGAGCATGAAGATTGGGATTGATTGAAGAACAACCTTTGTGAGCACCAACCTACCCGCCAAGTTTAACGATTGAATCATCCATTTCCTGATTTTATCCTACATCTTATTAATCACTGGCTCCCAAATGCTCTTGTGCAAAGGTTTGGTAGTTAGAGGAACTCCCAAATATTTTGATGGGAGGATATCCCTTTGAAAGCCCAGAAATCTGGAGATGTTCCTCTGAATAGCAATATTAGTATTAAAGAAAAAAAATTAGATTTGGAGAGATTAACTTCCATACCTGAAGCCATGGCAAAGTCACTCAGGATTTGTTTGTACGCAAGAGCTTCTTTAACCGTGGGGATACCCTGCAACATGGTATCATCAACAAACTGTTGGTGAGTCAAGGCCTGTCCATTGTCAAACAGTTGAAGACCCTCAATCTTACCTACCTCTTTTGCATGCTTGATAGACCGACCCAATCCTTCCATCATGAGGATGAAGAGAAAGGGAGAGAGTGGATCTCCCTGCCTGAGCCCTCTTGAAGGAATAAAAGTCTCCGAGGGAGAACCATTAACCAAAATTGAAAAGCTGGAAGAAGTGACCAGGCCCATGACCCATCTAACCCAGTTGTGATCAAACCCAAAAGCAATAAGAACTTTCCTGATGTAGGTCCAATTCAGCTTGTCATAAGCTTTAGCTATGTCCAATTGCATGATCATTCCAGCTCTTCTATTGCTAGTCAGAGAGTGCACCACCTCATGTGCTTGAATAATGTTATTGAGAATTTGTCTACCTTCTACATATCCTGATTGTTCCACGGAAACTAGTGAAGGAAGAAGAGGTTTGAGTTTGTTGGCTACAAACTTGGATATAATCTTGTAAACCACATTGCACAAAGATATGGGTCTAAACCTATCAGGAGTTTGAGTCAAATCTTGTTTAGGGATCAGGGAGATAAAGGAGGTATTAAGCGCCTTCAAAATAGTTCTGTTCAACCTAGAATCTTCTACTACATTCAGAATATCTTGTTTGACAATATTCCAGCAAGCTTTAAAGAAATCTACATTAAAACCATCAGGACCTGGTGCTTTACCATTCTGCATTTCTTTGAGGACCTCACTAACCTCATCTTTAGTCACTAGCCTATTAAGTTTGAAATTGTCCTCTCTAGACACCAGCCTAGGTATATGTCTTGTTAATTCCCTTATGGAATGTCCTCTATCTGAAATGGTTTCCTTTGCTATACCTAGGAAGTGTTGTACGAGAACTGCTTATATTTCTTCATGAGAATTGAGAAGATTAACTCCCTTGTCTTTGATCGAAGAAATCCTATTATGAGCTCTATTTTCTATAGTGGATCTGTGGAAAAATTTTGTGTTCTGCTCTCCTTCTTTTAGCCATTGAACTCTAGATTTTTGTTTCCAAAATATTTCCTCTTGTTTACATAATTTCTCCCATTCTTGTTGATGTTTGGTAACTTAATCACTTCTGAATTTATCAAAGCCATCCTTGATAAGTGCATGGTTGAGTTCCTGCATTTTACCTTCAACAACTTTTTTTGCTTCAAAAATATTGCCATACACATTCTTGTTCCAATCTTTGAGCCTGAGCTTGATGTGTTTTAGTATTTTTTGAAGAAGGAACATTCTTGAGCCTTGAATATTCAAATCTTCTGACCACCAGTTGGCAATGTTGCTAATGAAATCTGGGTGGGAGAGCCAGATATTCTCAAATCTAAACGGTCTATTCCTGGGAGTACCAATGCCCTGAACCTCCAGTTGAACCAACCAGTGGTCTGAACCTCCGAAGTGGAGAACACTTGCTATCATTTCCTTGTCAATGAGCATAAGGTCCTCTGAGGTTATGAATCTGTCTAATTTTGAGGCAACCTGAGACTCTCCTCCTCTTTTATTGTTCCAAGTAAAGAGGTCGTTACTCGTTACAATGTCCATGAGCTTCAAGTTATCTATAAAGGTTTGAAAAGCTATAGAGTCCTTACTTAGAACTCTGGTTCCCCCTTTTTTCTACAAAAGTGATTTGATCATGTTGAAATCACCCCCGAAGATCCATGGTATTCCTACATGTCTGTCTCTGAAATCCTCCAGAGAATCTATAAACATGAGTTTATCATCCATTCTTTGGGGGCCATATACATTCGTGACTAGGTAGGTTTCCTTATCTCCTACAAGCTGAATGACCACTGATAGATAATCCCTAGATGCCTCCACATCTATTATGCCAATTTTTGGGGGGTTCCAAAGAGTGAGAATGCCTCCAGCTGTATTCTCTGCTTTGACTTCCAGAAACTCAAATCGATTGAGCCATTTACTATGAATTTCTTTTATTTTTTGAACAAAACATTTAGTTTCCTGGATGAAGATCACATGCGGAGCTGCTTGTTTCATTCTATTACTAAGTAATCTTTGTTTTCTTTTGCTACCTAGACCCCTAATATTCCAAGAAGTGAACTTCATTATTAAAGATTTGTAAAGGAGTAACTGGTTAGGTGTTTCATCTTACCTGAATCTATCATTAGCTTTCCACATTCCATCAATAGCTCATTCTTCTTTTTCCTGCCTCTTTTCTTTCCTCGGTTTCTGGATGCAAGTCCTAGTGTAGATTTAATCGTTTTCACACCTTCATTACCCTGCCTTTCATTGTTTCTTTGCCTTTCCCTCCCTTTGGTCTGAGTTTTCCATAAGAATAGTTGTTGAACCCTATTAAACTCCTCTGGAGGTAACGAGTCTACCCCTTCCCTAGTTCCTTGTTTCAAGAATCCTTCCAGATCTAGGTTTTCTTTATCCAGAATCTCCTGTAGTTCGTGATCCTCCATCTCCATCTCACTCTGGGTCATTTCCTGGTCCATCTCCAGTTCTGCATCACCCATCATCGTTTCTTTCTGTTTGTTAGTAGCTTGTGTTTGCTCACCATCCTCTTCCTTCTCCTCCTCCCCTGGACTTCCTTCCTTTGTCTGATCTGCTTTTGTTATTGCTTCTTCTTCCTCGAGTACTTGGAACCTGTTCTGACTGGCTTGTTGCCCTTCTGTTTGATGTAGCTTTGGCCCCCTTTTGCCTCCTTTTCCTTTATGCACCACTTTGTGGAAGCTTTCAGTATCTTTCATTGTGGTAGCTTTATTCTTGTTCTCTGTTTTACTGAGAGGGCAGTCTCTGAATAGATGCCCATGCTCATGGCATTTGCGACATCTGAATGGAATATGTTCATAGTCTACTGTTTGCACCCATTCTTCATCAAACACTTCCAAGATTATCTCATCTGGTAGAGCTCCTGAGAGATCCATCTCGACACATATTCTTGCAAAGGAAGTATATTTTCCTCTTCTAGTGGCCCCAAAAGCTTTGACAAACTATCATAACGTATTTCCTATGGAAAATAAAGAGTCTGTTTGCTAGTAATCAAGAGGTAGAGAGTATAGTCTTACCCAAACTGGAACCGACGTAAAAGTCTCACGCTCCGGGACAAAATTCATAATCCATGGTCGCATATAGAGGCTTGTTGCTGCATAAAAGTAGGGCCCTCCTTCAAACACTCTGTCCTTATCTTCAATATTTGCAAAGACTACAGTGAAGAATCCCTTTGACCCAAGATGTAGGTCTATGCTTCCCTTTGGTTTCCAGTGGTATTTAATCCATGTTTGTAAATCTTTTTCAGTGGGCCATAAACCCATGAATTTACAAATGATTGCATATGTCTGCATGTGGTCCCTATGCGCCTGCAGGGCAGGCTCATTTAAAACTACTCTGGGAATGATCGCCGCTCTCGGTTTGCATGGGCCCTTTTGTGCTTTGTCTTTTGTTCCCTGTTCCTTGTCTTCTTCCTCATTTTGCTGAGAACTAGTATTCTCCCTTGATTTGTTGCCATCTTGCTCCTCTTCATTGTTCCTTTTCCTTCCTTCTGAAGGACCTTTATCATTTTCCAATGGTTTTTTTCCCCTACTGGCCACCGCCTGCTTGTAGGAGGGAGTGGAGCTCCCTCCTTTGCATCCTTCCATGGCAAACAACCTCTACAAACACCTGTAACCCTAACTATTCACCCGCCGCTCCCCGACTCAAATATCACATATCGTGTGTATGTGTAACTTCAACTTATATAGATTAGCTCAATAAATTTGAACATTTCATTTCAAAATAAAGTTCTTATTATGTCTCTAGTATAATCCAAGTGAGGTTCCAATCTAAATAAGTTAAATAAGTTGTAATGTGTTACTTATAATGATGGAGCCACTCTCCATTTAAATATTATGATGAATTTAGGGAAAATCTCATAAACCTTTTTTTTTTAATATTAATATAGGATAGATTTCTTAATGTCCTATTTGTAAAAATAATCTTTGATTCTTTTGTTTTAATCAATTATATCAAAAAAATTTAATGGTTCTTATTTTAAAAGTATCAATTTCCAAAGAAAGTATAAAATTACAGTGATATAATTAATATTATGAAAAGAATCAATATCAAGAAGAAAATTTGAGAAAACATTTAAAATATATATTAATATGGGATAGATTTCTTAATTTCCTATTTGTGAATAATCTTTGATTTTTTTTTTTAATAAATTATATCAAAAAATTTAATGGTTCTTATTTTAAAAGTATCAATTTCCAAAGAAAGTATAAAGTTACATTGATATAATTAATATTAATAAAATAAACAATATTAAAAAGAAAATTTGAGAAAACATTTTAAAAATATATTTATTTGTTGTTTTAATATGTTTAAATTTTGATTTCACTACTAAAGGTTGTAACTTAAAATGAATATAATGATATAAGTATTTTTTTTATAATTACTTTATTATCTAAATTAATAATACTAATACATATAAATAAAAATAATAATAATTATCTAATTTTAAGGTCACGACCAAGTGAGACACTAAATTGGCGTATGGGACCTTATTGTTTGTGGGACAAGGGACCCACCTCCACGTGGTGATTTGACTGTTAAGCCTATGAAGGCATACATACTCTACTCCCCTCCGGTTTTCAACCTATGACCTCTTAGGAGGAAACACATACTCTTAATCATTAGGCCCACTCAAGTTGTAAATAATGATAATAGTATATAATATATAATAAATAATTGCTACTAAAATTGTTTAAACAAAAATAATATTAATGATAAAATGTTAATGAGGCTTGGATATTAAGTTAAGTAAATATATTGTCAGTTATTTATAAAAGTTCAAATTCTCTAACAACATTTCTAATACTTGTGCCATTATTAATATTTTATTTTTGTCAGTCAACAAACTTGCATTATATTATCGAAAGGAAACTAAGTACAAAATTCATCGCCAAAGACCCTTTCTTCTCATGCCAGCCAGATTTAGAGAGCATAGGGCCTGGAGGAAAACAATTACACCCAGTACCATAATTAATTTATGCTTGGCCTATTGGCCATACCATACATTTAACAAAATTGAACCACATCTACAATAAGAAACAACCTCTCAAGGAGGGAGATTGGGTGGAAAGACATGAGGGGAAGCAAAGAGAGTTGGATGATCATGCATGTGGACACCAATGAGTTCTATCCTCACCTCCAGAGTGAGAAGGTGATCATTGGTGCGCCAATGTTGTCATCGAAGGCTTTCCAAATTGTTAAGGATCTCATTCTGGACATGTTGTACATCATTGATGTAAGCCACCAGTTCGTTCTGGTCCTCGTAGCATTGATTCCTCATAATATCTATATTCATTTGGACATGGTGCAACAAGTCTGCAATCGTATCCAGGGTGACTAGAGCTAAAAATTGTCCTAGAGAACGAGCAGGAGAAATGACTGCATCTTCCTCTGTGTCCCTGCTGGTGGAATCATCAAAGGATGAGTGGTTTCCCTCATTATGTTGTCGATTCACTTCTGTATGAGGAGCATCTCCCCCCCAGCGCTGCATACCCCTATGGCGCAACATTGAGGCAAGCCAAGGGGAATTGTAGATGACCAATGACAGACAGACAAACCCACACCGACTAGAGCAACACTTTCCAAGATTCTTTTAGTTTAACCTCCCTTTTGATAGATAAAAACAAATTGAACGAAAATGAGCAGTGAATAGGAAATCACATAACCAATTATAAGACCCTCCTGACACAGGACTAGAATCTCGACACTTCAGCTTCCTGAGGCCCTTCGCACCACTCTAAATCAAGCTCATGCGAATTTCACCCCTCCTGATGAGAATTGTGTGACCCACCAAGAAAGCAAGACAGCAAGAGGCAATCATCATAGAACCGCCCCTTCCAATACCGATGGAACTGAACTGAAGCAACTCCCACCTCGAAACCAAACTAGAGCTGAAACACATACTGAGGAGTAAGTGATGCAACCCAGAGCACAATTCGTCCTTCGTGGGTGGAATTGGATGCACAAACAACAACTCAGAAGAACCTGATGGAGCCACAGTGTCGCAACCACCTTCGGCGTGCCATGATCCCACGGACCTCCCAAGGACAAGACCTCGCCTTTCTCCTAGTTAATTCATACCTCACATCCCTCACCTACCCAGGGCCATGACCGATGCTGGGAAAACTACAATTTGAAACCCAAATTCTCTACGGACCCCCACCTCATCACCCAACATAATACACTAAAATCCTTCCCATTCTGAGATGGAGATTTAACGACGCAGTCAGTGGGAAGGATGCCCACCCACTGGGTATTAATGATGCCCATAGTCATTAAAGAGAATTTAGTGAGCGCGTGGAAGCTAGGCAGGCTTCGTACACCGCCTGTTTGCCACATGTTATTTCGATTCCATCACCCCCATAGGGGATGCTTAAGTCTGCTTCTAGTAGATCTTGTAGGGATTGGAGCTCTCCTGGATCCAGGTCAGCCTTCCTCTTGACCTCTCGTCAGGCTGTTGAGAACTCCTTATGAAAACTCATCATTCCCCTATTGGCAAGACAATCCGCCACTTTGTTCCCTTCATGCAGTACGTGTCCTGTTGAGGCATACTCGAAGCTGGCCAGAAGATATTGGACACGTTCAAGTTGGGCTTCCAAATGCCAAATTTTGGCTAGCTTCCAAGCGGTTGAGCCATTGAGGATATTTTGTGCCATTTGCATAATCAATAGAGAATATCCTACAATGTGAATCTTGTGCCAATTTTGATGTTGAGCGAGGATAAGACATTTCTCCAGTGCAGTTAATTCAACTACATTATTAGTGGTGAAGCCACAATAGCCCAAGAAAATGCCCCATGGATTTCCTTTTGAGTCACAAAGGACACCGCTAAAACTTGTTGGGCTTGGGTTTCCTTTGGAGGCACCATCAAAATTAATTTGCATGCGGCCATCTAGGGGCTTAAGGAAGATCGATGGAGATATTGGGGGGGTTCCCTTTGAAGAAGAAGCCATGAATAGACCGGATTTTGTGAGAGGTTCAAAGAGAGGGGGGTCTTATATTCTTGGGGGTCAACCTTCCAGTCTTTAGGGTCCCATTTCTTAGATATTATGGTTTCTCTAGTGTTTTCTATGACCTTGGCCCATATCAATAGGCTGGAGGGAGGCTAATATTTAAAAATTTCCATATTGCACCCTTTCCAGATATTCCAAAGGGTGAATCACATTTCCAGCCACCATGCACGATTGATAATGGGGTTCTTAAATCGATGAAGATTTCATCCCTCCATTGTCTCCAGAATGTCCTCCGGATGGCACTCAATGGGCCCAAAGAGGTTAGCAAGGGAGTTCCACACCTCACGAGCCTTTGGGCATGCATCCAACAGGTGTTGCAATTTTTCTTCATTTTGCACACATACTAGGCATTGATACGGACCCACAAAGCCTTGCTTTGACATTCTATCCCAAGTGAGGATCCTTTTGTGCTCCACAAGACAAATGAAGTGGGCCACTTTTGGCCATAGTTTTCTAGGCCATATTCTATGCCATAGTAGCTTGCTAGGGCAGTTGAGAGAATTTATTTTGATGAGGTATGCTTCTTTCAGCAAAAAATTCCTAGAGTTGGAGTAGCCCCATCTTAATTTATCATTATTTTGAGATAAGGGGATTCTACCCTAAGAGAGTTGCGGGGAAAGAGGCCCCCATACATATATTGATATTTCTGTTGGCCAATTTATCTCCATTTTCCATCAGCGCCAGCCTTGATCATTGTATCCTACTACCTAGTAATCTGCTACCCTCCCCAATGAGAGATCATGTAGGAGGTGTTAGATATTGTTCCAATCTTGATCCCAATTAAGTCATGGTAGCTGCTACCATGACTCCAACTAGAACAAAGAAAACTGGCATTATTTATTTCCCAAAAGAAGTGATCTTGAATTAGATCGCTATTTTGATTGGCTATGTTCTAGATCATTGATCCTGTTAGGAGGGTGTGTTCACGGATAAGGTCCTCTTTCGACTTATCCTACCCATATTTTTGAGTCCAAATCAATTTCCATTGTTCCTCTCTTGCCTAGACCCATCACCGCCATAATTTGGCACCTAGATCCACATTTAAGAGTTTTGGGTCTCGTAATCCTAGGCCACCAAGTGTCTTGAGGAGACAAAGCTTGTGTGAGGCAACTAGCAACCATTTCTTCTCCATGGATGCTCCACTCCATAAAAACTTTCTAAAAGTAGTCGTCAACTCCTTATAGATACATTTGGAAGTAGGGAGGGCCGACATTTGGTATAGAGGAATTGCCTGTAGGACAGACTTAAAAAACGTAGCTCTTCTGGCCAAGTTTTGTACACACAAAGTCCAGTTTGCTAATTTCTTGGAGATCTTGGAATAAGGTTCCTTCCTAGGGGAAATGCCGAGAGGATTGGAAATAAGAGGAACTCCTAAGTATTTTGAAGGTAGGGATCCAATGGTGAATCCTAGCACACGAGGAAAAAATATCTTAATAGGGCGAGGGGTGCGAAAAAATAAATGCTAGAATTGTATTTATTTAGGAGCATACCTGAAGCTACCTGGAATTCTGCGAGGATGTCATCGATCTAAAGAGCCCCCCAAAGGGTGGCCTCACCATATAGGAGGTTATCATCGACAAACTGTTGATAAGTCATACAAATGTTTGTTCCGGGCAGTTGAATTCCTTGAAGGACATTAGTGTTTTTTGCGGCATTGATCACTTTGCCAAGGCCCTCTACTACGATGATGAATAGGAATGGTAAGAGAGGGTATCCTTGGTGGATGCCCCTGGAATATCTAAAAGTGGTTGAAGGCACTCCATTCACCAGAATAGAGAAAAAGAGAGTGCATATGAAGGATTTAATCTAGAGGAGCCATTCTTCTGTGAATCCAAAAGCTCGTGTCAGTTCCAAAAGGTAAGTCCAATTGAGCCTATCATAGGCCTTCGACGGGTCTATCTTGAGCATCATCCCCTTATTTTTGTGGCAATTGAGGGAGTTAATAGTTTCATGGGACACAACAGTACCATCTAAGATCTACTCCATTCCACAAAACCAGATCATTCTTGACTGATTATGTGGTGCAGGAGGGGCTTGAGATGATGAACCAAAATGGAGGAAAGGATCTTATAGATCACATTACAAAGGGAAATATGTATGAAGCCACTTGGGGAGCTGACCTCCTAAGATTTTAGGATTAATGTGATGAAAATTGCATTGAGACCAGATCATACTTTCTTAAGGTGATGGGATTCCTCCACCATCTCTACAACTTGTGTCACGAGGAATGACCATCCAACTTTGAAAAATTCTGCAGTAAAGCCATTATGCCCTAGAGATTTGTTGGAAGGTAGTTCTTTAACCACCACTTCTAATTATTCAGAGGAGATTGGGCTTAATAGGGCCTCATTCGGAGATGGATAAACCAAAGATGGTATGTGTTGGGTTATCTTTGCTATATATTCTGATCTATCGTGCCCCTTGTCGCTCAAAAGCGAAGAGTAGAAGGTGATTAGTTTGCGTTCAATGTCTTCCTGGCTTTCGAAATTGATGCCCTTTGAGGATGTGAGTGAGTTAATTCTATTTTGATGATGATGCTAGATCATAGAGCGGTGAAATAACTTGGAGTTGTTTTCCCCTTCTCTGATCGATTTAATACGTGATTTCCACCTCCACAGGGTTTCTTCTTGGGCACTCATTTCCTCCAAATCCCTAATCATATGCCCTTATTCCTCCACTAGGTCATTAGATCGACCCTCATAGATTATATTCATCCAAATAGTCTCTAAGCATTCCTATAGTTTGCACTTGTCCACAAAAATATCACCAAACTCCTATCGGTTCCAAGAATTAATCCATTGCTTCAGTGCCTAAATTTTCCTATGAAATGTTTGCATGCGATTGCCAGGGCACATCTCTAGGTGTTTCCACCAAGCTTCTAGTTTCTCTAAAAATCCAGAATTCCTCAACTAGAAACTTTCAAAGCAGAAAGGTCTCTTCCTGGGCATGGCATAAGGGGACAAGGTGAGGCTAATTGGCCAGTGATCCGATCCCATGGAGGGGAGGATATCAGCTTCTATGGCCTAATCCTTCAAAATAATAGATTTCGTCAGGAGAAATCGGTCCAAACGACTATCCACCCAGTGCGGCTCCCCTTTGTGGTTGTTCCATTTATGGAGACCTTTTTCTGTGATAACATCCGCAAGGTGCAAGTCTTGAATCAATTCCTTAAAAGTTGTGGAAGATAGATCAGGTCACTGAATTCTTCCTTGTTTTTCCTCCAAATTTCTAATCATGTTAAATTCACCTCCAACAATCCATTTTGTTGATGCCTAAGAATGGCCCACGCCCCGCAATTGTGAAAGGAATATATCCTTATCTTGGGGGATAGAGGGTCCATATACTGCAGTCAAACGGGTCCAAGCTTCATAGCCAATGGGTCTGAATATTCCCGAAAAAGACAATCGAGAGTCGATCTAGTCTTTGAAGAGAACTTTTTTTGGATCCCACTAGACGACGATTCCTCCTACTAATCCAATGTCATCGATCATCATGGTTTCGTTATGCCATTAGTAGTGCTAACTGGCCTAAATAACTTTTCTATCTATCATTTTAGTCTCTTGTAAGAGTACTATATTAGGTTTAAAATTGGCTATATTTTCTTTAAGAGATCGGAGCTTACCTTTACTATTTAAGCCCTGAATGTTCCAAGAGACTATCTTCATTGAGAAGGAGGGACAAATCTGGGAAAGTAATATGTCAACTATCCCATTTGACCTGAGTTGAGAAATAGTTATTTAGCTTCTATTATTACTTCCTTGTTTGTCTTGCATCCCTTCTTCCCCTTCTATGGATCCCCTAGATATGGAAGAGTAAGGGCTAAGAGATTGGTTTCCTTGCCCACCCCTCTTGGATTTGGTTCATGTTTGCCCTATTTATCACTCCACTAGGTGTAGAGGTGTCCAAAGTGGGATAGATGATTTGTTGGGATGTCCTTGATATCTGCCTTGACCCAAATTCTGGACATATCCAACATTTTATGTTCTTCACGTCCCAACATGTTGTTTTTTCCCTCTATTTCCAAGACCATGCTGGTCTGCTGCAAGATCTTCTTCAGTTACCGGTCATTCTCATTAGATTATGGCATTTTCTGTTTGACGGGCAATTTTTCCCCTTGAAGGGGAATCATTTTTTTCACCTCCATGGCTTGGAGCAGCTGAATCAGTAGAGGTTGGTATGTCACTGGTGGTTTTGACTCCTAATCATGGGTCTCCAGGATTGTGAAGGGGTTTTCATCACCAGAGGCCTGGGGTTTACTCAGAACTCGAGGAACAAGAGTAGATCGGGGCTAGGGGGTCATCTAGGGACAGGGTCGGGCCTCTGAAGGGCCTTGCTGGGTGCAGACCCATTGGGATCGTCTACCGTCAACTTGTTGGAATTCGTCCTCATCTATCTACAAGGAAACAAAGTAGGCTTCTTCTACAATAGTCTGATGGAAATCCCGGAAGAGGCGGCCACACTCATGACAACGTCGACATTTGAATGGAACATGTTCATAGTCTAGGGGTTGCGTCCATGTAGAATCATGGTAGACAAAATCTATGGATTTAGGGGGTGGTTGCGATATATTCATATGCACACAAATATGGGAAAATGCTGCATGTCGGTACCACTTGATGATCTCTCAAACTTTAAAAAATTGCCCAATGTCATTGCTTATGCCTTCCAAGATGTTTGGTTCCTAGAAGTTGTTTGGTAAGAAATAGAGGAGAACCCACACCAGAGCTGCTTGAAATTCTTCCTTATCTAGATTGTAGCATTCCTCCCAATATCTTAAGAATAGTCCAACACTACCCATGAAGTACGACCCATTCTCAAAGACTCGTTTCTGATCCTCTAGATATTCAAAAATAACTGTAAATAATCCTTTGGCTCGAAGGCAGAGTTTGATTGACCCTCGAGGAGCCCACTTGTTCTGGATACACATCAGTATGTCTTGTTCCCTGGGCTAGATGCCCAGAAACTTATAGATCATTGCATGATCTTTCATGTATTGACGAGATTTCACCAACCGATTGTTAGGGATCACAAATTTGGGTTTCTTGGATGCCTTATGGAGACAACGAATTTTCCCTTCTCTAGCCTGCCATTGAGCACCCATAGTTGGGGTTTCTGCTGCTGCTGAGGATGAAGCAGCGGCACCAATGGCGAGCTTGGAGCCCTAGATAAATGGTATTCAATTAACTACATCGTTGAAGTTTTGAGGCCCCTCTCGCTTGAGCGAGGGGCTTCTCATCGATAGAACCCCGACAAAACCAATACAGGGGCAAACGACTCAGTCTGACAAGGAAGATGTGGCTAATCAAATAGCCGAAGCCATCGCGAGGATGAAGCAGAGGGAATGATTATGACCAAACCCTGGCTCCATCACATGAGCTCTCCAATTTGATTCTATTCCATTATTAATATCAATTGTAATGTATTATTCATATTATCATTACTGTGATTATGAACGTACTAATACTTCTAAATCCTTGTGATTCTTAATACAATGACCCTTTAACACATTGTAACCCAAGAGTGAACAAAGCCCTTAGAAAAATACAGCCACTAACCATTACAAACACATATCTTTGTATACCTACTAATATTTTACGATTTATAAAACAATCACCCCGAATCAATATGTTAATAGTATACCATACACCCCTTAGACCCGTACAATATCTCGTGCAATCACCCATTAACACATTATGACTCTAAATGAACTAACCCTTAACACAATCACCTCTAACACATTGTGATCCTAAGGACACTAGCCCCTAATATACCATGACTCTTAATACACTAAATAATATAATTTTCATGATCTCTTTGAATATTCATGCAATCATCCTCCAACACCTTATAACTATAAACCATATTCCACTATCGACATCAATCCCTTATCACTACTCAACACCTATGCTTAACCAACTAATTACCCATCTACCATCTATCCACTATAATCCTCCAACCTACTAAGCTTACAAATTACTAACTAGTTATCGTCATTAGAAATATCAACCATCCTTGACTACCATTTACCATATTTCTATAATAAAATTTTGTAATTAATATCACTAATCCATAATATGTAAACAATTACTAATTATTACAAATGCATGCTCAAAATCAACAAAATTATAATTTTACAAATATGCATTTTAATGCATTTTGTATCACATAAACCAAATATGTGTATAATAAATGTGTAATGTTGCTATTATTCGAAATTATATAAGATAAAAAGAAATAAAGAAATGAAAGCAATGTAACAAATCTAAGATAACTATGCCTATTTCTATCATAATATCTATTATGAATAAATTCATATAACATGTTCCTAAGTTGAAGATAGCTATTCATGTGTCCACCTAATCAAATGGATGTCCTGTGCATGCTCCATTCCAATCAAACCTTACATCTTCTTATTTGGAGCCCCCCATGCCTACTAATCTTACTTATTCAACGACTCATACTTCCCACTATCCATATACACACACCCCTTTTAACATTTCCCTTGTGCCTTCTTATAAATATATGCTAAAGTTAACCCCTATGCCGTTGTTCAATGGGGCATCACCTGTAGACAATTTGACACTTAAACCAAGCTTTTCTTTCCAAAGCGTCACTATTAGAAAGAAAAAGCATAATACAACATCTTTGGTTAGAGGAAGGAAATCCTCCAAAGCCTATGCCTGGTGGATTAAGTCTATCACCTCCTACAAACATGGAGAACACCTCTAAATAATGATCATATTGTCTTTAAATATTTGAGGGGTTGGGGGACCCTTTAAATTCCCCTCTCTTAAGAGATTATCAACATCCATGGGCCATCCATCATTTTGCTTCAAGAGAATATAGTCTCAGGTGATAAAGCCAGAAAGTCACTTCGAAATTTGTGTCTAGAATGGATTTCATGTGTTATGGGACCTAAAGATTATTTCCTTGCAGGAATTCTCATAACCAATTTCTACAATCTTAGAAGGATAACTTAGAGGATTCCCTCTTCCCATAAAATTGGTGAATTGTTACGGACCATATGGTGACAAACAATCTTATTGTGATTTGGTCCCAACAACCAGCTTTCTCTTGGACCATTCTCTCCTCTTGGCCAAAGACTTGAACTTTACTACATATGCAGGGGATTCCTGTGGAACTTGTGTCAGTCTAGATCCTTTAAGCTCTTATTTCTCATCGATATTTGCATAATCATAAACTCTAATAGATAGCTCCTTTTCCTTTATCTGCCACCTGGAGAAATGGTAAGACATGTGTAGATGGTATTACAAAACTCCTGAGTATTTTCTTGATGGTTGGCCAATTACTTAGAAGGTGGGGAGGCTTATATCCTTGACTACTCAAGATAATATTTTGGACCACATGCCTATCTTCTTGGAATTGGACTTTGACCCTTACCAAAAGAAATATCCATTGAAATTAAAACATTCTTGTTTTGAAGAAGAATCCTTTAGATTTCTGGTGAGGGATATCTAGCAAAAATACTCAACTAAAAATAGATCCTTTGTTATGGTTACTTTGGCTAGAAAACTTATGGACCTAAGGAGGGAAGTGATGATCTTCAAAAGGAATAGGAAAGTGATGCAACAGGAAGAAATTTTAGCCATTGAATCAGAATATGAACTCATCTCTTGGAATTTTTTTGATACTTCCTTCCCATGGGGGTTTCACTCAATGAAACTTTGACATATCACATGCATTCATAGCATACTAAACAATAACTTTAATTTGACTACATATTGGAAAATACTTCTAAAAATCACATTATTTAAACCCCTACCAATATGAACCAAATACACCTTCCCAATTAAAAAAACCACTACTTTCACTAGATATTGTAGGTATCCATTTTTTCATTAACCTTTGTTATGCCCTTTATAGTTTTTCATTAACTTTGAGCTCCATTTTTTATACCCTCCAATATAAAAATTATTTACCCTTTATATTCCCCAATATATTATGTCAATTTCTCCCAATGTGAACCTAGGTGGTGTGGTATTTCTCCCCCAGTGAAGCCCCCATGTTCCTTCCCTGTAGAATTATCTTAGAAAATGAGCTCCCCGGAAACTAGGAAAATCCAGATTCTAAAAATGGAAGAAGAGGCTTGCAGATTAAAAAGCAGGTCAAATTGGATAAAGAAGGGGGATGGTAGCATTTTTTTCCACAATAATGCTAATCATAGAAGGAATATTAACTCTATTTGCAAGATAAATATTGAAGAGGGAAAGATTTTCTCTTCCTCCAAAGAGTCAAAGGATGTAGCCTCCTCATACTTATTCTCACTCTTTAAAGACCCGGGTACCTCCAACATTAGCTCCTAACTTTGGCTCATCAAACATTGCTCACTTTTGTTCAACCATGATGTATATGTTTAGATCAATTTCCCTATCACACTTGAGGAAATTAAAGAGGTTCTGAAACATTTCTCTAAAGACAAAAGTTTTGGCCCCGATGGCTAGACAGTCGAACTTTTCCTTTCTTTATTTGACATCATGGGGTCTGATCTTTGCTTAATGGTGGAGGAATCTAGAAAAGACTAGGAAAGTCTTAGTGGTCGTCAATGCTACTTATATAACTTTATCCCAAAATTCTCGAATCTTAAGTCCTTTGTTGACTCTAGTCTTATTTCCTTGTGCATCCTGGTATATAAAATTATCACTAAGGCCATCTCTAATGGGATCAAGAGGTTTCTAGTGGATAATATGTCTCCAAATCAATTTAGATTCCTCGTTGACAGACAAATTCATGATTCCATTTGCATTTCACAAGAAACCATTCATTCTATTAAAACCAAAAACTAGAAATCCCTAGTGCTAAAGATGGACCTCAACAAATTATTTGAGAAAGTAAATTGGACCTATCTTAGACTAGTCCTCCTAAAAATTAGGTTGGGCTTGGAAGTTACAAACTGGATCATGGGATGTGTGTCCTAAGCTACTTTTTTCATCTTAATCAATAGCTCTCCCTCCAGTAATTTCATCAGCTCTCAAGCACTCAGGAAAGGATGTCCACTATCACCTTTGTTATTTTTGCTTGTGATGGAAGGATTGAGCCTCCTTTTACTGAAGGAAAAGAAAGAAGGTAATATAAAGGGCATAAAAATATCTCATAAACAATATATCACCCATATTCTATTCGTGAACGATGTGTTGCTCCTGGGAATGGGTATTGTAACTGAATGGTAGGGTTTTCACGGAGTTATAAAATGTTTTTGCATTGCTTATAGAATAGAGATCAATATGAACAAATATCACTTTCATCAATTTGTTGTCAACCCATATATCCTCTCAGATATTCTATCTTTTTTTCCCTTGCAAATTTTCTCTTTGGAAAATGGTATTAACTATCTTGGATTCTTTCTTAAAACAAATGATTATCATAAATGGGATTAGATGAGGCTAATCAGAAAATTGGAGTAGATGATAAACTTATGGTGTTACAACTGGTTGTTACTGGGGGGCAGAATGATATTAGTTAAATCGGCGTTAAAAAATATTCCTCCATTTTTACCCTTACCTCTATCCAAAAAATGATGCTTAACATCTTGTGAACAGGTAAAAACAATAAAGAATGGATTCATCTAGCTAATTGGTCCTCTTTATCAGTTCCAAAAAGACTTGGAGGATGGGGATTTAAAAATACGACCTGGTTTGCAAAATATTTGACACCGAAAAGTATATGGAGAGGGGAATTTGGAGCCAAGTTATAAAAGGTAAGTATTTAAATAGGTTGTCGATGGTAGATTGGCTTAGAGTCAATGCCAAAAAACCTGTCAAAAGATGTTCCATATTCCGAAAAGCTCTCGTGGCCTCTTTCCCCATCATTTTCAATTGGTTAGCATGGAAAGTTGGGGATGAAAAGAAGGTAGTCCTTGGTAAGGACCCCTTTATAGGTAGTGCCTGTGTATATAAGTTATCCTTTGAATTGATTCAACTCTTACATTCCAAGGGTATTTTGTACCTATGTAATATTAAAAGAGTGGATTCCTATTGTCGTCCACAAATTACTGGTTGACCCCAACCAAACTTGGATTGGTTGGTTCGTTAGTGATGGAATATAATTTATTCAATGAGATAAATCTAAATGGGGTGAGATTAAACAATTCCAAGGACATGTTGGTTTGGAGTTGGGTTTCGTCATTCATAAAAGTAAAATCCCACCTTGCCTATGATTTTTGAGGTATTTTTGAATTCCAAATGGTGGAATAATCTCATTTGGAAAGATAACTTTCCCAACAAGATAAAATGCTTTGCCTTGCTAGTCCTTCACAATAAAATTTTGGCCTAGGAAAACTTGCAAAAAATAAGTTTCGTGGGACCAAGTGAATGTGGCCTATGTAGATAGAATGAAGAAATTATTGACCACCTATTCATGAAATTCATTTTTGCTTAGGAAATTTTTTCTTTTGTTCTATTGGTTTTAGACATTAGAGAAAAGTTGTTATCAACCACCTTTGAAGAATTGTTACATTTTTGGGCGATGAAATACAATATCTTTGTGTCCTAACTATATTTGTTACTTGGGGTTTCCTAGGAATAGGGACATCTTCAGAAATGAAAGTATTTACATCATTCTACAATCCTCCAAGATCATTTCTCGCTTTAGGGAATATCTCCCTCTTCAGAACGCTAAAATCCAGAGAAGAGTCTTATATCCTAATATCCCACAAGATCTTCATGCTAGGTTGTTTTTATGGAGCAACTCAAAGAAATATATGTGGAGGACAAGGACTGATAAAATTGTTAGGAAAGTAGCTCATTTCACAATTGGACTCTGAGTTGGGACCAATACCAAAGTAGAACTAATAGTTTTTGGGCACTCATGATCTTAGCTATGCTAAAAAAATTAAATGCATTCGGATTCTTGGTGACTCCAAGTGTGTCATTGACTAGTTGACAAGTCATTCTCAAATAGATGTCCTAAATCTCGCAGCATGGAAGCACGTGATTGAAGAAACAAAAATCACTTTCAGGATATCAGTTTCCAGCATATTTACAGAGAATATAACAGATTTGCAGACAAACTTCGAAAAAGAAGCTTATCATTGGATCCGGGCTACATTCTATATGAGGATCTTGATGACAGTGATATTCAAGGCATACAATCCATTCCCATAGACTTTATGAATTAAATTTTATTTTTCAGCAAGCACATTGGCAGGTTGAGTTACAAAATTTCCAACTCCATAGATCAAAGAGTTACAAAATTTACAAAACTCCAGGTCACGGCCTTTTTGGACAACCTTTTGATTCATATATTTTCAATTGTCAAAGTCTTTTTTGGAACTTATGGTAATGTATCTCTCCTCTGTAGCCATATTTATCAAGCTCTACATATCTCTATGATATTAGGTTTTGTTGAAACTATAGATTTTTGTCCCCCTGACAGTCTTGAAAACATATAGCTCTGTGCAGATCAGCCTGCAGTTTACGTGCAAATAGCTGAAAAACAGAATACAACAATGAGCAATGCACTTCTTTTATTCCCTGCAATAACAAAAAAATATCTTTCACGATGACAAAAATTAGTCATGTGTCTACCCGACCATCTTTTACAAATAAATTCATTTAAGATGGTGCTAATTCTAATTCTTTGGTTTTATAAGTGCTCTATATTCAAATTTGGACCACTACCATTAATTTTGTTGAAGTTTGACTATGATAACCTTCCTGTGTTCCTTATTGACTATGACGTGGCACTAGTTTTGCATGATATACCAGTGTTAAATTTAAAGTGGCAAAGGTTGATAAAACGTAATGTAAGGGTTTCTCAACATTTTTGAAAAGAAGAAAGTTACTAGGGTACTAGGAATTTGTTGAGTTTAATGTAGATATAAGGTTAAATTATGTGATGGAGGTTTGAAAAGGTGTAGCATTTAACATTAATTAATATGCATCATTAATTTTAAAGGTTTTATCTCTATATTAATTTAGTGATGTTGTAACGATATGATCATATTGATGTATGAACATATCATAATGGTTTGATGTGATGCATAAATCATATCATAATGGGTTATCTTAAATAATATCTACCATTGTTTATATTTTTTTGGTTTAGTTATTTGATATTATCAAATCATCATCAAACATTCAATGAGGTGAAATGATATTCAATGAGGTGCAATGATATATTTTTTCTAAAGTAGTACCAATGAAAAGAAGAAAGTACATAATTGAGAAGGTATGGATCTCAAAGGGCTGGTGCGTATCGTTTTGTGTTGATCCAAGAAGGCTAGTATAGATTGGATACATAGCATTATGTATCATTTAGTTCTATTTAATATTGTGCGAAATATGTGCTTCAGTTTTTTGCGGTGATTTCCATTAAATAAATATATTATTTTATATGTTCACAAAGAGTTCATGACATTGAAGTACAAATGGGAGAAGCCAAAAACAATTTCTCTATGAAATTTCAATTTTCAAATAAATAATATTGATTTTGGAATAAGCTAGTTACATATGTCTTGTACCTTCTCTAGATTCATGTGTGTAGTTATTAGCAATTTCCAAAAAAATTGTACTTTCTCGATATATATTTGCACCTGTATAGTATCAACAATAAAGGCAAATCGAGTTATTGACTCATAGAAAAATCACATTTCTTTACATTATAATAAAATGTGTGATTACTGAAGAGTTTTTTCGATGACTTATTAGAAATCTTATATATATATATATATATATATATATATAATGGAATATTGATAATAAGATTTTATGATTTTGAGAGTTTCATTATGTTTTCTAGAGTACTTGTGTCACTAGGCCTCGGGCTATTGGCCTTTCATCGTCGGCCTGAAGCCTTCGCACAATTCCCTTTGTCCCTTTGACTTATAGCCTAGCCTCACTTTTGTTGTCTAGTTGATTATCTCTCTTATCAGTCTCTTTGCTCCACAACAACACATCTACTCCCCTCACTAACGATGGACTCTAACCTAGATCTGATAAACTACTTTGACATCCCAAATCTCAAACATATTTTTAGCACCCAAGATGAGTATGATAGGCTCTATCCTATCTCTTTAGTCTCTAATATTTGCATCCCACTTGCTCCGACATCAACATGCCATCCCAACACATCACCACTTCCTCAACCTTTGCCCCCCTTAGGATCGTCAGGCACTGGTCCTCATTTTCCCTCCCCATCGATAGCTACAAATCCCCCTTCCCCTTCTACTTCCTCCTTTCCTCATCCTTATCCCCCCATTATCCATTCTCATTCCTCTCCTAGTCACTGTTTACTGCCCCCTTTTGATCCCTTGCTCTAACCTGGCTCGATCCCTCCTTGACACCTAATAAAGGCTTGGTCATCATCCATATCTTTAATAATAAGCAAAGATATTCCCATCAAGGAAATCCCCCAACTCTTTGGGAAAGTTTTGGTAGGAAATTTCTAGGGTAAAATCCTCTCAAGCAAAACCATAGACGCTTGGTTGTGCATCACTTGGAAAACTCTCTTGAGTTTTTCCCCCATCACCCACCTTCCAATTAGACAATTGGTAGCCTTCATTTTAACATTGAAGGAAGAATATAAGAGAATTATGGAACACGAATGGATTTGGGGTCCAACTAACCTCTTGTTAATAAAATGGACTCTGAATTTCAACCTCGCAAGTGAATCTATCTCCAAACATAAATCTTCGGTGATCCTTCCATGCCTCTTATTCATTTTTTGGTATGAAAATGTTGTGGAAGACATAGGTGAAAAAATCCAAAGATTTTTGAAGTTAGAGGATAACTGGGACATGAAATTAGACATGTGATGGCTCTCAATGAAAGTGGAGGTGGACATTATTTGGGTTTAATGGGGGGGAATTAAACTGAAATTTGGATCTCTTATTTGGACTTAGAAATTGGATTATTTGAGGCTTCTTTTATGATTCTTTAAATGTCACTCCATAGGACACCTCATAGCTCACTACACTAGATTTGGTCCCTCGCCACCAAAGAACAAAAGAATATGGAAAAACAAGGTAGCTATATATGCACATTAGAAAGGAGAAAATACCGCTTCTGAAGAAACTACCACCAGCCTAACACTCATCATGGATTCCAATACTAAGACGTTGTGTTGGCCAAAGCCTCCATCATCAAGTTTATATACTATTAATTTGTCAAAATCCCTTACTACTATTTCAATTGTCTCTATTTCTAGTTCCTCTATGTTGATCTCTCCTTCTCCACATTTTATTCCCTCCCCTCCTCCCTTGAATCCCTCTACCTCCTTCCCTGCCATGCCTTATAAATATGTACCCCCTCTCTCCCCACCATTCACTCCCCTAGAACCCTATTTTTCCCCTTATCTTCCTCTCCCTATCCCCCTTTCCCTCCCCCACATGAAACCTCTTCATCACTCAATCCCTCCTCCAAATATGTCCTCCTCTTCCCCCCTTCCCTCTGAGAAGTTCCCTAAGCCCCCCTCCTTTTGGAATCCATACACACTCTACCCTTAGGTTGAACTAAATTAAGTCACTCATTTTATGGGAGGTTTGGCATTGGACTCCATCCTTTCCAATCTAGTAGGCCAAAAGTATTATCTTCTTCAAGCGCAATAGAAAGCGATCCTTAACATCAGCCATGGAAAATAATGTACATCACAAGGGCCCTTAGAGAAGGAAAAGAACTCCCCCACAACATCATTATTCTCTCCTTAAATACTCAGGGCTTAGGGGATGCCCCGAAATGTTTACCCCTCAAATTCCAATTCCAACTCCACAAACCTAACATCCTACTCCTTCAAGAAAAAATGGTTGAAGCTTCAAAAGATAAAACTATGTTAGAATCTTAACTAAAAGACTGGTCATTTGGTGCCTTGGATGCCTATGGTCTCTCAATCAAGTTACTAACAAGATGGTGTCCGCACATACATTTCATTAGCTCTTCCACTCAAAATTAAACTATCGTTATCTCCTTAGAGAGAAAGGAATTATACCACATTATTTCCATTATTAACGTTTATGGTCCATACTCAGAGCATAGGGATTTTTGGGAAGATATCTTTAGCTTTGGATTGCTATCAAATTATTTCTTGATTATAGGAGGTGACATAACTCTTACCCTCACACCAAGGTGGGTTTTGGGATTCTCCTCTAGGGATGATCCCCTAAATAGATACTTTTCTTCCTTGTCCCTCAGGCATTATCTGGTGGAAGTGGAGCCTCTCATATCACCCCCACATGCAAAAATTTCCATTATGGTGATGATGCTGTCTCTAAAAGGCTTAATAATTTTCTTATCTCAATTGAGATCTACAACTCACAAATCATTTCTCAGTCATATATTTATTCAGGAGTAGTCTCCAACCGCCTCCCTATCTTCCTAATACTTGTTAGAGATTATGAAAAACAATCAATTTCATTTCGCTACAATTGCTTTAGGTTATCAGAATAAATCTTTCAATATCTAGTCAATAACACTTGGACACATCTTTAGGACTCATAATCAAATGCATGCATGGCATAATTCACCTCCAATATACCATATCTCAAAGAAAGCTAAAAAATTTGGTCCTCATACTACATCAAAAGGAAAAGAGAGAGGCTTAGGATATCGATTTGAGATAAGCTCCATATATGAGTCTCCACTTGGCCTTTCTTATAACGATAGGATCCACTCCTTAAGATATTTAGAATCTAAAATACTCAAGTTGTTAAATAAGGAGGATATTGAATGAAAGCGAAAATGTAGAGCCACTTGGATTAAAGGAGACAATGACATAAAGTACTTTCACCAATTTTCCTCATATAGAAGAATAAATAAATCCATTTGGGAAATCAAAATACAATATGGCTCCATTATCAACACCTTCCAAGATAAAGCTCAAGAGGGAGTCAAAAAATTCAAAACTCTTTTTAATGAGCCTCCAAGATACCCCATTAGGAAAATTCTAAATATTGTTTCAAACTTTTAATCCTTCATAATTAATGATATGAATATTGCACTAAAATTTAAGGTTTTTGGGAAAGAAACTAAATATATGTTATATTCCATTCAAAGAGGAAAAAGCCCAAGACAGGATGGTCTCCCAATCAAATTTTATCTGGATTTCAATGACTTACTTAAGGAGGATTTTCTTAAGGTGGTCCAAGCTTCCCAACATTTAGGGAAATATTGGGAGAAATAAACTCCATCTTTCTTGCCCTCATGACCAAAAAAAAATGAGGAAACTTTTAAGGAATTTAGACCCATATCATGTTGTTATATACAAGATAGTATCTAAAGTTATTTTTGTTACACAACCAGCTCACAAAATAGAGGAAAAGATAGATCAATGACTTAAAAATTATCATGTTCAAGGGGGAAACCTCCTTTACATTACATAAATGAACAATTCTGGGATGATACAAATGATAAGACCTCCTTGGTATATATAGGAATCTAAGGTGCAGGTTTTAACCTTATACAGAAATTACCTGCAAACAAATTCTTGAAACAGAAAAATAAACAATGGTGAGAACGTAAAACAAATATACACAAAGATTTTCCCCTATATCCCAAAATTGGGACTACCAGATTGATTATTATATTCCTTTCAATGTTACAATACATACATATACATGTTGAAGAATTCATAAACCCCAATCAAATAACCCTATATTATAACATATTCGTAGTTGCCTTAATCGTATCTACAAAATACAATGGGAAGGAAACCATCATGCCCAAAACCATGTGCAAAACCCATGCACAAAACCATGTGTAGGTTTTCCCACCATCCTTGGGTTTTCCCCCCATCCTTGGGTCCAACCAACTATTATTGGGTCCGCATAAATAAAAAAATTCCCATGGCACTGTCCCAGACCCCCTGCAAGGGGGTTGTCCCCCCCCCCCATGACCCCCTTGTTGTGCTTAGCACAACATACATCGAATGGGGCTAGTCGTGGAAAAAATATAACATACAATATAACCAGATCATACATAACAATAATAATATAAGGGCACAACAATAAAAATATGGGGGATACATGGGCACAATAATAATAATAGGGGTCTACACTAACAATAATAATAAGAGGGATACACTAGTATTATAGGGACCTAACATGCCCCTCTTCTTCAAAAAAGTAGTGTGCTCAACACTTGAGTAGTTTTAGATGCTTTTATTATTATCATCCTCCCATGTGGAATATTCAACATGTAAGTTCTTCCACTTAATGAGATACTCTATAATTAATCGATTTCGTAGTTGTCGTGTTCTTGTTTTCGTGGCTACTTCAGTATCAAATATGTTTTTTTGTTCTTCATCAAGTTATGGCAACACTGTTTGAACCGGGAGCTTGTCACTGATAACCTTCTTTAAGCATGAAACATGGAAAACTGGGTGTACTCAGGAAGATGAAGGAAACTCCAATTTGTATGCCATAGTACCAATCTTTTGCAACACCTTGTAAGGACCATAGTACTTGGGTGACACTTTATTATCCTTCTTAGCTTTCTTGAGGTACAATTTTTTGTATGGTTGTAGTTGTAAAAATACCTAGTCGCCTACATCAAAACATATTTCACTGTGATGTTGATCTTCGTGTTCTTTTATTTTATTTGTGCTAGAGTGATGTTATCCTTTAATAGTTGGAGAACTTGTTGTTGATGCTTTATGTAATCTTCCACTACTTGAACCATAGAATTTTCTATTAAAGATGACGTGATGGAGGGTGGATGATTTCCATAAAGTGACATAAAAGGGGTCATTTTTGTTGCAATATGGAAGGAAGTGGTATACCACCATTCAGCTAGAGGTAACAACTTGAACCGTTATGTTTTTTTATCAGATACAAAGCAACGAAGATATCCTTCGAAACATTTGTTCACTATCTCATTTTTCATGTCAGATTGAGGATGATAAGATGAGTTATGAGCTAATTGATTACCAAGACAATAAAATAATTTCATCTAAAACTTTCCAGTGAAAATGGGATCTCTTTCACTTACAATATTCTTTGGGTTTCCATGTAGATTTTGAATTGTTTCCATAAATGCAGTGGCAACTGTATTGGATTTAAAAGGATGAGATAATGCAAAAAAGTGTGCATACTTGGTAAGTCTTTCAACTACCAAAATGATGAAACTCTTTCCTTCAGAATTGAGTAAAATTATGATAAAATCCATTTAGACCTCCTCCCAACGTTGACTTGGAATGGCTAAAGGTTGTAACAGACAAGGGATCTTAATTGTCTCAACTTTATTTTGTTGGAAAACCAAACATTCTGCCACAAACTTCTGAATATCATATTTAAGGTCATCCCAAAAAATTGTCTTCTTAACCCTGTGGTAAGTTTTTAAAAATCCTGAGTGCCCTCCTAAGGGGGAGGTGTGTAATTCTAAAAGAATCTTTTGTTTAAGTTGGGAATTCTTACAAAGATATAAGATATCTTTGTACCATAATGAATAATTTTTATAGCTAAATGTATCAGATGTACAGAGATCTTGGTACAAATTTTGAACGACTATCCACACCTCTTCGTCATTCTTCCACTCATCCCTTACTTCGGTTATCCAATCAGGTTGGATAATAGAAATGGCACAAAGCAATGCTTCCACATCATCATCATTTCTTGAGAGTGCATCTGCAATAACATTTTTGATTCCCTTTTTTGTAGATGATTTCAAAGTGATAACCCAACATATTTATGACCCATTTTTGTTGCTCTTCTAAATATAATCTTTGCTCCAAAAAGTATTTAAGACTATCATGATCGATTTTTACCTTGAAATGTCTTCCCACTAGGTAAGGTTTTCATTGCTTTAGTGGATGTAGTATTTCCAACATTTCCTTCTCATAAATAGGTTTGTCTAAATACTTTCCTTTGATTGGACAACTTTAAAAAGAAATGGGTCTTCCTTCTTGCATTAAAATAACACCAATTCCATTTCCCAAGGCATCACAATCCACAATAAAGGTTTTTGTGAAGTTTGGTGTAGATAAGACCAGTCCTTGGAACATTTCCTCTTTAAGATGTTCAAAGGCCTTAGTTTCTTCTGGAGTCCAAGAAAATGCATCTTTCTTTAGTAATGTTGTTAGAGTTGTTTTTATTCTTCCATACTTATTAACAAACTTGCAATAATACCCTGTCAACCCAAGAAATCCTCGAAGATGCTTTATGGTTTTGGGGATTTTCCATTCCTTAATGGATTTAATTTTGTTAGGGTCTACCTTAACACCCTCATGAGATACAATATGACCCAAATATTTCACCTCTTGTAGTCTAAAGAAACATTTGGAGGTGTTTTCATATAATTGTTTCACCTCCAATATTTTGAGCACATTTTAACATGTTGAACATGATCCTTCCATGACTTGTTGTAGATTAGTATATCATCAAAAAATAGTAACACAAATTTTCTAAGTGTTTGAAAATGGAATTCATCAAACTTTGAAATGTGGATGGTGCATTACTAAGGCCAAAATTCATGACCAAAAGTTCATAATGACCCTCATGAGTTTTGATTTTTTTTTTGAATATCTTCAGTCTTCATTCTAATTTGATGATACCTTGATGAAGATCCAACTTGGTGAAGTAATTTGCTCCATGTAATTCATCCAACAATTCATCAATGACAATAATGGGAAATTTATCTTTAATAATGAGCTTGTTGAGCTCCCTATAATACAAACACATATGCCATGATTCATCCTTCTTATGCACCAATACTACTGGAGCAGAGAAAGAACTTTGACTAGGTTGGATTATACTGGCCTCTGGCATTTCCACAAACATATGTTCAATTTCACTCTTTTGGGCATAGGGATATTTGTAAGGCCTGATGTTTGGAGGAACACTTCCTGGAATCAAATAAATAGCATTATCATGATCACGAATATGTGGGAGGCCTTTGGGAGTCTCAAAAATCTTGGAATGAGTGTCCAAGACTTTTTAGAGATATGGAGAATATAATGATTTCGATGTTTGAACCTCTAGTGAGCATAATTGTGCAATTATTCCCTATTTTTCTTTCTTCGGAAGATTTTTCATGCCATTAGAGCTTATTATCTTTCTTGGTTTCCCTGTGATACACCTTAATTCAACTGCCTTTCCTTCCCAAAAAAATCAATAAAAATTCTTGAAAATTAAAATATATTGTCCCCAAAGATTGTAACCATTAGAATCCTAGTACAACATCAACACCAACCATTGGAATGGAAAGAATTGGACTATTCAATACATATTAACCCATTGTTAGCTTGGTATTATGGAAATTTCCATCGGAATTTATAGTTCCTCCATTTGTGACCATCACTTGACATTCTGGTGTTGGATAGAGGAAGCAATTCAGTTCCTTGGCAATCTTACAATGAATAAAATTATGGGTACTACTCGAATAAATCAACACTATTAAGTTTTTCTTCTTGCTATATCATTCAATATTAAGAGTTTGAGGAGTGGTAATTCGGCCAATGCATTACAAGATATGGTCAGATTCATTTCTTCTTTCTCTAAGGTTGGTTCGTGGTGTATATCCTCCTTTGTTGATGTTTCTTGTTCCTTTTATTCCTCCTCTTCACAATCTATGTAAAACCATTTATTCCCAACAAACTTATGACCTTTAGTGTATTTTCTATCACAATTGTAACAAAGCCCTTTTGCACTTTTTTCCTCCAATTGTTGTGGTGTTAACCTTGTAGGTTTATAGTTGTGAGTTGTAGAATTCCTTGTTGCCATAATTTTTCTTTCAAATTTTCTTGCCACATTGAATTCCATCTCCAATGAATTAGGTTTCCAAAGGAAAACCTCACATTGGAAGCTATCCTTTAAAGTCCCTAAGAAGACATCAATCCTATGCTCCTCTAGAATATCAATTACCCTGATATTCAATTTTTGGATGTCCTCAATGTGCTTAGCCATTGAACCCTTTTGTTTGAGATTTATTAATTAGTTAAAGAATGTGTTTCTCTTTGTATCCTCATAATGTTCCATCATTTGCTCCATAAAAATTGACAAGTTTTTTATGAGAACAAAGCCATCGATACCATACAAATTGATTGGGCACTAAATATAAAGATGCAATGTGTATATTTTGTGTGTGTTTCACATCATGGAGATCAAAATATTGGTCCATATGTAGTATCCATGCTACCTGATCCTTCCCATCAAACTTCCTCATATCGATCTTTGGAATGTGGTGGGTCTTAAACCCAACATTTGAGTCTCTAAAATAATAATTCATATTCCTTTTGTCCTCATCATGAATTTCATGAATTACCTTGTCACCACTAGGAAGCCTTTCTTCTAGCAACTTTGCAAACCTTCCTTCAACCCTTTTATCTTGACATTCATCATTTTCTCAATGTCTACTTTTAAACCAACATTCAAAACTCCCATATCCCTTTTTATACCATCTATCTTAACATTCATCATGGCTTCCAATTCATTTTCGTTAGTTTTTGCAAGAACAAAATTTGTTGCACTTGGTCTCGTAATTCGGATATATGATGTTTCGTTTCTTCCTCTTCTTCATGTGTCATAGTAGATATTTCTAGTTTCTTATTAGGTGTATCCATTTTATTTTTTTGAGGCATTATGGAATCAAGAAATGATATCTATGCTTCACTATGCCCTTTGAATCACTTCAAATTGATTTTTCAAGCAAATATTATGCAATAATTTTTAAACCAATACACACCCTTTTATTTCTTTTAGGATCTCTATCTTGAAACCATTATATGTTGAAAATAGAAACAAGAAATGATAAAAATGGAATCCAAAAATTCTAGTTTAATTTGTCCTTGAATTAAACTGAGAATTAAAATCGAATTTTATTCTCATAGCAACTTGTAATAGTTAACTAGAATGATTTGACTTAGTTAACTTAGGAATTTCGAGTTGGAAGTCTTTCTGAAGTCATGTATAAGTTCTCCCTAAATTATAGGGGTCCAGGATGAGTTAAGTATGAGTTGTAATTAGTTAACTCATTTTACTAAGTTAAGTCGAGTTAACTTAGTTCCAAACTGTTTGAGGAACTAATAGTGAGTTAATAGTCAGTTGATGCATTAGTGCACTCAACTAGTGCTACTCTAGTTAACTGAAGATTCCCTCATCAAAAACTCATGCATGTTGATTCTGTGAATGACCGAGTTGAGACTAGAGTGCATGGACAATGTACTATTTGTTGTATAATTTTATGAGTTGTACTGATAGTGCATGTAATCAGGAACTGGACCTAATTTTGGGTTGTGTAATTATGGATGAGGAATTTCCCTTTAAATACAAGCTAATTATCTCAAGATTTGTGCAAAGAATTAGAAGCTTGGAGGCTTGGAAATTTGGCTAAGTATTTTCCAAAGGAATTCATCAGGTGGAGGATAGGAAATACTTGTGTAGGTTAAGCTCAAGGTTGAGCAGAGCATATTGTATTTATCCAAACTCTTTGACCAAGGGCGCAAGGAAATAGGGACTTGGAGAGTAGGAGAATTGGCTAAGTGGTGGCCAAGAGTTTTCTTGTGAGTCGAAGATTGATTTTACAGAGTTTTGGGATTGTTCTTGTGAGAACAAGAAATGTATTGTCATCTTGGATTTTTTATTAATGCAATATAGATAGTGGGGTTTTGAGTTGTGGTTTTCGCCGGATATTTATTGTGTTATGTGTCATTGATGTTCTTCCTCTTGTCGATTATTGTTTTCATCGATCTTTATGGGCTTCCGCTGTAAAGAGTAGAAGTAGGTTCTTGTCTCTTGTTTTAGTCTATTACATGAGCTTGTGAATCTACATGATTTTCTACATGGTATCAGAGCTAGAATTGTAGAAATTTCTACATTATATATCTGTAATTTTGGCTCTTCAAGGTCTGAAATTTCATCCTATGGTATCCCCTTGAATCTTCTTTCCAAATCCACAAGTCAGATCGATATTGGATTCTTCAAAGTAAAGTTATTCCAAATCCTCCACGATAACCTGATTATGGACTAGTTCAGTAGAGGTAACCTGTACAGAATTCCATTTGTTACTCTTTCAACCTTTGGACCTACTATACAAGACAAACTATTATTTGTGTTATTTCAATCACTTTTTACAAAATTCAAATCTGATCCCTGTAGAGAATGTTATGATGGTTTTTTCTAGGTAACATGTTTGAGACTGATTTCTAAAGCATTCAAAAACCCTAACTTCTTTAGACCATATCTCAGAAAATATAGCGAGCAAATATTTGAAATTTCTACACGAATTTCACCAATATTTTGGGTCAACGTGGTCAAAATTTCATATTCTGAAGCTTTGTATAATTTTTTTAATTGTGAAATAACATGATGACATATTTGAAGCAGTGAAACCCTAGAATACAAAGCTCCGTTACCAAATGTTACGAAACCAACTCACAAAAAAGAAGAAAAGATAGAACAACGACTTAAAACTTATTCTCTTTGAGGGGGGAACCTCCTTTACATTACATAAATGAACAATTGTTGGATAACACAAATGATAAGACCTCCTTAGTATATATAGGATTCTAAGGGGTCACAATATAATTAGAGTCTACATAACAATAATAATGTAAGGGAACAACAATAACAATAAGGGGGTACACTAGTATTATAGGGACCTAACAATTTCCCTTCCCATTAAACCCATAATCATTAATGAGGTCATATCTAATGAGCAATTTTGATTCTTACATGGAAGAAAAATACATGATTTTATCTATATTGCACAAGAGACTTTGCACTCCATCAACTATAGAATTTTTTCTTCCCTTGCACTCAAGGTAGGTATTTCTAAGGCCTTTAACAAATTCAATTGGAAATTCCTAATATTTGTAATTCACAAGCTTGGTAAGGGGCTTTAGACAATCAAATGGATTATGTGGTGCTTGAATTCTACTTATTTATCCATAGTAATCAATGTCTCTCCCTCCCCTTTCTTCAAATCCACCCATGTCCTCTGATAAATTTTCCCTCTCTCCCCTCTCCTTTTCCTTCTTATGTATGAAGCCCTTAGTACCCTTATTAGGGAAGTCAAGTCCAAAAAAATGTTTGAAAGGGATTGAAGTGGCCATGCTCGTGAAAATAACCCACCTCCTCTTCATCAACGACATCATTAGCTTTTTGGATTACTCCCTTCACTCCCTCCTCACCCTTAAATACTACATTTCCCTCTTCCTGTCATGTTATTGGTATGTAAATCAACCCATTCAAATAATTCCTTATCCCTCATCTTCTTCCGATATTCAATACTTATAATATTTTCAAATATTCCCTTACTAATACAAATTGGATAATTATATTATTTTTCATCCATATTTATTATTTCAAAGTGGAAAAAATGTGGAAGAGTTAGCTCACAAGACGTTTTTTACCAGTGGATCCTAGTTTGGAAAGTTGGGATCTTACACCTTTATGATGTAGTTTGAGGTATTAAATGGAATTTTTTGGGGGGTAATATTTTTCCACTTAGGCATTACACCTTTAACCACTATTATACATATATATCCCTTTCCAGTGGAACATGAATCATCTCAATTGGATTCTTTATGCAAAATTTATGAAACTCAGAAGTTGACCTTCTTATTTTGACCCCCATAATTTGAGAAAATGCCATGTTAATCCCTGGTATCCATGTAAAATGGGCTAGACATGTGATCATAATGATGAAGACTCTAGAACAATCATTATTAAACTCTAGTTAAGAGTTGAAGGAGTTAAACTTAACCACTAGTAGGCTATTTCATTGTGTTATAACCAAGCCACTAGGAGGAAAAGGGGCTTCATTCTATTCGAGTGCATTTTTCTCAATAGATGAACAAAGTAGCCAAGAGTGGATAGGAAGAGAGAAAAAAAATAGGGATTGTTCATCGTAGCATCTCGCGAGAAATATGCTTCACATTGTTATACTTGTGTCCATTTTTCCATTCAAAGAAAGAAAGAAGAGAAGCCTCAACTTCCAGTTGAGTTTTCTCCCAAAAGAGTTTTCCAAGTTATAACTTATGTTAATTTGTTTTTTGTGAATTTTATTTTGATGTTCTCTTTTTTTTTTCTACATAATTACAAATTGCATGCATATTCAATAAATAATAATTTAAATATTCAAAAATCTAAGGAGAAATAAATTATCATACTGTATATTTTATGTTTTCTTGTTGAAAATAACAACATAAAATGTTAAAAATAGCATCTAGAAATTCTAATTTAATTTGTCCTTGAATTAAATTGTAATTCTTTTCTCATATCAACTTGTAATAGTTAACTAAGTTAATTTGACTTAATTAACTTAGGAATTTCGAGTTTGAAGTCTATCTGGAGTCATGTAAGCATGATCCCTAAGTTTTAATGGTCCATATTGAGTTTATTTGAGTTGTAATTAGATAACTCAGTTTCACTGATTTGTAGACAGTTAAACTAGTTCTAACTGTTTGTGGATCTAATAAAGGATTAATAGTGAGTTGGTGCGCTTATGCATCCTCAAGTGCTACTCTAGCTAACTGAAGATTACCTCATGAGAAACTCATGCATGTTAGTTCAAAGGAATTCCTAGTTGAGACTAGAGTGCAGGGACAATGTACTATCAGTTCTATGGTTTTCCGAGTTGTACAGATCATGCATGCAATCAGAGAAGGACCTATTTTTTCATTGTGAAATTATGGATGAGGAATTTCCCTTTAAATATGGGCTAATTATCTGAGTAATTAGGAAAAGAATTAGAAGCTTGGAGGCTTGGAAATTTGGCTAAGTATTGGCCAAAGGAAACAATAAGGCGGAGGATAGGAAATACTTGTGTAGGTTAAGCTCAAGGTTGAGCAAAGCATATTGTATTCATCCAAATTATTTGACCAAGGGTGCAAGGAAATAGGGGTATCGAGAGCTACAGAATAGGCTAAGGATTTGGCTTGAGCTAGCTTGTGAGCTAATAGTTGATTATACTTGTGCAATGATTGTTATTTTGGGAACAAGAATTGTATTCATCTTGGATTTCTGATTAATGCAATATAGATAGTAGGGGTTTTGAGTTTTGGTTTTCCACAGATAAATATTGTGTTATGTGCCATTGATTATCTTCCTCTTGTCATTTACTATTTTCATCGATATTTATGGGCTTCCACTGTAGAGAGTAGGGTATATTTGTGTCTTTTGTTTTAGTAAATTACATGAGTTGTGAATCTACAGGAAAATCTACATGGTATCAAAGCTAGATTTGTAGAAAAATCTACATGGTATCAGAGCTGGAGATAGTATAAAAGAGAATAATTATGGAGCTCTAGTTCAGAGAAGACATAAAAGACCCTATGTGAATACTTATTAATGGAGCTAGAAGACTGCTAGTGGGAAGATCAGTGAACCAATTCTTAGTGACAAAAAAGGAGTTGTGATCATTGATATTGGCAGATTGAGAAGCAGGGATTATTTGGGCGAATAATTTGCAGAGCATATTTGAAACATTTTGTTGAAAATTTTTGAGAAATATTCCTTGTGAAACAATACCCAAATTCAAAAAAAAATCATCTGAATCAGAGTTCAGATGAGGGATATATCACCAATTTAAAATCAGCTCTTCTTTAAAAAAAAAATTGTGACGACAGATGTGCGAGTCAAGAACCTGTATGCACATGAGGTACAAGATGCATGCAAAGGATTTAGTAGAAGGGAAAAGGTTATATACTTTGTGGTTGAGAAGGACAATGAATTACCTCTCAACATGCATCCCTAGAAGAAGCCTCATAAGCAGCTTCAAGAAGTTGTGGAGTAGCCACAACTAGAGAAGTTGAGAAGAGACCAAGTGGAGGAATCCACTCATTTAAAGACCTCTAGTAGGGGGGTATTTCGAACCAAGAGGTATATTCTTCTTGTCTTCTCTCCCCAGCAGTGGCACCAATTAATGTTGTACTCTAAGAAACCAATTTCTTGGATGTAGAGAAATTTTGCTTAAGACATTAATAAAAATTATTTACTGTCACTTGTTTGTCACTTAGATATATGTTGTGTTCTCAAATGAAGGACCCGGAGACTTAGTTTTTTAATCTTAATACATGTATGACCAGAACATCTCAGAATGCCATTTTTTGCTAGATACAAATGATGAATGAAGAAAGCTTGAAGGAAAAGTTAAGGATAATATGTTGATCTTTCATAGAATCTATTATCAGTCACTTAGAAGAATTACGGAAATGAGAACTGAATCATAGAAAATATGTTGCTTAACACAGAAACTACTATCTATGACCCTTGGAGAAGTTAAAAATAATATGTTGTCCTTTGTTATATACCTAGGGGGGATAATATGGGGTACCAAGGGAGGTACCCAAGGTAATAATGTAATAATGGGATGGGCCATAGTAATAAATAAGGTGGTTAACCCATATCATGTAAGGGAACACAAGTAGTTAATAATAATGTAATGGGCCCATGGTATTAGTTGATGGTATGAGGGAACCATGGTAATGACCCATGGTATTGTATGTATGAGGCCTATATAGAGGCTAGAGACTCCACATGGAGATATAGTCAAGGATTATTGTATGAACAGGCATATGGCTTGTGGAGTGTTCTCCTTCCTTAAGGAGTGAATGTATGGTGTTGCCCTACCTTAAGGGTTTGATTAATAAAGAAGCATTTATCTATATTTGATCTTGTTATTCTTGGGTTTATTTCTATTCTCGTATAATATCTTTGGGTTAGATCTACAACAAGTGGTATCGGAGCTATAACAAGTGGTATCAGAGCTACGACATCCTTTCATAGAAACTATTATCTATAACTTAGAAAGGAAGGTGTAAACTTCAAGTATAGGAGTGCTCTTTTAAGGAATTTTAACTTTATCTATATAAGCAAATAAAGACCTGCAGCTTCATTACTATACTTGAAAGAAGAAAACATAACATGACACATGACAGAGAAGGTTACAAAATTATACCCAATAACTCATGGAAACTTCTGAATCTTTCATTAATCAATGATGATATCAGGAATGCAGTGACCTAGTCTCCGGGTTCTCCAAAATTCCAACCCTTTCTTAGTAAATTTTCCACTTTTTATACATTGTGTAACAGTTGTTGATTTTTGAAACTTCCCATATCAGCTAACTGCTTTTCTAACTATATGAAGTAAAAATTATTACAGAATTTATAGAGGTTAAAATACACCTCAAAGAACATGAAATAACAGGAAAATAACTGAACTTCGATGATGACATTAACTGTTGGCTTGCTCTGTTAATCGGCTACTAGGTTCTTCTATATATGCTTAAATAATTATTAATCCAATTTAATCGTGATAAACTGTGTTAGCCATGCTTAAATATGGACTTATGTATGTATTAGGTGTTTTGATTGGCCAAAACACCAAGAAATTCGACCAATTGTCTTTTTCTTCAAATTTGGCTTTAACACTGATTTTTATGTTTACACAACAAAATCGATGCAAAATACGCAAAGCGGAACTGAAAGGAATTAGCCAAATTTAATAAATCTATCGAATCCACCTATTCAGTGCTCCTTTGACTTCCCATTATAAATCACAATCGGCTGTATCCAATGTTATATCAATGTAATGTTGGACTTACGCATAGTTCCTTCATATCTGCACTTTTCTATTATATAACTTTAATAATGAAAATATACCATAATGCATGATTTTTCCGCCTCTAATGTGGGCTTTGCAGAACTATCGAGGCATACCCTTCCGCCAGTATATCCCCACCGTAGATATGCACTTTTCATATCGGACGACCTATAAATATTTTGGGTGGGACATAAGCCCGGATAATACCCACCCAAAATGGGCAGTTTTATCTCTCCACCTAGCTACTACATGTCGAATGATAAGTGGGATCAGGTGAGTTCCAATAAAAACCATTTACTGTTTTTTCTCCGCCCGAAAACCTACCTTATAACTTGAAATCTGCCTTTTAATATGCCTTGTGGACCCGCCGGGGCTTTTAATATAATATATATATGCTTCAAGTCCGGCCTTTCTATTATAACCCTTTATAATAGAAATGCATATAAAACTGTGTAAACAAAATATATATGAAGGGCTTTTGATATATCAAAAAACCTTTACAACCCTTGATAATACGGACACGCTGAGTTATAAAATATAGCATATAAGCTATCGGGTCTGGAATCCCCATTGCTCATCACAATCGGCGCTTTCCATATATATGTGTGTGTGTGTGTGTGTGTGTGTTATGCGATATGACAGACCCATCGCAATTATAAAACATAATATATATGCTTTCAGGTCTAGCCCGCGATCGCAAATCGCAATTGGCATAAGTCATAAATGTTGTGTGATAATCGCAGACCCAACGGAGTTATAAATAATGGTGTAATCAACATCAGAACTGGCATATCGTTATTGTGGACCCGCCGATATTATAAATATAATATATATCCTTTCGGGTCCGTCATCGCAAATCGCAATCAGTGCTTTCCATCGTTATATTGACCCAACCCTTAACATATTGCGATATGAAGGAAGTGTCAAAGTTATATAACATAATATAAAAACTATCGTGTCCGGCATCCTTATTGCAAATCACGATCGGCAAATGAATTAATACATAATAAGCGTTCTATGGTATTTTGGACCCGCATACATTATAAAATATGGCATATATAATATCAGGTCCAGAACCCAATCGCAAATTGCAATCGACGCTTGTCAGCGGAACCAATCATCCATAATCATTGCGGATCCGCCAAATTTTTAAACGCAACATATATATTTCGGGTTCGTTGTTAACACTTTAACACTTGTTTCCTTTGTAAATCCGATATATTTCTTTATTTCTTTCTCGTTTTGATATGCACTTATATATATATATATATATATATATATATATATATATATATATATATATATATATATATATATATAGGTATATATGTATGTATATGTATATGTATATGTATATACACATATACAGATATACATATATATATATATATATTTTTTTCCCCTAGGAAAAAGTCGTAATTTTATTCATGTTGATAAAATTACATTTTGTAGATGCATAATGCATATTCAGATGGCTGTTCCTGTACCCCAGGAAAGCGAACAGAGTAAAAAAACACAAAATTGCAAGTAATTGTTCCTGTTGTGACAGGAAACTACAAGATATAGAGAAAGGAAATGAGAAATTAAACTTTTCTGCCCTTCTTCTTCTCCACCCGTCGCCAACCTCCATATATATATATATATATATATATATATATATATATATATATATATATATATATATGGGTCTAGTTCTATATAACCGTTTATATAATGACTTGATTTCCTTGTATAGCAACTTTGGCTACTCCAGGGTTGATTCTTTTACACTTCTTCCTTTAGAGATGCCGATATATAATAAACAAAATATTTCATTTCTTTTAGACTTTTCGGGGAGGGTAAAGAATATAAAGGAGATTTATTGAGTTTGAACTCCCGATAGTGATATAACTGATAAATAAACATCAAAGACAATATAAGCTACAACATCTGGCTCCAACTGGGGATAGTGCTTTTGCCACATAAGCACTAAGAACCAAAGATCAATGCTTTATCCATTGGGCATGGAGTCATATATTGCTTCTCCAAACTTAGCTGTGTAAAAATTTTGTACAGTAAACCCATGTCGATATCTATAGCAATAAAATGCTTGTGCTTTGATAGCAAAGTATTGAGAATCATAGATCAGTAGCCTTAGTTGGGCATGGAGTCCAAAACTGCAAAAACCCTGAGACTTGACAAACTGGAACCTAACAATATTGAAGTTTGAAACCTCTACAAACCAATTTCCAATTGGGAAAGTCACCCTTATTCATCAACTAATGATTAAACTGAAAGAACTGCAACTGGAAACCAAATTCTCAACACCTGAGCTTATTTATGTACAAGTTCCTACATATGAACATGATTGATCTCCATCAGGTGAAGTCAATCTTCCAATGGTACTAGGTTGGCATTTGGTGCTTAATCTAAAACCATTCTGCCAATGAATCTTGAAAATGCAATTCATACTTAATAAAAAATAAATTATGCGTAAAGGCAGCTCACAACAAATATTAGAAGTATATCCACAAAACAATATGTGTAGACTACTGATAAATTTCTCCATGTGATCTACCACAAGATCTTCAAAAGTATGAGGAAAAATATGTTCTTGATCAGCTCCAAAAAAGAAATTCTCTATGTATGAAGGTTACTGCTCAATTAAACTTTCTGCTGGGATAATATGTTCAACAGAACAATCAGCAACATCTTTAAGGAAATGGTCTATGTCACTTTCAAGTCTCCTCTTTTCATCTCTAAGCTTTGATTGAACATAATTTGTAATTCTAACTTCAGGGAGAGAGAATTTTTTTTTATCATTACTATACGACATATGATCAACTTCAAATAGACTATTTACCTCTGATCCATGGGCATCCTTATGTTCTTCAATGCACTAATATACCATCTCTTTATCATATTTCTCTTCACATAAGATAGCCTCTTTTGCTATGATAGATCACTCAATATATTTTTGTTCAACACATACCACTTGTTGGTTTCTTCCTGTATGTTTAACACCCAAATGATGCACTTGAAGAACTTCATCTTGTTCCCCATTTAAACCATTTTCATTATAGATAGGAGTATCATCAAATTTAACAAAATAAGAACTCTGGGGATTTATTTGCAACTTAATTATTTCTTCCTCCTCTCGACTGCTGAGCATAAATTCTTGATGCATGCTTGAAATTTCCTCCATCTGAATACTCTCTTGATTTGCTTGAAACACAGTCAACCAATTCTCTGCTTGGGATATCATTGGAGAGAAATTTTTTATAAACTTCTCCATATCATTTGGAGAAAATGATGTTCGATCTTCTTAGAACATAGTCAACCAATTCTTTGCTTGGGAGATTATTGAAGAAGAATGCTTTATAAACTTCTCTGCATCATTTTGAGAAAATGATAGTTCCTCGCTTTTAGAGACTTGCTCATAGTTAATCAGGCTATAATCTCTCTGAATGCTTGATATATTATCAATAAGATCATTAGTTTCCTCAACGGGATTATCTTGAGCTTTTAAAGTTTCTTTAAAATCATAACATTGACAACAATTTTCAAAAAGAAACTTGTGTGGATAATAAACTCTACAAGAAGAATTGAATACTGAATTGAAATATTTCAAAGATGAAATGCTTGAATGAGGCAGAGACCTTAACCAATCCCTAGCTTCTAGGTCCAAAGAAAACATAAATGACTTCATCTTCACATATTCATGAATGATGCCATGCTGCTCCATGCATTCATGAAACTCTTAGAGATGCTGAGTTGGATCTTCATATTCTTTTCTACTAAATTTTGGAAGATACTCATCCCGAACATAAAATTCAGGCATGTCATGAGGATAGCCAGTGATCCCAGTAAAATCAAATTGATCAAATTTATGGGCTAAGAATGCAGGGAGAGCCATTAAAACCCAGAAAGAAAACTTCAAAGTACAGAGGAGTCACCAATTAATGTGCTAAGTGAAAATCACAAGTGTGAATGTACAACCAACTGCTAAAACTTGTCATTCTCAAGAATCAGCTTCAAACTTAATGAACCCAAGAAAAGTTTTTTTATTCTATTGCTTTGCAAGCTATGGTCTTTGTTACAATGGAATCGCCTTTTATTGCTTTTATTTGAAACAACCAAGTATTTCCTCCTCATTGAACAACCAGAGGAAAATCTTAAAAACCAAGGGACAATTGTTCTTGTCTTCTCTCCCCGGCAGCGGCACCAATTGATGTTGTACCCTAAGAAACCAATTTCCTGGTTGTAGAGAAATTGTGTTTAAGACATTAATAAATATTATTTACTGTCACTTGTTTGTCACTTAGATATATGTTGTGTTCTCAAATGAAGGACCTAGAGACTTGGTTTTTTAATCTTAATACATGTATGACCAGAACATCTCAGAATGCCATTTGTTGCTAGATACAAATGATGAATGAGGAAAGCTTGAAGGAAAAGTTAAAGATAATATGTTGATATTTCATAGAAACTATTATCTGTCACTTAGAAGAATTATGGAAATGAGAACTGAATCATAGACAATATGCTGCTTAACACAGAAACTACTATATGTGACCCTTGGAGAAGTTAAAAATAATATGTTGGCCTTTCATAGAAACTATTATCTATAACTTAGAAAGGAAGGTGGAAACTTCAAGTATAGGAGTGCTCTTTTAAGGAATTTTAACTTTATCTACATAAGAAAATAAATACCTGCAGCTTCATTACTATACTTGAAAGAAGAAAACATAACATGACACATGACAGAGAAGGTTACAAAATTATACCCAATAACTCATGGAAACTTCTGACTCTTTCATTAATCAATGATGATATTAGGAATATAGTGGCCTAGTCTCTGGGTTCTCCAAAATTCAAACCCTTTCTTAGTAAATTTTCCTCTTTTTATACATTGTGTAAGAGTTGTTGATTTCTAAAATTGCCCAAATTATCTAACTGCTTTTCTAACTATATGAAGTAAAAATTATTACAAAACTTACAGAGGTTAAAAGACACCTCAAAGAACATGAAATAATAGGAAAATAAATAAACTTCAAAGATGACATTAACTGTTGGCTTGCTCTGTTAATCAGCCGCTGGGTTCTTGGGTATATGCTGAAATAATGATTAATCAATTTTAATCATGATAAACTGTGTTAGCCATGCTTAAATTTGGACTTATGTGTGTATTAGGTGTTTTGATTGGCCAAAACACCAAGAAATTTGACCAACTGACTTTTTCTTCAAATTTGGCTTTAACACTGATGTTTATGTTTACATAGCAAAATAGATGCAAAACATGCAAAGCGGAATTGAAAGGAATTAACCCATTTTAATCAATCTATCGGATCCGCTTGTTCAATGCTCTGTTGACTTCCCATTATAAATCACAATCGACGGTATCCAATGTTATATCAACTAATGTTGGACTTCCGCATAATTCCTTCATATTTACGCTTTTCTATTATATACATTTAATAATGAAAATATACCATAAAGCATGCTTTTTCCGCTTCTAACGCGGGCTTTGCACAACTATCGAGGCATAACCTTCTGCCAATATATCCCCACTGTAGATTTGCGCTTTTCATATCAAACGGCCTATAAAGATTTTGGGTGGGACATAAGCTTGGAGAATACCCACCCGAAATGGGCGATTTTCTCTCTCCACCCAGCTACTACATATCGAATGATAAGTGGGATCGGGTGAGTTCCAATAAAAACCATTTACCGTTTTTGCTTCGCCTAAAAACCTGCCTTATAACTTGAAATCTGCCTTTTAATACACCTTGCAGACCCGTCGGGGCTTTTAATTAATATATATATATATATATATATATATATATATATGAAGGGCTTTTGATATTTGAAAAGACCTTTAGAACCCACGATAAGACAGATGTGCTGAGTTATAAAATATAGCATATAAGCTATGGAGTCAAAAATCCTCATCACTCATTGCAATCGGCGCTTTCCATATATATATATATATATATATATATATATATATATAATATCTTATGTGATATGACAGACCTGCCGCAATTATAAAACATAATATATATGCTTTCGGGTCCAGCTCGCGATCGCAAATCACAATCGGCATAAGTCATAAACGTTGTGTGATAATCGCGGACCTGACGGAGTTATAAATCATGGCGTAATCAATATCGGGTCTAGCCTATTGTTATTGTGGACCAGTCGGTATTATAAATATAATATATATCCTTTTGGGTCTGTCATCGCAAATCGTGATCAGCGCTTTCCATTGTTATATCTACCCAACCCTTAACATATTGCGATATGACAGATGCGTCGAAGTTATAGAACATAATATAAAAACTATTGGGTCCGACATCCTTATCACAGATCATGATCGGCAAATGAATTAATACATAATAAGCACTCTGTGTTATTTCGGACCCACTGACATTATAAAATATGACATATATAATATCGGGTCTAGAACCCAATCGCAAATCGCAATTGGCGCTTGTCAATGGAACCAATCATCCATAATCATTGCGGACCCACCAAACTTTTAAACGCAACGTATATATTTCAGGTCTGGTGTTAACACTTTAACACTTATTTCCTTTATAAATCTGATATATTTCGTTATTTCTTTCTAGTTTCAATATACACTTATATATATATATATATATATATATATATATATATATATATATATATATATATATATATATCAGGTCTAGTTCTATATAACTATTTATGTAATGACTTGATTTGTTTGTATAGCAACTTTGGCTACTCCAGGGTCGATTCTTTTACCCTTCTTCCTTTAGCAATGTCGATATATAATAAACAAAATATTTCATTTCTTTTAGACTTTTCATGAGGGTAAAGAATATAAAGGAGTTTTATTGAGTTTGAACTCTCGATAGTGATATAACTAATAAATAAACCTCAAACACAATATAAACTACAACAGTTCCATTCACCCATGATGCATATAGGGAGGCATATTTAAAGGATGAGGACTTCAAGGATATGTTTCAGTAGTTTCACAGCTAGAGTCAAGTGCACAATGGTGACAACACATTTTACCATGATCTCTAGGATAGGTTACTTTATAGGCTGCATAAGTTATGTGTTCCTAAAGGTGGGCGACTGAAACTAATTAGAGAGGCCCACACCTCAAAGGTTATAGGACACTTTGGTGTAGGGAAGATAGTGGAAAACTTGTAGAGATATGTGTATTGGCCCAAAATTCAAAACTAGGTAATTACATTCATAAGAGGATACATGCTTTATTGTACAAGAAAGACTAGTAATAAGAAACACGGTCTATACCATCACTTGCATGCACTAACTTGTCCTTCAAAAAACATTTCCATGGACATTATGGGAGGTTTACCAACAAACAAGAAGGACACAACAACTTGTTGATGGTAGTTAATAGGTTCAGCATGATGCATGATTTAATGCCATGTAAAAAGACCACCAATGAGAAAGAAGTAGTGAATCTATTATTTTCACAAGTATGGGTGCACTTTGAGATACCAAGGAACATCATTTTATATAAGGGTACATGATTTATTAGTGCACTCTAGACTACATTGTGGGAGAACATGGACATAAAGTTTAAGATTTATACAACATTCCATCCATAGACAAATGGGAACACAGAAGTAGTCAATAGGACTTTGGTGTAGCTTTTAAGGGGTTACAATTAGAATCATATAAAGAATTGGGATTAAAATATAATATATATACATCACTCTTATAACTGAGCATTTCACACTTCTACTAGTAAGTTTCCATATGAAACTTTTTTTTTATCTTCCAGCTTCACCTATGGATATTGCATATGATCAACAAGGAATAGTGGGGGAAGATCTTACTAGGGATGCCTTAAGGGCAAAAAATCATTGAGAAGATTAAGAAAATCCAAATACAGGTATAGGAGATGCTACAAAAGTCATAGAAAAAATATAAGTCTAGGTATGATCAAGGCATACTAGAAAATTCCTTCAAGGTGGAAGACAAAGTATGGCTATAATTAAACAAGGACTGGCTACAGGGTCTTAGTAAGAAAATAAAATCTACATGATATGGTCTCTTTCATATATTGGAAAAGGTGGGAGATAATTCCTATAGACTTGGTCTATCCCCATACATGTTCCTTTACTCAGTGGTGAATATAGAGAATTTGAAACTCTATTAGTGTTCCATGCTAGAAAAGGAAGAGGAATGGATCCTACCTTCCATAGAGTATTTGGCATGAGATTATTAGGAATATATAACAAAGGTTAAAATTTGTAGAAGAGTTATAAAATTAGAAGATAGGGGTATCGTGACCTTTCACATACTAGATTGAAAGGATAGCTTCCAGGAAAAGATAAATGGTACACTTGAGAGAAGGTAAAGGAAAAAATTCCTCACCTTATTTAGTAGAATATCTTGGGGACCAAAAGCCTCCAAAAATTGGGAAGTGTTTTTTATATTAGATCACTATATTAGTTTTCATTCATATTTATGCTTTCAGAGTATAAAAGAGTCTAGGAATCAACTCACAGGACCATTTTTATCAGCGGGTCCCAATTTGGTGAATTGGGGAAAAACAATGTGTTTTGGGGGTAAAAATTTTCTACTTGTGCATTACATATTTTAATGTTATTCTACACATAGATACCTTTCAAGAATTTCATTAATCAAATTTTATATGCAAAAATAATGCCGCTCAAAATTTGACATTTCTACATTGACCACGATAATTCAATAGGATGTCATGTTATCCCTCATTATTAATTGAAATGATGCTATCCACATGTTGACGGTGTTGGACTCGCCAACATTCAGGGGATCAACCCGGTATGAAGTCCCAATTAGACCTCACACCATTTAGTGTGGGAGTTCCATCTGGTATGATGGCCCAGTTGCCATTTTCTTAAGGATTTGCCTCAACTCTTGCTTGTCAGCACAGGAGAGTGGTCTTCTTTGTCTTTAGGAAGTGAGGTTTGCATGCCTGGTGAGTGTAAGTGTCACTTGTGTCAATGATTCTTTCACTATAGAGGGAGAGGGTGGTAGTGAGACCCAAGTTGGTTGGGATGAAGTCCCAACTCGACTAGGAACACACAACACAATAGGATGTGCACAACTTCCAAAGGAGCAGTCCACATGGATGCGGAAGTCACAACACACAAGGTAAGATAACATGTACAACACTCAATGAATGAGTCTGAACAAGTGCAACGGTTGTTACAACAAGTTGTATGTGAAAGTTTTGTCTAGTGTCCAGGAGAGTAGTCTACACGGGTGAGACAACATTAACAACATATACAACACATTTCCATTAATAGATTATGTATTACAACAAGTGAAATAGTTTAGATGTAGAACATAGGTTAAAGAAACATGCACCACAAGTGTTAAATATTAGTCTTACAATAGTTACAATACATGTGTGAAAATGTGTTGGCTTGTTGGCAGGCTTCTGAATTAAGCAAATGTTCCAAGACACATCGTTACACCATATATCACTAACCCTAAGTGCAGGGTGTTGGATCCACTACTTACTCCTCAAAGAGAACATTGTAGACTCTCTTGGCTATGTGGGAGGAGCTGAGGTGAAAGAGTCCTTTGCGTGTGAAAGTGAGCGGGCATCTATAGCCAAGGGTGAAACTCACCCTTGTGGTTGTTCAACTACCCTCATGACTATTTGGCTTCCATGAATTTTTGACTTACATGACTCTATGTTCAACAAGTGGGTCTCTTGGACTTCAATGTTACATCACGTTGATTGACAACATAGCCCATAATAGAGATGTGGATGACATGACTCATGGCATGACTCAACATGACAATGTTGGTACATTCGTGCTACTGCTTGAATGCATGTCGAGCTAGAGTGCTACTGGGTGATAGATGTCTTCATGGTGTATCACATCTTCACCTCTGCATGGCGATGTGCACAGGGTATTTGATGGTCTTTGGTTCGCTTGATGAAGTTTTGGCATGTTGCTCCTTGCTTGCATGTTGGAAGGCTTGAAAGGATCATCTATTCGTGAAGGTGCATGTTTTTTCATTCATCCATTGATGAGCACATCTCTTCGCATGCATCATTCATTCGTCTGTTGGTGAACCTATCCTTCTGCATGTGCTCCCTTCGTTCATCCCATTCGTTGTCTTGCCATGTTTGCTGGTGTACCTGTACTTGCAGTCACTCATGAAGAGATGACATCAAATCCAAAACTTCCTAGTCTACCATGACACATGATCAGTTCAGATGTAGGCGACCGGGAGAGGCAGCAAGGTTGTGAAGCGGGATGATGGCTTCGGGCACTACTGATGAAAACTGTGCGAGATTCACTGAGTGATGGAGATGGAAAGTCCAAGTCGACAGTGATTGTCTACAAGGTCTGGCTCGGATGGAAGGAAAAATTGTGCAAATTTTGGGAGGGACAGTTCGGGCTGTAGGAGAGAAAGGTAGGAAAGATTTGTGCAGTTTCCAGAATGAGCGGGAAGTAGGGGCTTGAAGGCCAAATTTGTGCAATTTTCTAGAGGAACAGGTCAGGCTATAAGGAGGGTCAGCAAGCAGGGATTGCACAGTTTTTGGGAGGAACTGCCCAAGAAACTAGCAGCCAAAATTGTGCAATTCCCAGAGGGAACTGACAGGTGGATGCTGGGGTCACTGGCAGCCAAAAATATGCAATTCCCAGAGGGAACTGGCAGTTGGCTACTGGGTCACTGGTAGCCAAAAATGCAAAATTCCTGAAGGGAACTAGCATTCTGCTGCTAGGGGTTGCTAGTAGGGGAAACTGCATTGAGGACCGGAGGTTAGTCTGCTGATCATCTCTGCACAATTTATGAGCTGAGAAGATTGCGGGTAGAAGGAGGAATGCTTATAAAAACTGCAAAATTTCTAAGATGAGCAGTCAGTCGACTGTCAGGGTGACTGACTCGGAAAAATGCACAATTTTCTGAGGGAGACAGGGATGGGCACTTGGTGTCTATCTGGCCTGTCTGTGCAACTTTCTCAGTCAGCAGAGTGAGTAAGGTCAATGGCCTCTATGCAATTTTTTAGGGGAGTTAGCCCCGGGGTGACTGCTAGGTCTGATTTTCCGGGTGGCCAGCACGAGAGTTAATTGAAATGATTGCAAGCAACACAGCTTGAAAAGACTAGCTTGGTGCTTCTGCACTATTCTGGTTGATGGTTGATCGAGTTGATGGCGGGGTGATGGTTAGGCTATCAGACGGGAGTTTGGTCATCAGAGCTTCAACAAAAATGACTAAGTGTGTGAAAAATCGAAAGATGCATAGGTGATCATGCATACACACATTCACATGACTTGATGATGAAACGACTCAAAACATCGAGACACACATGTTTAACATGACTGACCGATGGTGCAAGCGATAAGCATGACACTCGTGATTGATCTTTAATTGACCATGATAATGCTTGTGTGACAATGAATGTGACTCCATGTGTGAGTGTGATAGATTCTTTCATAGCGAACATAACAAGTACACATGAAGCAAAGACTTTGAGCATAACCCGAACATGGTCGCAAGCATGACTTAGACACCAACATGCAGAAACTTGAATGAAATGAACAAGCAAGGAGGATACAAAGACTCACATGAGCTCATGGAGTGAACCCGAGTGTGTGTAGTAATCAAGTGAAACTCTCAAGGGAGGCTTAGAAATTGGTGCAGGCCAAAATTTTGGAGGGTGGTTGTAGCCGCTACAACACTTGGTGACACACTAGTAGAACTCTAGCTTCTTTGTTTTAGTTCATTGCTAGCATAGGGCCTTTGTCTTTTGGGGAGTATTGGATCCTTGTGTAGGTTACTTCAGCTTCCCCACTTACCCCATGGACATACATGTTTTACAGTTTTCCAACTCAGTCAAACACAATCAAAAGTTCAGCTTGATCTCAGTGTTTCGAATTCACAAAGGGTAGCTTAGCTCGCGAGTTGAAGATTTTCAGAGTATAAGTTTTCATCTCTGGTGTTGCTCTGCTGCCAGTCGGCCTGGACAGTACCCTAGTGGAGTCATGCAGGAAAACACACATTTCTTTACTACCAGCAAGACTGGTCAGTACCCCGGTGGAGTTGCATGCTTCACCTCTTTGCGCAGGAAGCCTTTCTCTTCTTTCACCTTTGTATTTTTCAAGAGGAGTATGCATAAGCATTTATTTATTTTGGGGTGGAAGAGGGATCCCGAATTATTGAGAGCAAAAGAGGTTTTTCCTTTAGAGAAGCATGTAAGACCTCTAACATAGGACTTCTCATTTTATCTTCCCCTTCTCTGTTTCTACTAGTTGGATGAGATCGAACACATAGAGCAGAAGGCTGAGTGCAGGCATGGGGCTTCCCAGTGTGGACACAGGTTCATGGTGGGACCAAAACTTCCCTTGCATACGGCTCGTATTTTCCATCAAGACTTCATTGGCTGAAGATTATAACCAAGCACAGAGAAGAGGGACACAAGACTAGCCAAGTTGTGCAGTGTCACAAGTCTCTTCAAATTTCAGCCACATACTCTATTTCAAAGTCAGAACGTAATAATTGGCAGCACTTATTTTCAAAAACAAAAATAATAATATATCACACAAAAAAAACGAACGTGGAAAAAAATACTAAGAAAAATAAAACAAAGCACAAACAAATATAGTAAGCAAACCAAACATGATGAAAACAACAAGCAGAAAGCAGACTATGTACATGGCATGGGCACGGCCCGACCTACTGAATATAATGTTTGAGATCTTGGCCATTGATAGGAAGGTTGTCAATCCTCCCATCAAGTGATTGCAAATTATACGTCTATGGGCCAAGCTTCTCATAGACCAGTGCAAGTCCACTGGGCTCCACTACCAGAACCTACTAGCATTCCAAAAGACCTTCAAGTGAAGAAAACACCATTGTTTCAGGTACTGCATGCAACATGGGCTTGGATAATGGCATAGGGTAGTTGTTTTTATTCTAGGAAGGGTTCAAGTTTTTGAAATCAATGCATAAGCAGATTTTCCTAGATTTCTTACGTGTAGGATTTAAACTAGAAAACCAAGTATTATGACGAACTTTGCAAGCAGTCCAAGCACCCAAAATGTTAATCAATTTTTTCTGTAAAAGGAGTGCAAACAACATGTATGTGTTACCTGGTCTTCACTGCAATGGCTTGTCTCCTCCTTTACCTGGAATATCATGTTGGATTTCTTGCATGTAGTGTGTACTCAGGTCATCATCTACCCATGCAGACCCATCCCGGTATTGTTTGGTCAAGCAGTCAAATATTTTTCGCTGTTGTGGTGTGTAGCTTGCACCGAGATTGGCCATCTTCGGATCATGATAGGTTCATAGGATGCTTCGTTCATTTGTATCAATGGTCCTTTATATGTTCAACATGATAACTTCATACTCATAATAATGATTTGTGCATTCAAACTTCAAACAGCTCGAAATCATGCATTGTATGTTGTTTTAGATGATTGAGATACACTCGGTCCTTGAGCCATCATGTGTTTCCGATTAGTCAAGACTCATTGCCCACAATTCATCTGTACATGGACCGTTTGGCATGCTAGTACTACTACTACTACTATTGTTGCTACTACTACTACTATCGAAAAAATAAACTGTACAAATTTCATTACCATTAGTTGGGGAAGGAAGGAGTCCCAACTGTGTGTCTGATGAGGTTGGAGTTGGCCATGCAGGATAACACTCCAATGTTGTTTCCAGGACGCAGTTGACAAACATGAGTTCTGTGAAGTCCAATGGTTCGTTCTATCCATGAAGGGGAGTGACATTATGTTTCATATACCTCTCATATAACACTCGGATTTGGTTTCATTTTCCCTTTTATGGAAGCCACATGTGAGACCAGTCTGTAGCAAAATATCCATACAACTTGGTGAACCTGTCTCTGCTGAGTAGCAGGCCATATGCTTTTGGTATGTCCACAACAACTATTTTGATGCATTGGTGGACTCAAATGTCATGAGATAGTCAAATGATCATGTCTCGTAGTTCACCAATGGCTAGTACTGATGTTCGATCAAGTTGGATGATTCTCGTAGATGTTTCGCTCCATTTTGCATTGATCTTATTAAAATGCAGAGCAGCATGACGTTGGTTGTTGCGCCATAATCAACCAAGCACTTGTGAACATTGTAGTTGAAAACTTCAAATGAAAGCAGGAATGGGGGAAAACCTGAGTTTGCTTCTTCCATCCGAAGTGTATTGAGCATAGTGGAAAGTGACTTAAGAGGTGTGCCTACTCCCTTGCTGGTATAGGTTGCACTGTCTATTGCTGTCTGTTCGAACGCGCGTAGCAGGATATCTCACTGACTCTGAACTTTGGCTAACTTGAACAAACTAATTTTCACTCAAGTTTTCTTCATGTCATCAACTATGTTGTAGTCCAGAGGTGGTAGACTAGCCAAGGTGTACGGGGTGGAACGAATATTCGTGTTGTCCAGTGGAGTGTTTTGCAACTTGCTGCTCATGGAGGTACTCTTATCCGCTGCTGTCTTCCCAGACTTGTTTTGTGTTTGTTGCTTTGAGGCGGCTGGTGGATTAGCCTTCTTTATTAGCAGCCTCACCTTCTCTTGCATTTCCCCAAGTGCAAGGGGAGCCCCTTTACTCCTAATATTATAATGATCATTTTGATTTTGGGGCTACTTCTTGGTGTTCGTCTTCAAGATTACTTGTGAGCATTGATATGTGTTCACCACATGCCTAAAACTTGGTGTTTCATCAAGCGCAAACTCTTTATTATTGTAAGTGTCTTCCGGATACTCTTGCATATCGCCTTCCACATTGAGTGTATGACTGCAAACAAAGATAATGTCTTGCTTCCAATCCGAACAAGAGTTCTCGGGGTGATACTCTTCATGGAAGGAACAGAAATTAGGATCTGCACATTGATCGAGTTGGAACATAGGCTTCTGTGTAGTTTTTGAAGCGAACTAGTTGTTTCTTGATGAGCCTATTGATGAACTATTTTCCTGTCTCTGTCTGGGCGAATGAATTTTTGCAAATGTGTCCATTTTCCATTGCTTGAACTTGGACACTTTTGTGGTAAATTTCTTAGCAAGGCGAGTGAGGGTTTCAATATCAGTTTCTTCCTTGTCTCTGCCCTTACTCATCGTTGCTTGGGGCTCCCTTCTTGTATCCTTGGATTCCTTCATTGATTCATCATCCTTGATGGCTCGGATTACACGCAAGTCTTTTTCAACAACAATAACCTCTTCACAACTTTCCAGGAGTGTTGGTTTCACAACTCGCTTGATAAGCTACGTGATGCTAGTTGGTAGTGCAGACGTGTAATAGTCAATAGTGATGGAGTCATGAGGTTTAGTGTCTGCTGTAAACTTGTTCAAAATACGTGTAAACCTCTGATTGAAATCTTTCACTTTCTCTTTTCCCTCCATCTTAAGGCTTCCCAGTTCTTTAAGTAGCATGGCTGGGGTCTTGTCATCAACAAACTTTTCATGGAACATACATTTGAAAGCACCCTAGTTCTGTATCGAGTTGGGTGGAAGGCTATGATACCAAGCAGTCACACAACCATCCAAGGTACATGGGAACATTCTACATACTACGTCATCATACCATACGTCAAGGGTCTGCAGTTGTAGGTAGAATTTGTCTAAGTGGTCTTCTGCCTTCACTGTGCTGTCAGGGTTGAACTTGATGTTCATTCTCTCCGCTCGCTTCGACATCTTGTGCAGAACAGTCAGGAGAACCAATGGTCCCTGAGTCATCCATTCAATATTTGGGTTGGCCATATCTTCTTCTTCTTTGTCTTCTTCCTCTACTTCAGAGTCCTATGGTTACGACTTTGGTTTCGGTTAGTTCATCTCTGCCTCCGCCTCGTCTGCTACCTTCCCCTCCACCTCGTATACCGAATTCTAATCCCAAGATCACAAGAGTGTCTTGTTCGCCTTGCCAGAAGACCGAAGGTTCCTTTCCATATTCAATAGCTTCTTCCAGACCTTCAAGTGTGGCAAGGACCACTTCTTCCATCGATAATACAACAACTTCAGTTGGAGTGGCTTTTGACTTCTTTGATGCGTATGGAAGATTTTGTATGCTTGGGATCAGTCTGACTGCTTTCAAGAACTGGTGAGTGATGGGACGGATGGAGCGAAGGTGTTGATATAGAATCTTGTGTTCAATTCTGGAAGGTGAGGAATAACCAACTACAGAGTCACGTGTAGGTGAGAGGGTGTGCGAGTTACTACCTTGACCAAATGGTTGATGAATGAGTGTGAGGGGATGTTCATCCATATACAACCGAATTCCCTCCTTCTAGCACCAAAAATGTTAATAATGCTGGAACCGCCAACATTCAAGAGATTGCCCTGGCATGAAGTCCTAATTAGACCTCACACCATTTGGTGTGGGAGTCCCATCCAATATGATGGCCTGATTGCCATTGTCTTAAGGATTTTCCTTAACTCTTGTTTGTCAGCATAGGAGAGTGGGCTTATTTGTCTTCGAGAAGTGAGGTTCGTGTGCATGGTGAGTGTAAGTGTCACTTGTATCAATGGTTCTTTCACTGTAGAGGGAGAGGGTGGGAGTGAGTCCCAAGTTGGTTGGGATGAAGTCCCAACTCGTCTAGGAACACACAACACAACAGGACATGTACAACTTCCAGAAGAGCAGTCCACACGAATGTGGCAATCACAACACACAAATTAAGATAACATGTACATCATTCAACAGATGAGTTCGAACGAGTGCAACAGTTGTTACAACAAGTTTTATGTGAAAGGTCTATCTGTTGTCCAGGAGAGTATTCTACACGAGAGAGACAAGGTTAACAGCATATACAACACATTTCCATTAATAGATTATGCATTACAACAAGTGAAATAGTTCAGATGTAGAACACAGGTTAAAGCAACATGCATCACAAGTGTTAAATATTATTCTTAAAATAGTTACAATACATGTGTGAAAACGTGTTGGCTTGTTGGCAAGATTCTGAATTAAGCAAAAGTTCCAAGACACATCGTTACACCATACATCACTAACCCCGAGTGCAGGGCATTGGAGCCACTACTTACTCCTCAAAGAAAATATTACATACTCTCTTGGGTATGTGGGAGGAGCTGAGGTGAAAATTTCCTTTGCATGTACGAATGAGGGGGTATTTATAGCCAAGGGTGAAACTGACCCTTGTGGTTGTTCAACTACCCTCATGACCATTTGACTTCCATGACTTTTCGACTTACATGAATCTATGTTCAACAAGTGGGTCTCTTGGACTTCCACATTACATCACATTGATTGACAACATAGCCCATAATAGAGATGTGGGTGACATGACTTGACATGACAGTTCTGGTACATTTGTTCTGCTACTAAAATGCATGTCTAGCTACAGTGCAGTTGGGTGATAGATGTCTTCATGGTGTATCATAGCTTCACCTCTGCATGGTGAAGTGCGCGGAGTCTTTGATGGTCTTTGGTTCACTTGATAAATCTTTGGCATGTTGCTCCTTGCTTTCATGTTAGAAGGCTTGACAGCCTCATCTATTGATGAAGGTGCATGTTCATCCATTCGTCCGTTGGTGAGCACATCTCTTCGCATGCATCGTTCCTTCATCAGTTGGTTAACCTGTCCTTCTGCGTGTGCTCCCTTCATTCATCCCATTCATATTATTTCCATGTTTGTTGGTGTACCTGTAGCTGCAGTCACTCATGACAAGACGACATCAAATCCAAAACCTCCTAGTCTACCATGACACATGATCAGTTCAGATGCAGGTGATAGGGAGAGGAAGCAAGGTTGTGAATCAGGATGATGTCTCCAGGATCTATTGATGAAAACTGCACGAGAGTCACTTTGTGATGGAGATGGATAATACAAGTCAACAGTGACTATCTGTGAGGTCTAGCTCGGTTGGAAGGCAAAATTGTGCAAATTTTGGGAGGGACAGTTCGGGTTGCAGGAAGGCAAGGTAGGTAGGATCTGTGCAATTTCCAGAATGTGTGGGTAGTAGGGGGTGGAAGGTTAAAATTGCGTAATTTTATGGAGGAACAGGCCAAGCTGTAAGGAGGGTCAGTAGGTAGTGTTGGGATGTGTTATATTCTTTCCATGACTATCCCACGTAGTTAACAGGGGGGTTAGAGGGGGTGCAGAGGCCCCCTTCGTTGTGCTGCTTGTGTAGCAGGGGGTGGTGGCCAGAAGGGGTTTGAGGGGTACCTGTAACCCCACTTTATGGGGTCTGGGGTAGCGCTCTAGAAAATTTTGGTTTTGGAACCTATCTTAGGTTGGGCAGACCCACCTATGGTTTTGTGCATGATTTTTGCACATGTTTTTTGGATGTGATGGTTTTCGGTCCATGGTATTGGACGCGATGGTTTTTGGTGCATAGTATTGGATGCTTCGGAATGTATAAATATGTATTATAACATTGAAAGCATCATAATGAAAAAATCAAGCTGGTTGTCCAAGTTTTGGGATCCAGAGGAAAATCTCTATGTATATGTGTTTTATGTGTTATGCTCTCGCATTTTTTATTTTCTGTGTTTTAGAATTTGTATGCAGGTAATTTCTGTACAGGGTTAAAATCTACATTTGGTATCAGAGTTGTTTTGGATTCAAGGGGACTCCTTTGTTGCTGAGGGATTTCGCTCGGGCCTGTGGTAGTATCTGTTCAGTGGGAGATCTGCGAGATCGATTATGGTGGTGAAGGAAGATGGCGAGCAGTGGAAAGATAGAGATCGAGAAATTTAATGGTCAAAGTTTTGAGTTGTGGAAACTCAAGATGGAGGATCTGTTGGTGGATAAAGATCAGTGAATCACAGTAGATCCAGGTACTAAACCAATGGGAGTGTCTGATGAAGAAAGGAAGAAGTTGGATCGGAAGGCAAAGAGCACAATACGATTGTGTGTCTCAGATTTAGTATTGTTGAATGTATGAGGGGAAGCTACGATGAAAGCTTTGTGGGACAAGTTAGGGACTTTTTACCAATCTAATCTCTGGTGAATAAACTGTTCCTATGGAAAAAGTTGTATAACCTGAGGATGAAAGATGGAGACTCGGTGACAGAGCATTTGAACGCATTTAATACTGTGGTAAGTCAGTTAGCATCTGTTGATGTTAAAATTTCAGATGAAGATAAGTGCATTACTTTGTTGTGTTCTCTACCATATTCATGGGATAGTCTGGTTATTGTAATAGGTATCAATGCAACTGCCTTGCAGTTTGATAAAATAGTCTCAGCCTTGCTGACAGAGGAGATGAGACGGAAAAATATGGAGAGCCAGAATGGTGATCCCTTGTCTGTATGAGGACGTTCCTAGAACAGAAACAAAAATAATTCATCGAGTGGGAGATCTAAATCTCCAGGAAAACCTATTAAGGTGGTGTGTTGGAAATGCGGAAAGGAAGCCCACTACAAAAGGGACTGTAAATCTAAAGCTCCTGACAAAGGAAAGGGATTTGATGAGGCTCCTTCTGCAAAGGCAAAAACCACCTCAGATGAAGGTGGGGATGTGTACTTGGCTTCTTCAAGTACACATGTAGATCATGAGGCATGGTTGATTGACTCAGGTGCATCATTTCACTTCACTCCCCATAGAGAGTGGTTCTGCGAGTATGAGAAATATGATGGTGGTGATTTCTTCTTAGGGGATGATAGGAAGGCTAGAATCATTGGTCGCGGAAAAGTAAAGTTGAATTTGCAAGGTGGAAGGTTTAGAACACTTTCGGGTGTTCTACATATTCCTGCATTGGCCAGAAATCTGATTTCTGTAAGCAAGTTGGATGATGTAGTTGTAAAGACAATGTTCGAGAAAGATACCTGCAAGATGGTTTCGGGAGCACTGGTATTGATGCGGGGAGTTCGGATTGGAACTCTATACAAACTTCAAGGTAGAACTATTGTTGATGGGTGCAACAGTTCTGTGGTTCCTGAAAGTGGAGCTGAAAATCTAGTGGTCTCTGGAGAGAAGACCATGTTGTGGCATCAAAGGCTTGGACATATTGGAGAGAAGGGCCTTTGAATACTTCATGGTAAAGGTATGGTGGAAGGTATGAGTAATAGCTCTCTGGATTTTGATTTCTGTGAAAATTGTGTATATGGGAAGCAGAATCGAGTGAGTTTTCCCTCTGGTGGTAAGAGGGTGAAACAGATATTAGAGCTTGTGCACAGTGATGTGTTTGGACCTGTGAAGGTTCCATCACTGGGTAAGTCTGTGTACTATGTATCATTTATAGATGACTTCTCAAGGAATACATGGATATATTTCCTTAAGAAGAAATCTGAAGTCTTTGACAGGTTTAAAGAATTTAGGGTTCTGGTGGAAAGCCAGACAGAGAAGAAGATAAAGGTGCTAAGGATAGATAACGATGGAGAGTTTTGTAGTAAGGAATTTGAAGAATTCTGTAAGAAGTGTGGTATAGCATGGCAAAAGACTACTCCATATACACCTCAGCAAAATGGAGTTGCAGAAAGAATGAATAAGACATTGATGGAAAGGGCAAGAAGCATGCTCATGGTGCCGGGTTAGGACAAGAATTCTTGGCAGAGGCGGTGGAGACAACATGATACCTAGTCAACAGATCACCTTCATCAACGTTGGAGGATAAAACTCCACAAGAGGTATGGACTGGTAAGACACCCTCTCTTTCACATCTGAGGGTATTTAGATGTGATGCATATGTACATGTTCAAAAGGAGAAATGAACCAAGTTGGATAGTAAATCTAAAAAGTGCATCTTTATTGGGTATAAGGATGGTTTAAAGGGTTATAAGATTTGGAACCCAGTAACAAGGAAGGTTTTGTACAGACGAGATGTGGTGTTCAGAGAGGTGAAAAATGTTATTAAACATGAAGTCCAACCAAAGGAACCTGAGAAGATAGAGTTTTAGGTAAAGGAGGAAGAATCAGACTCTACAGCAGAGGAGGAATCAGAAGATGAAGAGCCACAAACTCCAGGTGTGAGAAGATTAGTTTGAGAAATAAGGCAGCCAAAAAAGTATAGTCCATCTACTTTCTGTTCAAATTTTACTTTATCTATTACTGATGATGATCCCAGAACTGTGAAGGAAGTAGTAGATTTAGAGGATGGAAAACTCTAGAAAGAGGCCATGGTTGATAAAATGGCATCTTTGCACAAAAATGAGACCTGGGATCTAGTGGAGTTGCAGGCTAGAAGGAAACCCATTGGCAGAAAATGGGTGTTCAAGAAGAAGACAAATGTAGAAAGAAAGGTGGAGAAATATAAAGCTCGATTGGTAGCAAAAGGTTATTCCCAAGTGCCTAGAATTGATTTTGGTGATATTTTTTCTCCTGTTTCCAAGGTAACTTCTATTAGATTACTTTTATCTGTTGCTGCTTCTTTTGATTTTGAGGTAGAATAGATGGATGTGAAGACATCATTTCTTCACGAGGATCTGGAAGAGGACATCTACATGAAGCAACCTGAAGGCTTTGCGATGAAGGGTAAGAAAGAACTGATATGCAAGTTAAAGAAGTCTCTATATGGGTTAAGACAATCACCAAAGATGTGGTATCAGAAATTTGATACATTTATACGGGGACTTGGCTTCACCAGAAGCAAAGCAGATCAATGTGTGTATTTTAAATTAATTGGTGACCATGTTATTTATTTGGTCTCGCATGTGGATGATATGTTGCTGGTTGGAAACGACAAAGAAATTATCCAGGATTTGAAGACCCAATTGTCCTCCAAATTTGACATGAAAGATCTTAGTGCTGCAAACTATATTTTGAGCATGGAAATTAAAAGAGATCGGGAAAAAAGGAAGCATTGGTTAAACCAGAGGAAGTATGGTGAGACAATATTGCGGAGATTTAATATGCAGGATAGTAAACTGGTGAAGGTTCCTATTCCTGTAGGTGTAAAGTTATCTACTAAACAGTGTCCCAAGACACAAGAAGAGGAAGAGAACATGTCCCATGTTCCATATGCAAGTGCAGTCGGTAGCTTGATGTATGGAATGGTCTATACTAGATCAGATATTGCACATTCAGTGGGAGTATTGAGCAGGTTTATGTCAAAACCAGGAAAGGAGCATTGGGCAATAGTGAAGCGGGTTTTCAAGTATTTGCGTGGCACTAGTGATTATGGTTTGTGCTACCAAGGAAGACCAGGATTGGACAGAGTGTTGAATATTCATGGCTTTGTTGATGCAGACTGGGCTGGAGATCTGGATCAGAGAAGATCTACAAGTGGGTATGTGTTTAACCTATTTATAGGTGCAGTCAGTTGGATGAGTAAGAAACAATCTATAGTGGCACTATCAAGAATAGAGGCAGAATACATGGCAACCACTCATGCAAGCAAGGAAGAAGTTTGGTTGCAGAGATTGTGTTCAAATATGGGGTTAGTACAGGGAGCTATAAGGATAGACCGTGACAACCAAAGTGCAATTTTCTTGGCAAAGAACCCTACATATCATTCAAAGAAAAAGCGCATTGATGTTCAATATCACTTTGTGAGGGATATGATAGAAGACAAAAAGGTGTTGCTGGTAAAGGTGGACACTTTAAAGAATACTACAGATGCATTGACAAAATATGTGAGCTCTGAGAAGTTCCCTTGGTGTAGAGAAACAATGGGTGTTTCAGGGCTGGAAAAATAACTAAGCTCTCTTGTGGCCCCCTGTGGAAAGAAAAGAACAAGTGGGAGAATGTTGAGTTGTGTTATATTCTTTCCAGGACCAGCCCACGTAGTTAACTGGGGGGTTAGAGTGGCGGGAAGAGCCCCCCTTCATTGCATTGATTGTGTAGCGAGGGGGGGGGTGGGGTCATAGGGGGTTTGAGGGGTACTCGTAACCCCACTTTAGGGTAGTGCCCCAGAAAATTTTGGTTTTGGAACCTATGTTAGGTTGGCAAACCCACCTATGGTTTTGTGCATGATTTTCGCACATGTTTTTTGGACGCAATGGTTTTTGGTCCATGGTATTGGATGCGATGGTTTTCGGTCCATGGTATTGGATGCTTGGGTATGTATATATATATATATATATATATATATGTATTATAAAATTTAAAGGAACATAATGAAAAAATCAAGTTGGTAGTCTCAGTTTTAGGATCCAAGGGAAAATCTCTGTGTATATGTGTTTTATGTGCTATGCTCTCGCATTGTTTATTTTCTGTGTTTTAGAATCTGTATGCAGGTAATTTATGTACGGGGTTAAAACCTACAAGTAGGGATTGCGTAGGTTTTGGGAGGAACTTCTTGGGAGACTAGCAATTGGCTGCTGGGCCACTGGCAGCCAAAACTGCGCAATTCCTGAAGGGAATTGGCAGTTTGCTGCTAGGGGCTGCTGGCAAGGGAAACTACACTAAGGTCAGGAGGCTAGCCTACTGATCATATTTGTGCAATTTCTAAGCTAAGCGGACTGCTAGGCAGCAGAAGTCCTGCTTATGAAAAGTACGCAATTTCTGAGATGAGTAGTCAGTTGACTGTCGGGTAAGTAACTGGGAAACTGTGCAATTTTCTGAGGGAAACAGGGATGGGCAATTGGTGTTTGTCCGGCATGTTTGTACAATTTCCTCAGTCAAATGAGCGAGTAAGCTCAGTGACCTTTGTACAATTGTTTAGGGAGGTCAACCCCGAGGTGACTTCGAGCTCTGACTATCCAGGTGGCCAGCATGAGAGTTGATTGAAATGATTGAGGGAAATGCATCTTGAAAAGACTAGCTTGGTGCTTCTACACCATTCTAGTTGATAGTCGATCGAGTTGATGGTGGGGTGATGGTCCAACTGTCAAAGGGGAGTCTGGTCATCAGAAATTTATCAAAAATGACTAAGTTTGTGAATGGTCGAAAGATGCAGGGGTGATCATGCAAACACACACTGACATGACTCAAGGATGAAACGACTAAAACAATCTAGACACACATGTTCAACATGGTTGACCAACAGTGCAAGAAACAAGCACGACACTCATGATTGATTGTTGATTGACCGTGACAATGCTTGTGCGATAGTGAATGTGATTCCATGTGTGAGTATGACATATGCTTTCATAGTGAACATAACAAGTACACACGAGGTGATGACTTTGAGCATAACTAGAACATGGTCGCAAGCATGACTTAGACACCAACATGCAGAAAATTGAATGAAATGAACAACTAAGGTGGATGCAAAGACTCACACGAGCTCATGGAGTGAACCCGTGTGTGTGCAGTCATCAAGTGAAACTCTCAAGGGAGGCTCCAAAATTGGTGCAAGCCAAAATTTTGGAGGGTGGTTGTAGCCGCTACAACAACACATTATCATGATGAAAAATATTCTAGAAGATTCGATATTGTAATTCTAGTTAAGAGTTGAAGGAGTCAAACTTAACTTATAATGCTATTAATTTGTGTTATAACCAGACCACTAGGAGGAAAAAGGGGTTCCATTTTAGTCGATTCCATTTTTTTCCATAGACGAGAATAGTAGCTAAGAGTAGATAGAGAGAGAGAAAAAAATATATGTGTTTTGTTCATTCTAGTAGCCCACAGGCCACAAGCCTCACTTTGTTGTACTTGGATCCATTTTCTGATTCAGAGAAAGGGAGAAAATACGCCTAACCTTCCAACTAGTCTTTTTCTCAAAATGGTTTCCCAAGTTGTATCTTGTGTTGATTTGTTATTTGTGAGTTTAATTTCATTATTCTCTATTTTCTACATAATTATAATTTTCATGCATCTGCAATAAATAAATAAATAAATAATTACATATCCAAAAATCTAAGGAGAAATAAACCTTCATAGTGTTGAGTTTGTATTTTCTAATATATTTTTGTAGATATGTTTGGAATAATTATCCAATGAAATATCCATGGTAGTTTATAGATCAACTACTTCTCCTCCTCCTTTGACAAAGGTTTAAAATAACATGTCTTCTTCATTAAAGATTTTTAGGTATCACTTTGCTGATTGGCTCTAACTTTTTAAAAAACTAGAATCCCATATTAATTTATGGGCTAACAAAATCCTCTTTTATAGAGGAATATTTAAACTTATTAAGGTTGTTCTAGAAAGCATCTCATTCTAGTGGTGTTCAATCTCTTACGTTCCAAAGGGCATCCTTACAAAAATTAGAAAACCTTGCCTCCATTTTATTTGGACATAAAATAAACATGTTGGGGTCATACCACTTGTTAATTGGGACAAGTTGGCATTACCAAAATCATTGGGCATCAAGGCCTAAATAAATTTTCCACTTTGAACTTGTCTATGGTAGCCAAAAGCCTCTAGTGACTAGCACAAAAAACTACTCATTGGGGTAACACTCTCAAAGAAAAATATCTTCCTCACACTTCCTTCTTAGAATAGTTTCATTTTCTAAGAAAGTCCCATAAAGGCTCAAATACATGGAAATAACTCTTTCTATCCTTCCCCCTCATTGGAACCTAGACAATTTATGAGTTTTTAATGATCAACAAATTAAATTGGGCCTTGATCCCTAGCTAGGAGCAGGGGAAGACTTCACCCCCTCAAACTCCCTCATCAATGGACTACACAACTCTATAATCTTCTTGCATGTGAATGCCAAGGATCAATCCCCTTAAGAATGGGGAATGGTGGGTTGGGAAAGTGTAGCCAATTTTAACCTTACAAGCCATTATGTAGATGAAAGGAAAAACCACATTATATTTCTAACATACAATTTCATCAAGCTAAAGAATGAGATAAAAGATAACCTTGTATTTTCAAAAAACCTTATAAATTGTAAATTTTACAGCTAATTTGTTATATCAAGCCCATAAGGAACAACAATTTTCTAAGCCCAAGCTTTGGTGGTGGGATCAATATGGAAATTACATGCTTCACTTAAATGAAAAATAGCCTTCTCATTGGATTTATCAAACAAAATTCCCAAATGGGATAATCATGTCAAGATATGATGGAAAGTTCCTAGTTTATGCCCATTATGGAGAGAAGCAATTGATAATGTCATTCACTTGTTTTCTCCTATATAGGACAAGTCACAATGGCCATATTTCAAGAATTGGACATAAAATGCCATTGGACAGGAGCAAGATTGGAGGATAGGTTTAAAGATTGGAAAATCAATAAATATAATGAGTGCTTCAAAGGAATTCCAAGCATATTAATAAAATTCACATGGTGGGCAAGAAACAACAATATTTTCAACTCTAGGGACATCCCTATAGTAGTCACAATAGGACTAGCTACAAAAATCTATCAAGAATAAAAGCTGGATCCAAATCCTCTGAAGTGATGAGTCCTTATCATGCCTCCACTCACACAAGGTGTAATACCCTTGCTCGTTATGATGTTGTAATTATATGTATGTTGATATTCCATAGGTGATCCAAATGTATGTGTCTATAGGCTAGTGAGCCATATTATATTATGTTTCTTCTGTGCCCATGTAAGGATGTTAAATATATTTTGGTGCTAGTGTGCCCGTATATATATTAGCTTATAAATGTTGTGAGGTCAGAGAGCATTTAATTGGTAATTAATGTAATTAAACATGCTTTATTAACAAAATAGGGTAACTCTGGAGCTTTCTCCATGGAAAAGAGTATGGGGGGTGCAACTCCAGAGGAAAAAGGAAATAGTTGGGTGTTGTTAGGTCCCGATAATACTAGTCTATCCCCCTTTTTCTTATTGTTGTGCCCCATAGAAGCCCAATATTGTTATTGTTGTGCCCTTACATTATTATCATTATGTAGGCTCTTATTATATTGTGACCCCTTAGACTCCTATATATACAAAGGAGGTCTTTTCATTTATATCATCCACAAATTTTTCATATATGTAATGTAAAGGATATTTCCCCCTTGAAGAGGATCATTTTTAAGTCGTTGATTTATCTATTTGTGAGTTGGTTGCATAATAGGTGTTTCCATGACAAGTGCACCCTAGGGTCCATGTGGCTCAGGAGGGTGCCATATGGCGAAGTTAATCCATTCATATAAATAAGTGTCATTTGATATTATGAATTATCTAAACATTATTTAGTGTTAGTGACTGAGGAACCAGTGAATCCTAGTGGGTTGGACATTAGAACTAGAATTAACCACACCAAATTGATGTATCTTGGTTTAGGGATTGGTGCTTTGGTTTTTTGAGCCTTGGTGACTCCGAGAGCTTGGTGGCTTTGGCTGTGGCTTGATGGGCCCTAGAGTTCTGGTGCGATGTTGGTTTAGTTGTGGTTGGTGAGTCTTGGTTGGACCCTGGTATCGACTGTGGTATTATTCAATTTTTGTTGATGGCACTTGGACACCGGAGAGAAGAAGAGCTCCTGGAGCCATATGTTGAGATAATTCTAGAAAATTGTTGGTATTGTAGTGTTTCCATTGATGTCAACCAATACTTAGCAATATTCAGCCTTGTAATCATGTTTTATATTCCTTCTATTGGTCCAATGTATCATCTTCTATGAGTGTTACAGTGTCTCAAGATTGTATGTTCATGTCCTGAAGTTGAGCTACAGATCAAGTGGAAGAAGGCTACAAACATCAGGCAAAATATTGGTAACGTAGGTGAATAGGCATGCATGGAGTGTTATAGAAAATATAGTAGCCTCTGTAGGGTGTGTTATAACACACTTATCAAATGTAATAAGAGTGTTGCTCCTTGTAGGTGGTACTTCCATATTTGTGTGCCCTTTCCAGTCATTTTCAGGGGTATTCTCCTTGTATTTGCACATGGTATTTGGTGGTTTGAGTCGATTTGAGTTGGCCTTAATCTAGAACATGGTTGAATTTGAAAATGATTCTCTCATTGAATGAATATGATGGAGGATTTAATCAAGCTCCAAAATACCAGAGTATGAACATGAGCTTTTGTCTATCCATATTTCTGAGACATTATTTTTTTATCATTTCAAATATTTTATTTATAGGAGAAAGTTTTATGTTGGAGAGGTTGGTTCCTTGGTGAGATAAATTCATTGGTGATATTCTAGATCTAATGGTGAGAGGAGAGACATAGCCATACAAATTGTTGGAGTATATAAGCTTTATTGCAAAGTTTTGTGTGCACGCTTCAACAAATGTTTGATACAGGTTGATGAATGCATTTGATGGATGAGATTGCTTCTACCTTGGATATTGGATGTTAGCATGTTTACTATGGCACATTTGTATTGCTAACATTGTGCATGCAGGGGATCATTAGCTGAGCAGATCATGTTTTATTTCTTATGGTTGTAGCATTGTGTTCATGTCTTATATGGTTGCTATTGTTGAATTGTTGATATATGGCTAAGTTTTTGTGATCAGATTTGATATGTTGTTGATGGATTTATGTTAAGAGTGTATGTATGATTATGGTTATGCTTATGAGACTATTGGTTATTGTAGAGATATTCTAATATGAGCATGTTTTTTATTGTTTCTCCAGTATGAAAATAGGATGCAACAAAGATCGTGCTTGTTGTATGTCGCAAAGTTCATGGGTTGCAGTTTGAAAATAGATGAAATTAGGCCCATGTGTATTTGAAGGTTGGGGCCTTCAATGTTGTAGGTAGAGGCTCGCAGGAAAGTTGTGGCTTGCTAATGGATCAGTGGCTTCCTTCGAGTAGAGGTTGGAGAAATTGCTCAAGGAGTATAGGTTTCCTTCCAGTGGTAGCTGGAAAACTAGTGAAGGTGGTGGCCTACATGGTTTATGGGAGTGGTGTCTTCTGAGCGGGTGGTGGCTCACATTTATTTGCAAGTAGAGGCTTTCAGACTAGTGTTGGCTAGTGATTATGTAAAAGAATATTTTGAAAATAATAATAATTAGACAAAAACAACAACAATGGTGGTTTTTCCTAGTTGTGTTTTCCACCTAATATCTGGGGTCCCCCATGTGATGATGATTTATGTGGTTTTTCTTTGATGATTATATGATGCTTATTACTTTTGCATGATTCTCATGTGATTTATATACTTATGTTGTGATCTGCAAATGTACATTGTGTTGTTGGTTGAATGATGCATGTTCAGTAATTGTTTGAAAGGGAAAAATGTTTTAATAATTGATCTATTTGATATGTTATTGATTCACCACCCCCCCTCTCAGTAGTGATCTCTATTTCCAAAAAGTGGTATCAGATCAAGGTTCTTGGTTGCAACTTAATCCTTGGGAAGTAGATTCGGGGAGTGTTGGTAAAATTTTGCAATTTTTTTTCTCAGAATGAATCCTCCATGAGTATTTGTTCTCATTGCTACAAATTTCAAGGTATGGCATGAAAATTTTAAATATAAATTATTGTATTTTGGATCTAACATTTAGACATTGGTATGTGTAGGATGTGGCAAGGATCCACTCTCACTTGGAGAGCTCCCTTCTAGTTAGCCATTTTATGCAGAAAAGTATTCATGTGCTTTACTATGCTAAATTATGAATTTATGAGGAAGCCCCAATTCATGGGATTTGTGCTTAAATGTTTGTAATTAATTGGTAATATATTGTGCCATGTATGTATGTGTCATGTCTAAAAACTATGTGAAATTATGCGATAAACCATAGTTTGGTTTGGTAATTGTGTATATGTAAATTATTTTGTCATGCATGAGTTTAATATGCATCCAACAAACCCTAAGTTGGATATAATCCATATTTACTGGGTTAAGTGTGAGATATGCTAATTAAATATATGTTAATTATTGGTCCATTACATTTTGCAATTAAAATATACTTTATTTTCCAACTGCATGTTGTAATGAATTCCATGTTAGGATTAATACCCATATGATCAAACAACAGTGGCGTTAAAGAGAGCAAATAGGGGCTAATTCCCCTTCCTAGAAGTCTGTTATGAATAATATATATATATATATATATATATATATATATATATATATATATATATATATATATATATATATATAGATATATATATATATATATATATAGATATATATATATATATATATATATATATATATATATATATATATATATATATATATATATATATATATATATATAACATTCATAAATAATGAATACTTAACTAATATTTAGTGTTGAAGGGTCATGTCTCCAAGGACATGACCATTCATGAATGGGTACCTAACTAGGTATATAATTGAGACCCTCAGTTGTAATCAAATCATCTCATATCTTCTTGTATGTATTTTTTATGTTCTATCTACAATTATTGTCAATGATGATAAAAATTAAAGTAATTTGCAAGCATAAAACATACCATAAAAACTAACATGGTATGAGAGCTTTAGTGGAGAAAGGCCTCAAAGGAGTGTTAAATTTTTGGGGTTGTTACAATGGTTACATACAACATAATTATTATTATTTTACTCCTAACTAAAGAATGCAAATAATTCCATAAATTATGATGGGTAGTAATTCCTGGTAAATATATCTAATTACTTAATATAAATAATGCAAAGAATTCCATGAATTATGATGGTAGTAAGTACTGGTAAATAAGTTTAATTACTGAAATATAAAGTGTGCATCTACTAATAGTAATTTTTGTTTGAATTCTCTTGAATATTATATCTATCAATATGGAATAAGGCATAATTGAAAGTCTATGGTTTAAGCATATGTATTTTGAAGTCAGTTTTCTCAAATAATATTGGTAAGATCCTCTTTCATAAACCTTAAGTGACATTGGAAATAAAGAGGTGAAAATATTGAAGAACTTTCAACTTGACATATTTCTTGGTTCCTAACCTGAAAAAGGTTTCCATGCATAACATACTATAATGTGAGAACTAAGTTTAAAGATTGGTGAATTCTCAAATCATTGGAATGAGAGAAATGCATCATCACTACAACCTTGTTTGAAGTATTCTTAGATAATATCTTATCATCATAAATGAATCTTTGTAAGAAGTCCAAATAATTGCATCATAATATTCTGATATACCAATATATAGTAAGGTAGGAAAAACTTCGGAGGAGCAAGGATGGAAACCCTGGCGCAACCAAATCCTGACACGGGGTAGGGTCTCTACAATACAACTGGTGCTACCACATCTGCACTAGGATAGGCCCATTCCCAACTGGCGTTTGGCTACATCTTCGTTCAATCCTTCTGTCTGACGAGCATCTACCAAACTCCTTGCAACCGCGACTAAACCCTACCATTTATCATTTGCTTGCAGCTGTTGGTCCCCTCCTGTGACGGTTACTCCCAAAAACAGTGGTAGCTGGCGTAACCCCCCGAGCAACAATGGAGACCGAACTTATAAATTATTTGGAGGACCCCCTCAAGGCTACATCCATTTCTGGCAGGCATACAAGCACATAGGGCTTCTTCCCTTTCAGCAGAGACTTAACAAAAGCCATTGCTCTTCTCTTGTTGATCATAGGTCCATTGGGTGCAGTCATCGATCTGCCTGAAGCACCATCCTCCTAGCCACCCTTTGAAATTCCTCCACTATCATTGATCTCCCTTCAATTTTCGGCTAGATACATTGGCCTAGATCCTGTAGCTCACTCATCTAGACCCTCATCTCTCCAACCTTCTGCAGCCTTACATTACCCCTCTCAGTCACACCTTAGGGTGCCTTCGCCCTATCTGACTCCTCCCATCATGACCACAACTCTTTTTCCCCCTCTCCTAGGAGCTTTTCCATCTAGCCCTGATCTAACTCCACCAAACCCTAACCCTAATCCTGCTAACCCTACCTTCGACGAAGCTCAAGGAGCCCTAAGTATGTAGAGCCCAAACCCAGAAGAGGGTAAGGTGTGTTAAACCAAAGGCGCAAGAAGTAATCATCAATTGGGAAGAGGACTTTCAGTGGGAAGCAACCATGGACATGGCTGCGACAGTCCTAGTGAGAAGAGCAAGGGGAAGGAACTACTCTACGGAAAGATGAAAATAATGGGTTGCAGAAATATGGGGCCAACATCTGGCAGATTTTCCCTTCATTTAGACCTTTGTCCATGGCTGGTTTTCTTTGCAATTTGCAAGAGAATAACATACAAACTAGGTATTTTCCTCCTTCTAGCATATTGAACAGGCCCCTGTAAAGCTAAGGAGGTGGAGTCTACTACTTGACCCAGACAGAGAACAACTAGGGGCTGGGCCATTATGGGTATGCCTCCCCGGTCTGCCGCTTCAATTCTGGACTGAGGACATCTTCAGGTGAATTGGAAACACCCTCGACACCTTTTTAGACTATGATAGATCATATCTCAACACTGAGGTTATGGCCTATGCTCAGATCCTAGTACATTTAGACATAAGAGGAGGGTTGCAGGAGCAAGTCACCCTACGTTGGAGGAATTACAATCAAACCCAGATCCTTGGTTATGAGGGGGTCCCTTTTCATTGCAGATGATGCCACAGAGTCAACCACCTCTTCAAAGACTGTTCTCTTCTGGGGAAATCGAGAATTGGGAACAAAGGGAAGACAATTCCCTCAATGGAAAATCAGACACAAGCGGATCACTCAGAGGATGCAGAGCATACAACCATTGAAGCAACTGGATCCAGGTCAGCCTCAACAACACCAAAGAAGCATGAGAAAATACCTCTCCGGCCTCCTTCACCACCACTGACTAGGTCAAGGGCAGCCGCTGGAGCCGCGCTATCTTCGAGTATGTCAAATTCTAAACCTTGCTCTGCTACATTTACAATTTCTTCTGATTATATTGATATATCTAAGGGACTTCATTAGAGCTCTATCACCTTGCCACCTCCCCCCAACCACCTTGATTGTCCCCTGATTCCCCCTCCTCCCACAATCTCATGTACCCCCCTTCCTTTCTGGAGGAGGTGCCACCTGATACGACTCCTGGAATTGATCCCCTTCCCCATCGTTACCACCTCCGCTCATGCTCTCGGTCCAAGGCCCCTGATTCTATCAGCATTGGGTTGGTACCTTCCCCCACTCCTTCAAAGCTCCCGCAAGGTCGACCATCCTCCCTGTCAATAGCTAAACAACAGGTATGGATGGAGATCACCACAGAATGTCAGCTTACTCTTGATAGGGTCCTTAGAGCACAAAATTCCTTGGATCCATCTCCCCCATGAAGGTTCTTTCTTTCAACTGAAGAGGGATTGCTAGTCCTGAGAAAAAACTAGCTCTGCGAAGGGTCCTCAAGGCTGAACCAATTGATGTGATCTTCCTACAAGAAACTCTGGGGTCTGTCGATGCCATATCCCACCTCCTGGAATCCATGCTTCCCAGATGGAATTTCCAAACCATAGATGTAAATGGTTGCTCTAGAGGCATCACCCTAGGATATAATCCCTGCACGATAAAGCTGATCAGCACCTGGGGTGGCATTGGATTCATAGGGTCTAACACCTTCTCTATAGAACTGTGTACTAATTTTAGACTGATAAATGTTTATGGGCCTTGCCACCATCGGGAGGACTTCTGGGAACATCTTCTCGCATCTTATATCATGCATCCCAACAACATCATTCTAGGTGGGGACCTAAACTTTTCTCTGGGATATTTAGAGTCATGGGGGCACCATGCCCAGGTTGACCCTCTATCAGCCTTCTTTGAACACCTCCTAGAGACCCACAGTTATATTGATATCCCCTCTTCTAAGCTTGTCCCAACTTGGAGGAACAGAGTATGTGGGGAGAATAGTCTTGCCAGAAGGCTTGATCGCATCCTTATCAAGGAACGATTCCTAGAGAGAGGCTTTACATACCGCCAGCGGGTTGGCTCGGGAGGATTATCTAACCATTTGCTGATATACCTTGATATTCGGGGAGTAATAAGCAAACCCCGAGCCCCCTTCAAATTCAACTCCAGCTAGTTGAAGGATATTACCTATACTCATTTAGTTACTGACTATTGGAAGGCCCACCCACCTACTGATGGAAGGAACTTTACTGATGGTTTCGTCAACAATCTAAAAGAACTAAAGAATTTATCAAAGATCTGGGCACATAAAAAGAGGGTACAGGAAGAACAAAACCTAAGGGATATTGAAGTAGAGATTTCTGATATGGAGGATGAATATGGAGGAATTTTCATAACAAATGAACATGGGGACAAGCTCATTGCATTAATATCTAAGAGGGGGAACATTCTTAAAGAAAGGGAGGAATAATGGAGACTATGAAGTAGAGCAATATGGCTGAAGGAGGGAGATGATAACACAAAATTCTTCCACAAATTTGCAAATGGAATAAAGGAAAGAAACACTATCTAGAAATTGACTAATGAGCAGGGTATTGAGGTGGATACCTTCCCTCATCTAGCCTCTCTTGCCACCTCTCCTTTTAAACAAGTCTATCAAGCTCCTCCCAATGCCACCATTGCAAAGGTCATAATAGTAACACAACTCTTTCCTTAGTTCATTGATTAGGAGAATTGTATGGACCTTAATAGAGAAGTCACTCTTGGGGAACTGGAGGCTACCCTAAAATAGTTTAAGAAGGACAAGAGTACCAGCCCAGATGGCTAAATGGTGGAGTTTTATTTGGCCTTTTTTGAAATTCTTGGAGAATATGTACTCAAGGTCATTGAGGATTGCAGGATATCTAGGCGAATGCAAGGGGCCATAAATTCCACCTTCATGGTCCTCATCCCCAAGTCAGAAAACCCATCGACCTTCAATGACTTTTGGCCCATATCCCTGTGCAACTGCATATACAAAATCATCTCAAAAATAATTGCAAATCGCCTCCGTCACATTCTCTCTACACATATCTCCTCAGAACAGTTTACCTTCCTGCAAGATCAACAGATACATGAAGCGATAAGAATGGCCCGAGAAGTATTGCACTCAATACAGACAAAGAAGTTCAAAGGTATTCTAAAAGCTAATCTACCTAAGGCTTTTGATCGGGTAAGTTGGTTATATATCATAATGCTCCTAACACATTTAGGATTTCTTGTGGGAGTCCTAAAATTGATTATGTGTTGTATCACAAATATACCATTTAGTGTTATTACAAATGGAGCTGCTGATGAGCCCCAAAAATGGACAATTATTTGGGCTCATTCAACCTCCTAATTTGACTTAATCCACCATTCTCATTAGTTTATTGCATGTTTTTTATTATATTTATGTTAATAGAGTGAATTTGGTTAGTCATTATGTCAACAAGTTTAATGGGTGCTTTGTGTAGCCTTTTTGGTCAATTTGGAGACAAAATTGAAGGTCTTAATGAGCACTTGGCAGCCAAATTCGTGGGAGAACAAGGGAGAGGATTTGTAGGAAGGTGTCCCCTTCATTTATGGGCCCTTACCTCGAATTCTCCACCATCAGCTCGGAGTTCAAGGGCCACCGAATCAATCAGCACAAGGGCAGCCAAGCAAGTCAAGTAGGACTGTTGTTAACTCCAAGTTTTGGGCAGCCGAGTCCCTAAAGCTTAGGAGGACTGTTGGGTCCTCAATTTGTATAAATAAGAAGGCTTAGGGCCTCATTTTGGTTAGCCAGTGTAGCCAGTGGATGTTAGCTAGTTAGCCAGTAGATAGTAGCTAATGGTTAGTCATTTTGCAGCCATTAGTTAGCTATTTTGTAGTTCGATTTTTATGCAATAGATTAGCTTTGCTTTCAGCTCATTTTCAAGTCCTTCTTGTGGACAATTTTGATGTAACTCTTCATTTCTTGATCAATAAAGATGAATCCAGCTTTGCACCAGCTCTAAATCTCTCTTGGGAGGCTGTAGCTCTTGGGGTTGGGCCCATCTCAAGCGCCCAGTACCTCCTTCGTTTATCTTTATGTGTTTGCTGCGTTCTTAAAATAAAATCTGCTATTTAGATTTAGATCTTGCTTCGTTATTTAGATTTATTTTGATGGTTAAAGTAGTTGTTTATGTTTAGAATATATTGGTAGGATAATAACAGGAAAAAGCTCCAAAAAAGGGTCAGCAAACGCTCTTGGTTTCACCTCTTCCTTATTGGATCAGGGGCTGGAGTTGAAGTAACCATGCTGTCCCAACCAAAAACACTTTCTTTGCTTCACCATGCAATCATTAGTGTTTGAATCTCGTTCGTAGAACTTGATATCAGTTTGGATGCATGCTTAGGTTTATGATCACTTAGTTTCATAGTTGTTTCACATGGTTTCACTGCAAATAAACTTCTGTTCATTTCCTTTTGCTGTTAGGTCAGATTAGAGTGAAGTAACTAGGTCATAGGTTTTATAACTAGATCTTTGTTTTCTTGCATGTCTTTGTTTGTTCAGTTTGAAAAACCACTTGCAGAGTACCTGTTATCCTTCCTTACTTGCCCATACTCCATCCAACCTACTTGCTTCACCCTTCACTTATAACCCTTACCTTACATTTGCCTCATCCGCTTACTTTGCCATGATTCTCATCTTCTTGTGCAACATCGTTTCATCCATCCTTGAACAAATCCAATCACTCCTTAGCCTCATCCACCAAGTCCTAGACCTCTTCACACCCCTATTTCACCTTCATACTCATTCCTCCATCTTTTTCCCTCCATCCATGCTCCAAAATCCCATTTCGAAACATCCTGTAGAAGAATTACAGAACTTCCTGTAGAAACCCCTGCAGACTTCCTGTAGAAGTTCACAAACACGGTTGCATGGCATCCTGACTTTTTGAAACTCTCTGAAAGGATGATAGGGATCCCTTAGACCCTCTCTGTACCTTCCCAACCTTTCCCAAGCATTTCTCCTCCTTGATCCACCTCTGCACAGTGAAAATCTAGTTAAAAGCACATGCATGATAATTCTAATAACTTAATCAAAAATACAAAAAGATGTTTTCTTCAGATAGTGATAACTTAGACACATGCATTTTACCTTCCTGGAAGTAATGGCATCTCTTCTCGTAGTTTGCATTCTCAGTTTTGCATCAGTAGGACTAGTTGGTAGAATTAGGGTTTGCTAGGGTTTTCTAGGGTTTGTATTTCTTTTTGGCTTTCAAGTTTCTTTCCGCAAGTAGATTAGCTTCCTTTGAGTTATCTTTCGTCCATCAGTTAAAAATATTCTTCTAAGAGCTCATAGAAGTTGGCTTGAGCCCCTAGCGGACTTGTGCCAGCTGACCAAGTTACAGTTACGGCAAGAGCTAGTACTTGTGCATACAACACCGTCACTTCCAAGTTTGTTACGAACTGCCGGGTTGATAAAATTAGAGATAGGAAGCTCCAGGATTTGTAGCATTATTGCTACAATACTGGAGCCCACCATCTTTTTGGCGCCGTTGCCAGGGAAGCATCAGAGTATTGGTGATTGTCGCTTTTCTTCTATTTACCACTACAATCTTCTGCTAAGTAGTTTATTTCATTTCCATTATGCAATTTCGTTTATGCAAAAGTAGATTAGCATTTCCCGCTTTCATAGATTAGCATTTCAATTCCGCAATTTCATTTCTGCAAGCATAGATTAGCATTTCAATTCCGCAAGCGTAGACTAGCATTTCATTCCTGCAATTTCATTTGAGCAAAATAGATTAGTCCTTTCCTGCTTTCATTTCAATTCCGCATTTTCATTTTAGCAAGATAGTTAGTTGCAGTTCAATCTATTTCAGTTTTGCAAGTAGAAGTAGAAAAAAAAAAAGCAAAAAAATGAACCAAAAAGATTTCCTTTCATGCCTTGTAGGAGTAGAGATAAGTTAGAAAAATGATTGCACAACACCCCCACTGCTTCACACAGCCAACATTCTCTCTTCTTCGATGGCTGTGATTAAAGAACCCTTGGATGGACATCAAGACATATCTGAAGAACCTCTAGGGGAGAAGAAGAAGAAAACATTCCTCTAAGCGAATGGCTACAAGAAGAAATGTTGGGAGCAACATCTTGTCCAAAGATGAATTTGAAAATCAGATCAAAGATTTCAAGAGTGATATGAGGCAGTTTCTTGCCATGCAACTGGATACCTTGCGGATCCAACAGAAGCAAGAGGAAGCCAAGAGGGCTTTGGTCATTTTTTTTCCTAGGTGCACTAGAAAGCATCCTAGGAACAAATGTCCATTGTACTCCATAGAAGTGTGTTTTGTATGTGAAGAATACCATCCTACAGATCAGTGACCTTCCTTACCCAGAATCAAAGCTGCATATCAGAGAGCCAAAGGAGCCACTGAATCACTCTATTATATGAACCAAAGGAGGCCACATGAACCTAGATCTTATCAGCAGGAACTGCAAGGGACATCCGAGACCTATTATGACCCCTATCAAGCCACTTTCATGCCTTCTTGGGGTCCCCCTGCTCATCCTTCCTGGTTCACACCTCCTCTTTTTTCCTTCATAGATCCATATTATGCCCAACCAGCTGCTCATTCGTTTCACTCTTATGCTCAGCCATAGCCTCAGTGGAATGCACCTCAGCAGGGGTGGAGGCCCCAATACAACACTCCTCCCACTTCTTTTCCTCCACCACCTGCTCATCCACAACCATCGCCTCCTGCTCCACCAAGGCAACCCCAAATGCCTACCCAACCACAACCCCATCCACATCCATCTCAAATCTACACCCCCACTCAGCTACCCATACCACCATTTCCAAACCCGCACATTGGAATAGCTCAACCTAATTGCAAAGCTGAGGCACAACATGTCCGAACAACTCCTCTTGAGCTCAATGATCTTCACCATAGCTGAGGAAGAGTATTGCAAAAAAGAGACTATATTGCAAGCATTCAAGGACAAAATCCAGCAGAAGAAGATTCAAAAGAAAAGATCATAGAACCATGGGCTGTACTTGATGAAGAGAAGACATCAGAAGCAGAGATAAAGAAAGATCCTTCATGGTTACCATCAAATCTTCCATGTATTCAAGAGAAAGATCAGCAAAAAGAGGAAGATGAGGAAGTCATAGTAGAAAGTGACATGAAACATGACCCAGATCAGCAAAAGGACCAAGGATATCAAAGCTATATTGAGATATGGTTTCAGAAGGTCACTAAGTTGCAGCGGTACTCTCTTCCTCAGCTATGTTTGATCCCTTCAAAGTCAGATCATTTGGTCTCTAAAGTCCGGATAGTTGTCCAAGCATGCATTTCGAGCCTTCACATCATTTTTTCTCTAATCTCGATGTGCACATGGCTCCATTGGAAGTATTCTTATACTTGAGAACGATTTTGTTTTTCAAGTAGGTTAGGGTAGAAAAAAAAAAAAAAAAAAAAAAGAGAAAAAAGAAAAAGAAAAAATGAAAAAAAGAGGAAAATAGAAATCTAAGGTGAAAACCTCCTCGGAGGCGCCTTAGATTGGCTCATTGATTGAAAACCTCCATGAGGCGATCAATGGGTTGGGAAAAAAGAGAAAAGAGAATAAGATCTCTAGGTGAAAACCTCCCTTGGAGGCGCCCAGGGCAGGCAATTAGGGTGAAAACCTCCATGAGGCGCCCTAGTTGTCTTTCAAAAAAAAAAAAAAAAAAAGAGAAAAAGAAAAAGAAAAATAAAACTAATTCCATTGGCTAATTGCAGGTTCCAAGAAGGACGTTTCATGACAGGAGGAGCACTCAAATCAAGGTTAAAGGAATTTTTCTTGTGCCTTCTACAGGAAGCTCTGTATTTCTACAGGAAACATCCTGTAGAACCTTTGGACGAACCAAATTCAAATTCAAAATGGAATCTGATGGTGGGAATCTGTTGATTAGACCTGCAAGCACTTGTGTGGCCATCCCTTGCCTTTCTCCATCATTTTTTCCACCTCATTGTGCTTCTCATTGTGCTTCTACAGGAACTTCCTGTAGAAATTGTGGGAAACTAGACATGGATTTCAAAAAGTGGTTTGGTGAACATGGTAGCTTCCTCAAGGGTTCAGAATCCCTCATGCAATCTTACAACTCCTCCTCCATCATCTCCATACCTGCATCACAGCCCAAGCTCAGTTTTCCCTTCCATGCAAACGCATGCAAAGTGCCTTGAAGCAAAAACACATAGGACAAAATTTGTTTTTGCCATAACTTGAAAACCATGCATCCATTTGACAAACCGTTTTATGGGGAATTGTACAAGGGTGATGGCAACAAGCTTGAGCAGTTTCAGCCAATTCCGGCGCACGGTTTCCAAGAAATCAGCCTCCATCACCATCAGCCATTTTTGCATTTTCTCCATATCCGTGCATCCGTTTCAAAACCTGTTTCATGGGGATATGCATGTGAGTGATAGTAACCTACCCAAGCAGTTTCAGCCGATTCCGATGCACGGTTTCCGAGAAATCGATCTCTGAAATCTTCAGCCATTTTCCATTTTTCTCGAAATCCGTGCATCCATTGATCACGATTTTGCTATGGGAGATGCATCATGATGATAGAAACATGCTCAGCAAGTTTCAGATCAATCCGCTTTACCGTTTGGGAGAAATGGCGAAAACAAGTTCTGGTTCTGTGACATTGCAGCAGCAGCAGCTTGAACGTGCAGATTTGAACGTGGAAACAATTGCCTGGAGCTTAGATCTGGCCAGAGGACACCTGCACAAGGAAAAAACAATCAAAGATTAGCAGCCAAGCCACATGCAATCAGAAAAACCAATGCATGCTGTAGAAATTTTGAATAATTTAACACATATTCAATGGAGATTATCCTGATCATGTACTAATGCGGAAAACATACACAATACATAAGCTCCTCTACGTTGATCAAGAATATAGCAGCATCAATAACAATAAAACATCAAGAGCATTCACACATTAACACAGTTTGTATCACGGGGAAAGCATCTCGCTAAAAACCCCACACTATCTGTATATTAATGATTGAGTCATGTAACATTACACAGCATAATACTTCTCACAAGTATCTCCACCTCTGTTACACACAATACAGCTCAGATCTGATCTCCAAATCTCTTCCACTGCTTGCCTGCCTCCACTGCTCAATACCTGCTCTGAAAACTGATGAGAATTTCTTCCCAAACTCGATTTTCACCTGCAAAATAGTCACACACTCTTTGTTGGACGTGAGAAAAGGCTAAAATGCGGGCCAAATACGTGAGCAAACTTATTGGCATACTCAATCCCTTGATTGTGCAAGATCTGGTGCACAACTATAGTCACAACTGATAGCAATCTGATTCTCTACCACCTGTCCCTGTTGAACTGAACATGCACTGACATGCAACTGAGTTAACTGATGTATTCTTTAGTTGTATTATGAGTTAATAATTAGTTTAACAACTCATCATTAGTCTATCTGCAGTTAGACTAACTACAACCAGTTTAACTAAGTTAAACTGAACACAACTCCATCAACTGTACCTCCAGTCCACTAAACTCAACTCACTTGAGTTCTAACTGAAGTCATGCATGCAACAACTCAACTGACTCATAAGAAAAACGAATTTCCTTCTGACAGCTGCATGTGCCACTTCCGTAGCTCAAACTGAAGTGCTCCAAGAGAATAAGATTAAGTTTATAGTCCAAATATTATTGTGAGATAATAATATTTGACTTTTCTATTTTTGACAGCCAGTCTAAAAATAGACTTGATCACTCACACTGTGATCACTCACACTTTCATCAAAAATAGAAGTCCATCTATTTTCCCAACTTGATCAATCATCCATAAACATAGACATGATCCATATGTCTAAAAATAGACATAGTCTAAAAATAGACTTGCGCCAAAAATAGCCTGCGGGCCCACTTAGTGAAGGCGACTCTTTTCACTAAGCTCCATCATCTTGTTGCAATCTCAACACTCCCTCTCGACAAGATATGGATTATCAGCAACCCCTATCCTGCCTCAGTGGTACTCGAATTTGCTCCTGGAGAGAGCCTTCGTCAGAATATCAGCATCCTGATCCTCCGTTGGAATGTACGAAAGTAACATGATCCTCCGCTGCACACAATCTCTGATATGATGGTACCTGATGTCAATATGTTTAGATCTATCATGAAATACAGGATTAGCCAAGAGTTTAATGCAACTCTGGTTATCACAGTAAATCACAGTAGGATCCAAATGAGAACCGAACAAACCAACCAGGATCTTCCTCATCCATATAGCCTCGCATGCAGCCAAACTTGCTGCCATATACTCGGCCTCCGCTGAACTGAGTGCCACGGATCTCTGCTTCCTGCTGTACCAAGAAACTGTTGTCGATCCGATACTGAAGACCCCTCCTGATGTGCTCTTTCTGTCTGTTGGGCTCCCTGCCCAATCTGCATCCGTGAAGCCACATAGCTTCACCTCATCCTCCTGTCTGTACCACAAACCATATCCCGATGTGCCTCTCAAGTAGCGCAATACATGCTTTCCCGCCTTCCAGAAGAGCTTGGTAGGCTTAACCATAGCTTGTGAAAGCTGGTTAACTGCATAGCATATATCAGGTCGTGTATTGACCAAATACATCAGCGACCCCACCAACTGTCGATAAACAGTGGCATCCACTTCTTCTCCCGAAGTGGCATCCTCCTTCCTCCAACCTCCAGGAAGAGGAGTATCAACAGGCTTGCAGCCATGCATGTTGAACTTCTCCAGTATCTCCCGAGCATACTTGCCTTGAGAAACAAACAGTCCACCACTGCGCTGCCATATTTCCAATCCTAGGAAATAGTGAAGGAGGCCCAAATCCTTCATCTCAAACTCTGTAGCAAGATCCTTCTTGCATGACAGTATCAACAGCTCATCACCCGTTAGAATCAAATCATCAACATACAGTACAATGATAAGCAACTTACCCTCCACCACAATCTGGTATAGGTTCGGATCCGCCTCGCTCTTGGAGAATCCAAGTCCTGTGAAATAGCTGTCTATCCGTGTGTACCAAGCACGTGGTACTTGCTTCAACCCATACAGCGCTCTCTTGAGCCTGCACACATGCGACTCGCTGTTGAAGACTTCAAAGCCTTTGGGTTGCTCAATGTACACCTCCTCCTCAATGACTCCGTTGAGGAACGCAGTCTTCACATCCATCTGATGAATGTGCCATCCCATCTGCGCTGAGAGAGCAAGAATCGTCCGTATGGAAGAATACCTTGCGACAGGTGCAAAGGTCTCCTCATAATCGATCCCCTCAATCTGTGAAAAGCCTCGGGCAACAAATCTTGCCTTGTACTTCTCCACACTCCCGTCAGCTGCCTGCTTAACTTTGTAGATCCATCTCGAACCTACCACTGATTTCCCTTCCGGTCTAGGAACAATCTCCCATGCACTGTTTCTGACAATAGAATCATACTCTTCCACCATGGCGTCTACCCATGCGGGATCCTCCACAGCTTCCTCGAAAGAGGATGGCTCAGTCACAACACACTTGCTCATAAGAGCCATGTATCCAGTGTACCGATCAGGTGACTGTCTCTGCCTGCATTGGGCTGTAGGTGGTCCTACAACTTTCTCTGCATCTTGAGCCAGTCGCTCAGCTTCTGTCAAGCGCTTTCGCCCTCTGATGGTTGGCGCTGCATGAGTGGTCTCTTCCACTCCATGAACCTCGTCCTGTGGCTGATCCACGTCCTGAAGCTCATCCTTAGGAACTAATAGCTCCTCATCTGCATGCAAGTGTAGCTCCCTCTCAAGCGAACACTTCATGGCTTTCTCCTCCTGAAATTTTATATCCCGTCGCACAACAGTTTTACCACTGTCTGGCAAATACACACGATAGTTGTGGGGCGTATCAGTGTACCCCACAAATATCCCAACCTCTGCAGTCGGCTCCAACTTCTTTCTGGCATCCTTCGTCACATGCATGTAAACGTTAGCACCAAAAATCCTCAAATGAGAAAGATCAGGCTTCTTACCAGAATAAGCCTCCTCGGGTGTACTCATGCCAAGTATCCTATGAGGACAACGGTTCTGCACATAAACTGCTGTATTGCATGCTTCTGCCCACAAGTGAAGGGGTAGGCCCTGATCATGCAACATTGCCCGTGCAGCACCCACAATCGTTCTGTTCTTCTGCTCAGCTACCCCGTTCTGCTGTGGGTTATGGGGAGCTATGAGCTCTCTACGAATCCCTTCTGCCTTGCAGAAATCCTTGAAATCGTCCGAGATGTATTCACCACCATTATCGCTCCTAAGAGCCTTCACCTTCTTCCCCGACTCCTTCTCGACCAGTGCTTTGAATTCACAGAACTTTGAATATGTCTCGCTCTTCTTCTGCATGAAGAAGATCCAGCACTTACGAGAGAAATCATCAACAAAAATCACATAATACCTGTGTTTTGCTGTCGAAGCAACTGAGAAAGGTCCACACACGTCTGTGTGAATTCTCTCAAGGATCGTCGTGGCGCGACTATCCTTCTCGTGAAAGGTGGCTTTCACAAACTTCCCCAATGTACACCCCTTGCATTGATCTGACTGCGCAAGTGTGCCTTTAGGAAGCCCTGTAGTGATTTGCTGCAGTATCTTCAAGGCTCCATGGTGAAGGTGACCCAATCTCCTGTGCCACAACTCGCCATCATCCCGGCTCACCAATCCTTCTGCCTTGCCTGCCATTGCTGCGCATCCATCTACATGCAACTGATAAAGGTTCCTCACTCGAACCCCTATTTTCCGGGTCTCACCAGTTGTCTTACTGCGCAGGAAGGCCTTTCCCTCGCTGAAAACAACATCATACCCCTTGTCTTCTAACATCGCCACTGAGATGAGATTCTTCTTCAATCCTGGAACATGCATGACTTCCTTCAATACAAAGGGTTTACCAGACTCCCTCTCAAAGGAAATGGTACCGATACCGGTTACACTGTATCTACCATCATCGCCCATCTCGATGTGCACTCCAAGATCTTTGTCCTCCAGATCAGAGAACAAATCTCTATCTCCCGTCATGTGAAAAGACACACCAGTGTCCAGAAACCACACTGATCCCATCACACTTGAAACCAAGCATGCGATCAATGAAAAATCAAGCTCAAACTGAGAAGCTAAAGCCTCTCCCCCTGCAGATCCAACAACTTGCTTGTTCTTCTTCTTCTGCGGACAATTTGTGGCATAGTGTCCATGCTGGTGACAGTGAAAACACTTCACCTTGGACATATCCTGCTTCTTGCCTTTCGCACCAGACTGAGAAGCTTTCTTGCTCTTCCCTTTCTTTGCTTTGGCAGCCAAAGCACAATTCTCTTCATCAGCTCCCTTTGACGAAGACCCATCCCTGGTACTCCGCCTGATCTCCTCCTGCACAAGATCTGACCATAGTCTTTCCCATCCTGGCAACTTCTCCCGACCATTGACAGAGTCCTGATAGGAATGCCAACTCTTCGGAAGACCAAGGAGAGCCAAGCTCACCAAGTCCTCATCATCGACAGTAACCCCCACACTTCCCAGCTCATCTCGACACTGAGTGAACTTCGTGAGATACTTGGGAATACTGTCTCCCTTCTCGCATTTGATGTTTCTGAGTTTATCTTTGAGCGCCAGCTTCCTCTGATCGCTCTTGCTTTGGAATAATTCTGTTAATGATTTCCACATCAAATATGGAGTAGCCTTTCCATGGAGGCTGGACACAATGTGATCCTTCACGCCCTCCAACAGAATTCTTCGACATTTTGCGATCTTCTTTTGCCAAGCATCAGCTTGAGTAGCATCAGTAGGCTTTGGGATATCCGTATCTATGAATTCCTTCAGCCCGTTATCATCCAATACTGCCTCCATCCTGTCCTTCCATGCAATATAGTTTGAGCTGCCCTCAAGAGCATACTCCAGTCGCAATCCATTGAAAGACATTGCTGCGTTGTCACCAAGAAAACACTGCTGCAAATTCGAATTCCACCAGCAACCAACTCAACTGCTTCCGATCAACCCTCGCTTGATATCCTGTAAAAATCTCTTCTACAAATCAAGCTGCTCTGATACCATGTAGAAATTTTGAATAATTTAACACATATTCAATGGAGATTATCCTGATCATGTACTAATGCGGAAAACATACACAATACATAAGCTCCTCTACGTTGATCAAGAATATAGCAGCATCAATAACAATAAAACATCAAGAGCATTCACACATTAACACAGTTTGTATCACGGGGAAAGCATCTCGCTAAAAACCCCACACTATCTGTATATTAATGATTGAGTCATGTAACATTACACAGCATAATACTTCTCACAAGTATCTCCACCTCTGTTACACACAATACAGCTCAGATTTGATCTCCAAATCTCTTCCACTGCTTGCCTGCCTCCACTGCTCAATACCTGCTCTGAAAACTGATGAGAATTTCTTCCCAAACTCGATTTTCACCTGCAAAATAGTCACACACTCTTTGTTGGACGTGAGCAAAGGCTAAAATGCGGGCCAAATACGTGAGCAAACTTATTGGCATACTCAATCCCTTGATTGTGCAAGATCTGGTGCACAACTATAGTCACAACTGATAGCAATCTGATTCTCTACCACCTGTCCCTGTTGAACTGAACATGCACTGACATGCAACTGAGTTAACTGATGTATTCTTTAGTTGTATTATGAGTTAATAATTAGTTTAACAACTCATCATTAGTCTATCTGCAGTTAGACTAACTACAACCAGTTTAACTAAGTTAAACTGAACACAACTCCATCAACTGTACCTCCAGTCCACTAAACTCAACTCACTTGAGTTCTAACTGAAGTCATGCATGCAACAACTCAACTGACTCATAAGAAAAACGAATTTCCTTCTGACAGCTGCATGTGCCACTTCCGTAGCTCAAACTGAAGTGCTCCAAGAGAATAAGATTAAGTTTATAGTCCAAATATTATTGTGAGATAATAATATTTGACTTTTCTATTTTTGACAGCCAGTCTAAAAATAGACTTGATCACTCACACTGTGATCACTCACACTTTCATCAAAAATAGAAGTCCATCTATTTTCCCAACTTGATCAATCATCCATAAACATAGACATGATCCATATGTCTAAAAATAGACATAGTCTAAAAATAGACTTGCGCCAAAAATAGCCTGCGGGCCCACTTAGTGAAGGCGACTCTTTTCACTAAGCTCCATCATCTTGTTGCAATCTCAACACATGCAGCAATGACAGGCCACAGCAGCTCACGACAACCATTCAACTTCGAGGTATGTGACTGAAACTCATTCTTCTATTGCATAAATTTAATTTAAAAACTGCATGAATTAATGGAATGGTGGGATTAAGCCACGAATTATCAAGGTTAAGCTAATTGTCTTCTCTAGAACTCAGCCGGCAGTCACGTAGTACACGTGGATAGTCATGCACGTGAAATTTAAAAAAAAAACACAGATAGTGTGGGTAGTCTAAACTCCAGTGCAACTGATGGATGAGATTTCAAGCAGAGAACAAATAGTTAACCACTGCAGTTCATGATAGCACAACAGTTCATATGGGCCAGATTATCTTGATTGAGATTTTATTACGTTATGCTGTTGCAAAACATGGAATTTCAAAAATGTCTACCGCATTCAATTCAGGTTATTCAAAGAGACTAAACATCGAAACAGAAAATTCTGATAGTTCATCAGAGGGTTTTATGAACCACGGATATGGCAGAAGCAGTGCCTCTAATGTAGAGGAAGGTCAAAAAAATGGAAGGACAGGGCCTGGTTTCAAGCTACTTGAGAAATGATCAACGTAAGTTATAAAGGACGACTTCCTTGAGTAGTGATTCATCGGAGTTAGATGATGCTACTCCCACTATTGAGCTACATAGTGAGTTGAAACTTCTATTGCAATGCACATTGCCTTTGTTATGGAGTCAAAACAGTGGGGTCGTTGTTGCTGCTGCTGGAATCCATTGGCTTATGGCTCCAGTCAAGGATGTGAAAAGAATTGTGAAGCTGCTTTTGTTCCTTCTCAGATCCTCTTATGACTCACAGTATGTGGTACTATCAAATCTGGCAACATTTGTTGCAGCAATGCCCTCCTTATTTGAGCCATTCTTTGAAGATTTCTTTGTTCAATCTTCTGATACATGCCATATGCGAGCAATCAAGCTGGAGATCTTGTCTCTCATTGCAACGGAATCATCTATTCATACAATATTGCTAGAGTTTCAGGACTATATTAGGGATCCAGATAGAAAGTTTTCCGCAGATGCAGTCTCTGCAATTGGACGATGTGCTAAAAGACTTCCATCTGTGGCTTTGACTTGTTTGAAAGGTCTCCTGGCGTTGGTTAGACAGAGCTCTATAGCATTGCAGGGAAGCAACCAACCAGGGATTTGCAGTTGTGACTCTCAAGACTGTGGAGGCTACTAAGTGAGCTCGTGAGGAACCAAACAAAACCATTGATGGAAGGATTGTTACTGTGAAACTTGCAGTTGAGGGACAGAGAAGAATGTGTATATATATTGCAGAAATAACAAGGGTTGCATCTCGTCTCTATATTCAGATCTGTCTAGACATATCACAACGAATATATGTGATACTCAGCATACCTATCATTAAAGGAAATATCTATGGATGTATAAACCTAGGAATATGTATGAACATCATCTTGTCAACCTGCAAGTGTTTTCATCAAAGAGATGAAGTTGAAGGATCTGTCCTATGATCAAGGATCTCAGCATACAATTTATATTAGCCTGCATACCTCAGTGTGAACTGTAATTTGATATCTCTCAATGGGTATTTGAAATAAAATTCCACAGTTGCAATCACAGTTTAGACACACATGGAGATCTAACCTTCAGGTAGACTTCATGGATAGGATAAAGAAGCAACAGTGAGGGTCTCAATGATGATGTAATAATGGTGCAATAATGAGGACAACCTCAGTCTCAGCGTTGGAAGTCTTGGCATAATTACATTTATAGCAAGATCAAGATCTCAATGAAGCAATTTCAGATTGAAGGGAAATGCTGATTCATAGCAGTGATATGTGAGCAAGTCATATTTTCTCTGCCCTTGATCTATCTTATGTCCTGTTCTGCTTCTGTTATCAATTTTTAGCAAAGTTCAAATCCAAGATTGAGAATGCCATTTGATTCAGTTAAAGGCCTGGAATCCCATCCAGCTTTGGCATGCAATATCTATTCTCGGGCAGTTCATTGTACTTGTGTGATTTTATAATACATTAGACTTGCCATTTGTGTTGGATTCGTCAACTTTCAGGCAGTAGCACAGTTCAGGGAGAAGGCACCCCCAACCAAGCAAGCAAAGTCAGAGAAAATTGGTTCTACAGGAAGTTAGCAGACTGTTTCTATAGGAAGCCAGCGAACTGTTTCTACAGGAAGTTTGAAAAGAGGGAAGCCAAAGGAGGAATCGGCCGAGATGTTAGCCAAAGGAGGCCACCAGGGCCGTCAAAGATGAGGAGAGAGATTGGTTGCTCAGAGGATGAGCAACACTTTCAGTAGGGGGGTGATGATGAGCCCCAAAAATGGACAATTATTTGGGCTCATTAAACCTCCTAATTTGACTTAATCCACCATTCTCATTAGTTTATTGCATGTTTTTTATTATATTTATGTTAATAGAGTGAATTTGGTTAGTCATTATGCCAACAAGTTTAATGGGTGCTTTGTGTAGCCTTTTTGGTCAATTTGGAGACAAAATTGAAGGTCTTAATGAGCACTTGGCAGCGAAATTCGTGGGAGAACAAGGGAGAGGATTTGTAGGAAGGTTTCCCCTTCATTTATGGGCCCTTACCTCGAATTCTCCACCATCAGCTCGGAGTTCAAGGGCCACCGAATCAATCAGCACAAGGGCAGCCAAGCAAGTCAAGTAGGACTGCTGTTAACTCCAAGTTTTGGGCAGCCGAGTCCCTAAAGTTTAGGAGGACTGTTGGGTCCTCAATTTGTATAAATAAGAAGGCTTAGGGCCTCATTTTGGTTAGCCAGTGTAGCCAGTGGATGTTAGCTAGTTAGCCAGTAGATAGTAGCTAGTGGTTAGTCATTTTGCAGCCATTAGTTAGCTAGTTTGTAGTTCGATTTTTATGCAATAGATTAGCTTTGCTTTCAGCTCATTTTCAAGTCCTTCTTGTGGACAGTTTTGATGTAACTCTTCATTTCTTGATCAATAAAGATGAATCCAGCTTTGCACCAGCTCTAAATCTCTCTTGGGAGGCTGTAGCTCTTGGGGTTGGGCCCATCTCAAGCGCCCAGTACCTCCTTCGTTTATCTTTATGTGTTTGTTGCGTTCTTAAAATAAAATCTGCTATTTAGATTTAGATCTTGCTTCGTTATTTAGATTTATTTTGATGGTTAAAGTAGTTGTTTATGTTTAGAATATATTGGTAGGATAATAATAGGAAAAAGCTCCAAAAAAGGGTCAGCAAACGCTCTTGGTTTCACCTCTTCCTTATTGGATCAGGGGCTGGAGTTGAAGTAACCATGTTGTCCCAACCAAAAACACTTTCTTTGCTTCACCATGCAATCATTAGTGTTTGAATCTCGTTCGTAGAACTTGATATCAGTTTGGATGCATGCTTAGGTTTATGATCACTTAGTTTCATAGTTGTTTCACATGGTTTCACTGCAAATAAACTTTTGTTCATTTCCTTTTGTTGTTAGGTCAGATTAGAGTGAAGTAACTAGGTCATAGGTTTTATAACTAGATCTTTGTTTTCTTGCATGTCTTTGTTTGTTCAGTTTGAAAATCCACTTGCAGAGTACCTGTTATCCTTCCTTACTTGCCCATACTCCATCCAACCTACCTGCTTCACCCTTCACTTATAACCCTTACCTTACATTTGCCTCATCCGCTTACTTTGCCATGATTCTCATCTTCTTGTGCAACATCGTTTCATCCATCCTTGAACAAATCCAATCGCTCCTTAGCCTCATCCACCAAGTCCTAGACCTCTTCACACCCCTATTTCACCTTCATACTCATTCCTCCATCTTTTTCCCTCCATCCATGCTCCAAAATCCCATTTCGAAACATCCTGTAGAAGAATTACAGAACATCCTGTAGAAACCCCTGCAGACTTCCTGTAGAAGTTCATAAACACGGTTGCATGGCATCCTGACTTTGTGAAACTCTCTGAAAGGATGATAGGGATCCCTTAGACCCTCTCTGTACCTTCCCAACCTTTCCCAAGCATTTCTCCTCCTTGATCCACCTCTGCACAGTGAAAATCTAGTTAAAAGCACATGCATGATAATTCTAATAACTTAATCAAAAATACAAAAAGATGTTTTCTTCAGATAGTGATAACTTAGACACATGCATTTTACCTTCCTGGAAGTAATGGCATCTCTTCTCGTAGTTTGCATTCTCATTTTTGCATCAGTAGGACTAGTTGGTAGAATTAGGGTTTGCTAGGGTTTGCTAGGGTTTGTATTTCTTTTTGGCTTTCAAGTTTCTTTCCGCAAGTAGATTAGCTTCCTTTGAGTTAGCTTTCATCCATCAGTTAAAAAGCTTCTTCTAAGAGCTCATAGAAGTTGGCTTGAGCCCCTAGCGGACTTGTGCCAGCTGACCAAGTGATAGATGCGGCAAGAGCTAGTACTTGTGCATATAGCACCGTCGCTTCCAAGTTTGTTACGAACTACCGGGTTGATAAAATTAGAGATAGGAAGCTCCAGGAGTTGTAGCATTATTGCTACAATACTGGAGCCCACCAGCTGCTTCTCCCTTCTTTCACTCTGAAAGAGGTCTCAGGCAAGAATGTCCCTTATCTCCCCTACTCTTTTTACTCGTAATGGAAGTTCTCAGCAGAATTATCAAGGATATTCATCTCAGAGGAAAGCTTATGGGAATAAGGATCATAGATAGATGCATGATAACACACCTCCTCTTTGTGGACAATGTGTTCATCTTCCTCAATGGGGGAATTGGAGATTTGACTACTATACAACACTCTATCAACCTATTCAAACTGCAACTGGTATGGCTATAAATAACTCAAAATCCACTCTCACTGTATATGACTGCTCCCCTCATGAGATTCAGTTTGCTCTACAAAGGTTTCCTTTCACCCTGTTATGGCTGGAAGAAGGTCTTAGGTACCTAGGCTACAGGCTAAAGCCACTCGGCTACAAAATAGATGATGGGACAGGGTTGATATCAAAACGAGAAAAGAGACTTAATATTTTGTATCATAAGTATATTTTCAGGGCCGGAAGACTAGTGCTCATCAAAGCTGTTCTTGAGGCCACTTCGGTGTACTGTATGTCTCTAGCTTGGATACCAAGAGGAATCCTAACAAGATTAAAAAATATCTGCTACAGATTCCTTTGGCAAGGCAAACAAACAGGGAGGATATTTGCATGGGAAAAATGGGATTTGTTGTCCATCCCAAAAAAATGGGGAGGTTGGGATATTAAAAATTTGGAAGATTTCTCCTCAGCATTGGCGGCTAAGCTAGGATGGCATTTAATCAAAACTAACAATCTCTGGACTAAAGTAGCCTCGTATAAATACATATATCCACTAAGACCGATGGATTGGTTGAGATAGACAAGCTGGAACCAAACAAGGATCTCAAATATTTGGAAAGCAGTACTAAGTTCATTATCACTGATCCGTGATGGGCTCACGTGGAGAATTCATGCTGGCTCATCTGTTCACATTGGCCTTGACCCTTGGATTGGATGTGGGAATGCACATTTATTACCAGAAGGGCTAAAACACCATCTCACAGAGTCTAGCATCACCCACATAAGCCACATTGCGGACATGGAGAGATCTACCTTCCTACATCAAGCTTGGAAATCTGCCCATAGTCTACACATACCTCATCAATGGCATCACCATTGGACAAATTACATAGTGGCTTTAACTAAATCTCATATCAGAATCTTGGAAGGGGAGTATGAGATTATATGGGAACTTGTGAAAAATGGCTGGTAATCTCCCAAAGAGGGATATCTACTAATAGACATAGACCGCAACATATTGATATATGGTGGAAAGGTGTGTGGAAGCTCAAAGCCCCCCCTAGAACAAGAATTCTCTTGTGGTCAATTCTGAAACACAAAATCCCAACTGGAGACAACCTAATCAAGAGAGGACAACATGGGCCCGTCTGGTGTTTCGTATGAAAAGATAGTACAGAAATGGTGGACCACCTATTTCTTACCTGCCCCATCACTATTGACCTATGGAATACTACTCTCTCACACACCCCTACTCTGAAATCATGGAGGGGTCAGGCTATCAAGGAGGTTTGGGCCAATTGGTGGGCAATAACATACCCATCGAAAGCAAGGAACCTCCCCCTTCTCTTTAACTGGGAAATCTAGATTGCCCGAAATCGCCTCATATTTCTGGATATCACCCCCCACTGGCCCTCCATCTCAGCCTGGATCTTGGTTAATTACAGTAATATACCTGATGATGAAGATAATACAAATATAATTCTTGAAACCATAGATCACACCTTGCCTTGGTCTCTTTTTGATATATCAACGCAAGAAGTAGGATGTAGGGGAGCAGCCATACTTTACTTAATTGACTCCCATCACTATGATATACAAATGGGACTTGGAGGAGGCACAAATAACCATGCATAACTCATGACAGCTAAACATCTCATTCACTTTGCTATTAAAAAAACTGCAAGAATCTACAAGTGTTTGGGGACTCAAAATTTGTATGCAACTGGATAAACAAAACAACAATATGTCATGCTTACACTCTGTGACAACTTTTGGATGAGTTCCATAGATATATATCATCTTTTGACAGTTTTGTATGTCGTCATATCTACAGCGAACAAAACACACTCGCTGACCAACTTTCCAAAGAGGCAGCGATGCGGCCACGTGACATTTAGATGATACAAGAACATAGAGATGGGGATCACTACCAATATTATCATCATCCTTATATGGACCATGCTACTCAGGCTCAATAGGAGCCCGATACTACATGATATGCGACTTATTTACTGTTAATATTTTTTTTTTTTTATATATGTACAACTACATGTTTAGAAAATTACTCTCTGTGTAGGGTAATCTAAATTTTGAGTACAAAATAAAACATATTTGAGGAAAAAGTCTCCCTACGTGGAGTACTTATACATATCTGCTTCTATATTTTTGACAGGCTTACAACCTCTTAAACTGCATATACACACAACATTTACAAGTAATTTTCCTTAATATTAATGAAAATTACGATTTTTTCCAAGGGGAAAAAAATATATTATGATATACGAAAGTTTGATCTTACATTGACTCGAACAACAAGTACACCAGAGAGATGAACTAGTTCAAATTTTCATTGAGAAGGATGTATTTGAAGTCTCCCTGATTGATGAAGAGGATTTAGAGGAAAGATAAGATCCTTGCATGAATTGTTGATGTTTATAATTAAGAAGCACATACTATGAAGATACCTTCAGGTCTTGAAGAAGATGAGTAGGACTCATGGTTACAAATTAAATAATTTTTTATCTCATCAGTCTCAGAGGGAGTTGTTTGTTGAGCCCTCTCGATAATTATAGCAAAGGACTTCCCTATGGAAGTGAATTGTCAGAAGCATGGCATGTTGATTGGTAATTCTTCAGGTTATTGGATCCCATGATGAGCAAGTTGTCAAGTGGATCTTGTGTATTACAACATGCACCTTAAACCAGAGAGAGTTTGGTCGTATAAAAGAAAATTGAGTAGACAAGAACTGGGGCACCTTCATGAATTACAAAATCTTAGGCTTGTGGTCTCCCTGAGTGAGATGGAGTAAGGTTAGTTAAATATTTTCTTTAACATGATTTTTGATTCGGTATCCTGGATGTGTAGGAAATAGAGGATTGTTAAAATCACTGGTGTTATAATGGCGAGTTGTAAGATAGTGTGTTTTGAAGAAGCTCTTTAGTGAGTTGTGTGTCATAAATTATATGTTTCTAGGAGGAGAAATGAGTCTCCAATGGATGGATAGATAGGATGATGACATTCTCACAAAACCTTTAGGAAAGGCTAATTTCTTAGCCTTTAAAGAGAGACTTGGAGTTGTGGAAATATCCTCGCATGAGGGTCCTAATTGAGTTAGAGATTAAGCTTTGGGAGCTTCTAGGGGCCTAGGATACTTCTTGGAGGTAGATGAGAAAAGGGTGAGTGGTTCACCTTCCCCTGTGCAGTAAATACCCCAACATCTGAGCATAGAGTGAGTGGTTAACCATCCCCTATGGAAACCCCAACATACATCCTATTTTTGTAGTCTGGGACTCATGGGAAGTACCTCTCATTTGGCCAATGATTTGGGAAAAGTGGTTAGGGTTAATTAGTGCTATCGAAAGATGGGTTAGGTACTATTGTATTCCTTATGACTAGGATGCATGATGTTCAATAGTTTTATCACTAAGGATCAAGCATGTTAGGGGTTCTATCCTTGGACATGACGACTTTACTCTGTCATTTTTGCAAGAGTTGCATGGTCTTGTGACCCACCCTATTTCAATCCTTTCTTATTGGACTATCATATCAATCTTCAAAAGAGACAAGACAAGTTATAGATATGGCACATGATGGACATGATAACGTAAGTTGTGGATGGATGTTGATAGGTGGAATTCCTAGATAGTTGAGAGGGAGTGTTAAAGGGTGCAACTAGGGGCTAATTCCCCTTCCTAGTAGCTTGTTATGAATAAAAGATATATATATATATATATATATATATATATATATATATATATATATATATATATATATATATATATATATATATATATATATATATATATATATATATAACAATCATAAATAATTAATAATTAATAATTAACTAATAACTAGTGTTGAAGAGTTGTGTCTCCAAGGACATGATCATTCATGAATGGATACCTACCTAAGTTTATAATTGGGACCCTCGGTTATCTCATATTTTCTTGTACGTATTTTTGATGTTCTATCAACAATTATTGTCAATGATGATAATGCATTGAAGTAATTGTTGCAATCATAGAACATACCATAAAAAATAACAAGTGGGATTTCATACAAAAATACAACGGCTTAGGTAGTGAGCTAGGGTTTAACAAATAAAACATAGAGATTATATGCTTCTGTGGAAAGATTGGTGAAATTATTGATGAATGTTAGTTTAGGGTACGTAACATTGCCCGACCGGGGGTCGAGAACATTACAAAGTGGTATTAGAGCTTGGTTTACATAATTGGGTTTAAATTGGGCCAAATTCATCACATAACAAGGAGAATTATTACAAGTTACAGGTCGTCCACCAACTGTTTGGGGAAAGTCACAATGGTGAGAATGACTAATCCATCCATAAAACAAGTTATAGGTGCTAGGAAAGGCTTAGAAGGAATTAAATTGGGTCAATTATAAGGAAAAAATGAAGAAGGATGGTTAATATTCACCTTAGAGGGCCAAAATTATGCACACGGGAAATATTCTCAGAATGTTTGTCAATTGTTTGACAATATGTTGAAAAGGGAACATGGAGTATTAGGTATTTTACACAATTAAATTATTACGCACCGACTCAGTTATTAGCTTGGTATTTATTTCAAATGGGAAATGTGAATGCAATTCCATTGTTATGGTAGTTTTAAGTCTTCTTTCCTTTAACCTTGAAGTGATTTCTAATGACCAAAAGGTGATTTTTGTATATACATACACAGTTGCATGCCTTATGCTATTCCATTATGCAATATGTGGTTTTTAGTAAGATGGCCCTTATGGATTTTATTTAAGAGTTTCAAACAATAACATGCATAAGTGTAATTAAATTATTCTTTAATATCACCCAAATCAGTCCCTATAAAAGGTTTAATAACTGGGACAAGTGAAAGTATTGGTATTGTTACTAACATGATTATGCAGTTGAAAAGATAAATAATTTAGAATCAGTGATGGTTTATGTTGACTAAATTAGGAAACAAAGTTGTAATATGAGAGTGTAGAGTTGCACTTTGAAGATGGTACTAATTTCGAGCTTGGATTTGAAATAATATATCTACGCTAAATGAAATATTCCCTTAAATTGACACTGCAATGTGATGCCCAACTTGTCATACAAGTGAAATTGAGGTATGAATATTGTTCAATGCATTATTCCAAGTGAGATAGGGGCCCAATTGGATACCCCTCAACCATATCCATTTTCACTTTTTGTCAAAATTTTGCATAGTAAATTTATCATCAGTAATTGGGGTCTAACTCATTGGAAACATGTCACCTAGAGTTTAAAATTTGTGATATCAAGGTGGATATAGGGTCTAGGAAAAAATATGAATTATATTTCATATTTTTGGCGATATATTGCAAGAATTTGGTCGAGAGAAATTGATTATTTCTACATGGAGTTGATTCATAATTATTGTTACAATATATAAAAAAAGGCATGGTTATGAGTAGTGATTATTATTGTTATCGATCGATTGAGTGCAACGTGGTAGGGGAAAATATGATGGGTAAAATCAATGTTCATAAAGGCATACTCCAATGTTGTGTACCCCCATGAATCATGGTCAAGTTAGACAATTGGAGAGGTGTCGAGTGAGGTTGTTCGGGTCGAATGCATTTGAATCCTCATGAGAAGCCTTACAGAGGCAATCCTTCCGCAAGTTACAGGGCCATAAAAATTATAAGCCATGGAGCCAGTGGCATCGCATGAGGGATTGGGGCCATGAGGGTCCTGAAAATGGGTGCTAGGTGAAGATAAAAAAGGCCACATAAATGGTTGTGGGACAAATCTTCAAAGGCAAGGGATAACATTGTGATGTGGAGGTGGACAATAGGCCATGGGGGTAGTTATGCCAGCTTAGGGCATTGGAACCATAATGATGGAGATGAAACTCCAATCCCATTAGATGGTGCGAGGCCCGCTAAAGGGTGAGCATGTTGGGATCTGAAAACAATGTAAATAATTGGATGGAGGTGATCCACACTATTGAATCCATCAGAATGCAACTTTGCATTAACCTCCTCACAAGAATGAGATCTGACAGCATCACAATCATTTTATCTATAGTCCTTAGTCATCGATCTACCAAGTCCATGAGGTTGTAATTTATATATATGTTTATATTTTATTTTTAGGTGTGGGAGTGCATGAGGGGCCCTCCATTGGCCCGCACAATAGGATATCTGCCCTTTTGGAAGTCGTTGACTTGTCGCATAAGATATACATGTTATAAGGCCTTGGTTATCTATATTAAAATTTAATTAAAATTTTTGTAATCTAAACATTTGCAGCAATGGCATCAATGGGTCCTATTGAAGCCTCGAAAATTGTTGCAACAACATGGGGGAAAACCGCCCCGTCGGGGACTTGAATACCATCCCTTATCCATTTGGAATATTGGCTCCGATTGGATATAATGGGACCAGTTTCCAAAATAAAATGTGATAGGATGGTGTTGTGGCCACCAACAACCCCCCTCCTTATTTAGTATTAGCAATAACACTAGGTAAGTGGGGACCCTTATTAAAAATTCAAAAAATTCAATTAAAACTCATGTATTTTACTCCTTAAAGAAAACATCGCATTGCGCGAAGAAGATAGGATATTTCCTTATGAGTAAAATGATAAACTGCAAAAGTGCAATGCGAATTCCATCACATCGCATACATTAAGAAACACTCATATTGGAATAACCTTAAAAAATTGCCGATGGTCGTTATGCGATATCGCATATCGCAAAATCGCATAAAAAACACATAACCATTTAACGATTGTAACAATCTGCAATCTTGCGATAACGCGACAGTGCGATCTGCGATCTTGCGATCGCGCGATACAGCGATCTGCGATTCTATGATAAGTGCGATCGAGCAACCCTGTGATAACACATCTTAATGAAAAAGGCGATAATGCGATACTGCGATGCTGCGATGCGAATCGCAGAAACCGTCCATCGCAGATTTTCCCCGGCTCAACATTCAAGAAAAGCTGTCCATAAACCAAAAATTGGATACGCGCTTTAATGAAAATTAAGGAATGATATGCCAAGTGTTAATGAAAGGCAGTTTTGTGTTTTTCGAAGAGTCAGTTCACGTCAAGTGGCATGTTTTTGTACATCCGTAGAGCTCAGAGCTTTCTTGTCAATTTTTATTATTACTCTCTCCTCATGTGTGGAACTGCAGGAACAAAAAACAGAAACAATATGAAGCAATGTGTAGGAAGCATTAAAGGAAAAGGGTAAAGCTCCAAATGCCCAGAAACAGAGAAGAGATGCCCTCATAAACGGATACTGCATGCAACAGAGCCGCAAATTCCAGAGCGCTGTCGAGCTATTCATTACAGATATTTCAGTCAGAGCCATGGTTGAATGAGTAGTTGAACAATGCTGATATCAACAGGCGATTTAGCGCTTAAGGTCAAAAGCTCATGAAAGCAGTATGTTTACAAAATTTTGAAGCTTATACCCGGTGAAGGAAAAGGCGCTAAAGGCAAAAAACGCACCAGAAAGGCCCAGATCAAAGATCACGCACCACTGAGAAAATTGCTTAAAAAGCAAAGTCCCTAACTGCTTAGTCACTCATAAGCCTAGAAAATGCAAGAAAGCAAAGGCATAGGCAATTTGAGGATTAACCAAGTGAAATTTGGATTATTACTGAGCATACACAGTAAATCCACATAGCCAGAGGATGATTCTCAAGTATATATTCTATTTTGCTGAAAAGATGGTGCCAGCTCTTGCCATTTCTGTTTGCTTAGCTCAACCAAAGGCGGAAGACAGTCAGCCGAATCTACCCAGGCAAATATTGAATGCTCGCAACATTAAGGAGCAAATGCAGAAATAGTTAGATATTAGATTTAATTTTTAGAAATAGTTTTTCTTAGAAAAAGGGCGATCATTTAAACCGTATCCTAAATCTGTGTAATTAAGTTATGTAGTTAGTAGTATTTAAACCCTTCTCATGCATTTAGAGAAGGGTCCAAAAATTTATCAAAAACTTGTCCTCAGAACATGCACTTTTGCACCCTTAGAGGAGGTTTTGGTGAATGAATGCATCAAGATTTGTTGATGTTTGCATTTGATATCTGCTACTGATGTTGCACTTTTGTACTCTTAGTAGATGTTAGAGCAAGGAGAGATAAATCATTGTTGCTTGAAGCTTATGAGTAGGACCAGTCATACATGGTTCTTTTATCTCTTGACCATTTCTGCTTATATGTTAAAGTGATATACAGTTTTTAGTTGTTTATATGTTATTGCATGAATGCTTGAGTTATCATTTGGCACTTTTGTACGGTGGTAGCTATTTATTTATGTTTAATTTATGAATAGCTCATTATGCGATATGTTGTTCACAACTGTTTCGTCTAACTTTTTATGCGAAATAGTTCATCTTATTTGATTTCCTTTCTTATAATCATTGAATGATCTTTATTACTAGTTGTTATTTGAAATCTCTTTAGATCACATAATAGAAGAATTACATCCCGAGTTAGCATAGATTAGATGTGTTGTTTATTAGATTATAATAGCATAGAATTAGATTAAAGTTTGAATTAGAATAGCTTAGATAGGAACTGTTAGATCAGCAACATCCAATTCTACACACACACACACCCATAGATTGGGAAACTGGTCCCATTATCCCGAGTCAGACTCGCTATACCAAACGGATAAGGAGCTGCCAACCAAGGTCCGGACCAGGCGGGTATCCCCATTGTTGTCGACCCGATTTTCGGGGCTTCAACATATTTGGCGCTAGAAGGAGGGCCTGAACTATGAATGGCAAGTAAATCTAAATCTGAATACCATTCTGAGAGTAAATCGCCCTCACCATCTCCCCCGACTTCCCCATTACATTTAAATCCAGATTTAGAAGTTGCTCGAGTATCAACCGCTGCTACACACCCTGATATTTTAGAACAATCTACCGTTGAACTTCCCGAAGTCGAATCCCTGTTTCACAAACTTCAGCGATTTTCCATTTCTCCTGAAAGGTCTGATAAATCTCAAGGCAGCGTGACTTCGCAGTACAACCCTGCTCATCCCCTGACCAGGCTAAAGAGTGAAAAGTTTGGCGTCCAACCAACCTAATTACCTCTTCCCACCAGGAAAAGAGCGAGGAAATCACCACAAGAGTCTGAAAGTGAGACTCTTTCGTCTGCATCATCCATCTCAACTACTTCACCGCGAAGTCAACCATCCACACCTCCACTCCAGATCATCATCCATCCGTCCATTGGAACCCCCACAACCCCTCTTCAATCATCTATGATCGTAGTATCCTCATCCTCCCAGCCACAGGGATCATCTTCTGCACTTTCCTCTGTTAGCAGTTCAACAATGGCCCAGTCTCCATGGAATGACCCTGGGGCAGTCTTAATGCCTGCACCCTTGAGTAAAATACCGGCCCATCATGAGAAATGGCTGCCTAAATTCAATACCGAGGCAGGCATGCTAGCAGAAGAGCACATAAACAACTTCATGCTTTCCATTAATCTCAATGGAGTTACTAATGAAGATGATGTTGTTCGGCTTTTTCCTTATACACTGCAAGGAACAGCCGGGTCATGGTATTTTTCATTACCCTCCGGATCCATCACAAGTTGGGACATCTTCCAGGACCAATTCCTAACCAAGTTTGGTGATGACAGGTCGACGACAACGTTAATCAATGACCTATCCAATCTTAAAACCGAAGCTAGAGAGCCTATTAAGGATTTCAATTTACGTTTCAACAAAATTTTCAACAAAATTCCTACTACTTCCCAGCCCAGCGAAGAAGTACGATGTGAATGGTATATTACCGCTTTGCCATCTAACATAGCAATCTTCGTGGACAGGGCAAATAAAATAACCTTAGCTGATAACATGAAAGAGGCGATAGCAGTAGAGAAACGAATAAATGCCCTGGAAAAGAGATCTGCGATAGAGGAACGTAAGTCCAAAAAAGTCACCTTCAAGGAAGACTTCAAGAAGAAACAAGCAAAAGATCCTTTTGATTTGGAAGGATTGCAGAAAGTTCTAAAGACCATGTCCAATGAGATGGTCGACATAAAAAATAAAATAGCAGAAACTTCTTCAAAAAATCCCTACAGAGCTTTTAAAAGAGGTCCTTCAACGGATGCAAAGCCACCCAATGCCATTTCAAATGCTGAATCCGAGGAAGAGGAAGAGGAAATTGCCACTGAAGGGCAGACCAATGACGAAGAAGTTTTGGAATTACAAGGAATGTGGGATTTCGTCCTCCCACAAGAAGAAGATCAAGAAGTATTTCCAGTTAGCACATGAAGCAAAAATCGGCTTGATCCTCCCAAAACTACCCCTAAGCCGAAGAGCGCAAGATTTGCAACAAAGGATAAAGTTGCAACAAAGAAAACGACATCTAAAGCGACTCAAACTAGCCCAGTCCAAGCAGATGAAACGACTCCATCGAAAACACTGATAGTGTCGGATGAAAGGGATTACAATATTATCGATGACATGAAGAAGACTAGGGCTAATATCACCCTTTACGAACTGAGCAAGGATAAACATCAACAAAAGATAATGATGAAAGAATTACATGCCGTGCCAGTTGCACCTTTGCCTGCCGCTGTACTTTCTCAAGCTTCCCATAACATGGGAAGACCTCCAACTAACGCGATCAATAAGATTGATCCAAATGACATGGCCTTAATTGGAGGAAGATCAAGATCTCACACTCCCCCGTTTCTCCTTACTTATGAAATCTTCAATAAAAATGTGCACAATTGTTTGGTATATTCCGGTGCTTCATCGAATATTTTACCAAAATCTCTATGTGCCAAGTTAAATGTTCAACCACAGAAATCCGTAGTGCACATAGTTCAGCTAGATCGATCTCAAGTCGAAGTGATTGGCGAACTAAATCAAGTAACCATAAGATTATCATCTAACCCGAAGGTATGTCAGGTTATTGACATTCTAGTTGCCGATATCCCAGAATTCTATGGCTTAATTCTTAGGAGGGATTGGTCAGATAAACTCCATGGATACTTCGCAACCGACTGGTCGCATATGTGGCTGCCCTACAACGGTAAACCGAATCAAATAAAAGTTGAACGAGAGCTACACCAGAAGTACATAGTAACGAAGTTAGAGGGAGAAAATGAACCAGTAGCATATAAAAACAGCGTTATTGGCAATTACTCTGTAGATTCTTTCCTCGGCAATTTCAATGCTCATGCATCACCCTATTTAGAACACTCTATTTTGTCCCAAGTTGAAAATTTTTCTCAAACTGATAGTTCGAAATGTATCGATTTTTTAGATAAACCTGTAAATAAATCTTTGTTTTGGAAATTATTTTTGATGGCTCTAGATCTAACAAAGGAGCAGGAGCAGGATGCGTTCTGATTAGTCCAGAAGGAGATAAGATCATGCTCACATGCAGACTCAAATTCGATTGCACAAACAATACAACAGAATACGAGGCTTTGGTTCAAGGCCTGTACAAAGCAATCGGGTTAGATGTCAAGTATCTTCAAGTTTTTGGAGACTCTGAGATTGTGGTTTAACAGGTACGTAACATTATACATTGCTTATCAGGTCACTTAAAACACTATCAATCTTTAGTACAAGATCTGACTGAGCATTTCATAGCGTTTAATATTTCTTCAATCCCCAGACTCCAAAACGCAAGTGCAGACCTTTTGGCTAACGTAGCTTCTAAGCTTATTCCCTCCGAAGATTTTAGTCTAGATATATTCTCAATAGAATTAATCTTTAGACCGTCCATTCCTGACAACATCACAAATTGGAGAGTATTCAATGACGATCCTGATATTGTAAATTTCCTCACGTCTGAAGGATCCTACTCCAATAAAATAATTGATGAAGACCAGCACGATCAACAATTGCAACAAAATAGCACTAATAATGCTATACCTAAGTCGGTGGTCAAGTTAGAAGACTTATACGATTTGAAAGATCGGTTTAAGAGGTCTACCAATTCAAAACTCTACAGTTCAACCTTGAACTACGAATTAGTAAACCTAGGGACCAATGCTAAACCACAAAACATTAATCTAGGCCTTGGCCTAGCCCCTGAAGAGAAACTAGCGTATATTAGTCTTTTGAGACAATATAAAAATGTTTTTGCCTTGAATTATGATGAGCTGAAAACATACGACACTTCTATCATCCAGCATATTATTCCCATGATCGATAACGAAAAACCTGTCCAACAAAAGCTGAGAAAGATCCACCCCAATTTAGAAAATCAGATAAAAATTGAGCTCAATAAGTTACTGAAAGCCAAGATAATCTTTCCCGTCAGACATTCCAAATGGGTCTCCAATATGGTACCCGTTAGAAAGAAAAACGAAGATATTAGGATTTGCATTGACTTTCGTAACCTTAACAAAGCCTATCAAAAAGACAATTTTCCTCTTCCACCTATGGAGTAGATACTGCAAGCATGGCGGGCTCATAATTAATGTCTTTCTTGGATGGATTTTCAGGATACAATCAAGTGTTGGTACATCCTGATGATCAGTTGAAAACCACATTCAGAACTAAATGGGGCACATACGCATATCGGAAGATGCCATTTGGTTTGATTAATGCTAGTGCCACATTTCAGAGAGCCATGGACATCGCATTCAAAGGTTTAGTCAATAAATCTGTAGTAATTTATTTGGATGATATAACAGTGTACTCGAAGAAGCGAAGCGACCATCTCAAAGACCTGAAACAAATCTTTCAACGGTGTTTAAGGTATGGAATTTCACTTAACCCAAAGAAATCTTTTTTCACATTAAGTGAAGGGAAACTTCTAGGATTCATAGTGTCAAAATCCGGTATTCACATTGATCCTGACAAAATCAAAGAATTTTCTGAAATATCCCTACCTCATAACAAAAAATCCATGCTATCTTTCCTTGGTCAAATCAATTTAGTAAAGAGATTCGTTCCAGATTTTTCACGAATTGTGTCTCCTTTGCAAACCATGATTAAAAAGAATTCAAATTTTAAATGGGGTCAAGATGAACATGAAGCATTCAACCCGATCAAGCAAGCTATTATTAATGCTCCATCTTTACCAACCCCGAATTTTTCAGAACCTTTTATTTTATACACATTTGCCTCAGATAAGTCATATGCTGCGATTCTAACTCAAGCAAATCAAGAAAAAGCGGAAGCTCCAATTGCGTTTTTTAGCTTAAATTTACAGGGTGTTGAACTAAATTATTTAGACGTGGAGAAACAGGCTTATGCTATTTTCAAAGCGGTCAAATACTTCAGACCTTTTTTACCTAAAACCCATACTAAGATCATAGTACCATTTCCAGCAATAAGGAATCTTCTAGTACAGAAGGATGTGGGTGAGAAAAGGGCCAATTGGGTTACTGCCTTACAGGAATATGACCTTGAGATCAAACCAGCAAACATTGTAAGAGGTCAAGGCTTATGCAAAATGCTGGCTGGAGCATCGCAAATTTCTGAAATTCCATCTGAAGAGGTACAAATATGTGAGGTAAGCCTAAACGATGCAGAATCACTATATGCTGATACCATTTATTATATTAAGAATGGGTATGCTCCTTCACACCTTGATCATACTAAGAAAAGAGCTCTAAGGTTGAAAGCTAAGCAATATCAACTCATAAATGATATTCTTTTTAGAAAAAATTATGATTCTGTTCTTCTTAGGTGTCTTGAGAAATATGAAGCTGAAAAAGTTTTGCAGGAACTCCACAATGGGCCAGCAGGCGGACACTATGTTGGAGATGCTACTGCACATAAAATCTTACGCGCGGGATATTACTGGCCCACGCTGTTCAAAGACTCACACAGTTACGTGAGAAGATGTCAAGTCTGCGAAACTACTACTGGAAGACAAAAGAAGCCGTCCCTGCCACTACAGCCGGTAAACATCGAGCAACCTTTCAGTCAGTGGGGCTTGGACATAATAGGTGAGATCGTTCCTCACTCTTCTAAGCAGCATAGATACATCCTCACGGCAACAGATTATTTTACTAAATGGGTAGAAGCAGTTCCGCTCAAGACGGATAATTCTGAAAATATTATTGAGTTCATAGATCAATTTATAATCAATAGGTTTGGATTGCCATCCGCTTTAATGTTTGATAATGCATCATACTTTTCTGGAAATGCAATGACTGAATTTTCACTTAAAAGAGGATTCAAACTTAAATATTTGGCCAATTTCTATCCACAAGCTAATGGGTTAGCTGAGTCAACAAATAAAAACCTAATCAGGATTATTAAAAGAACAATTGACCAGAATCAAAAGAATTGGCACAAGGCTTTGATATATGCTTTATGGGCAGATGGGATAACGCAAAAAGCTTCTATCGGCACTTCTCCCTTTAATTTAGTATATGGGAAAGAAGTGGTTCTTCCAACTCACTTAGCCATTCCCTCCTTGTCTTTAGTACAATACATTGATGAAGTACTCGCTTCCTCCTTACAGCTAAGAAAAATGGAAATAATTAAATTAGAAGAACAATGAGAACAAGCTAAGAAAATGCATGCTCATCATCAAGCACTAGTAAAATCCTCTTTTGATTCAAACATAATGACCAGAAAAGATTTTCAAATGGGAGATTTAGTTTTAAAGTGGGATAAGGCTCATGAAGAAAAGGGCAAACATACAAAATTTCAAAGGATGTGGCTTGGTCCTTTTCATATTGTTGAAGTCATAGGTCCATCAACATTCGTGTTACAGGATTTAGCAGGCAAGAGGGATCCTTTGCTTGTTAATGGACAAATTCTCAAGAAATATTTTCCATAAAAGATTATTCTTCTATTTTTGTAAAATAGTTTTTCTTTTCATAATAAAACCAGTTGTGAATGGTTACATTAGGTATTTACGAAAACGACACCAATTCTCTTTCAGATTTTGAACTTTTCGCTTGTATAAATAGCAAATCTTTTGGAAAACTAATCTTTATTATTGATAGATACAGTTGAAAAACTTTAGCCTAGATATGATACTAGTTTCAACTTCAAAAAATTTGATGAAAGCAACCTTTAGTGAAGAAATTGTCTTATCTCAGCACAATGAAAGGTATCAATAACAAAATAAAGATTCTCTGTAGAAAAACTATTTCCAAAAAACTCTATTATTGTCGTCCAGAGCTATCTTAAGGAAATAATGACTTCTTCCCTGTTAAGGAAAATCGCAGCTTTTAGAGGGATAATCGAAGGATACACTATATCTTGAAGAATGAGAGGTCTCATCACGAGCCGGCTTATCATGATCACAGATATTATGACTTGCTGACTTTGCCAATACTGTCCACCACAACAGGGCATTGACTCAAAATTGTTGCAATCAAAAGACAAGGGGTCTCATCACGAGCCAGCTTGTTCAGCAAAGTTATAAATCAAGTGAGTGACTGTGTCATAATTTGGATACCAAACCAAGACATTGTTCTTTAAGAATAAAAAAGAAAATCAAAGCAATAAGTGTGGATATGGATTTTTCTTTGAAAGTTGTAGGTCACCTTAAGTAGGATCCAGGATCATTGCTGGGTAACAGGTAACCCTGTCGAGGCTATAAACGCCTGCTGGTAGCAGAGGCTCTACCTACGACAAATGAGCATATTTAAAACTAGTTTACAGAGGAAACTTTATTTTATCTTTACTAAACCAAGTAATGGCTGATGTAAACACAAGGACTAGCCTGAGGAAGAAAATAATTAGAGTAGAAAGAAGTTGAAACAAAATATCATTGACAGTTTAAAGCATAATGTACTCTATCTTTCCATAACAAAGTTTAATTTTCTGAAAAATTTTCTGTTTTGGAAGTTTGAAAATTCAATAGAAAAACAGAGATAACTGGTTCTTCCAAGTGAATCTCCAATTGTTGTGGCCACCAACAACCCCCCTCCTTATTTAGTATTAGCAATAACACTAGGTAAGTGGGGACCCTTATTAAAAATTCAAAAAATTCAATTAAAACTCATGTATTTTACTCCTTATAGAAAACACCACATCGCGCGAAGAAGATAGGATATTTCCTTATGAGTAAAATGATAAACTACGAAAGTGCAACGCGAGTTCCATTGCATCGCATACATTAAGAAACACTCATATTGGAATAACCTTAAAAAATCACCGATGGCCGATATTCGATATCGCATATCGCAAAATCGCATAAAAAACACATAACCATTTAATGATTGTAACAATCTGTGATCTTGTGATAACGCGACAGTGCGATCTGCGATCTTGCGATCGCGTGATACAGCAATCTGCGATTCCGCGATAAGCACGATCGGGAAACCCATGCGATAACACATCTTAATGAAAAAGGCGATAATGCGATACTGCGATGCTGCGATGCGAATCACAAAAACTGTCCATCGCAGATTTTCCCCGGCTCAACATTCAAGAAAAGTTGTCCATAAACCAAAAATTGGATACGCGCTTTAATGAAAATTAATGAATGAACGCCAAGTGTTAATGAAAGGCAGTTTTGTGTTTTTCGAAGAGTCAGTTCACGTCAAGTGGCATGTTTTTGTACATCCGTAGAGCTCAGAGCTTTCTTGTCAACTTTTATTATTACTCTCTCCTCATGTGTGAAACTACAGGAACAAAAAACAGAAAAAATATGAAGCAATGTGCAGGAAGCATTAAAGGAAAAGGGTAAAGCTCCAAATGCCCAGAAACAAAGAAGAGATGCCCTCATAAACGGATACCGCATGCAACAGAGCCGCAATTTCCAGAGCGCTGCCGAGCTATCCATTACAGATCTTTCAGTCAGAGCCATGGTTGAATGAGTAGTTGAACAATGTTGATATCAACAGGCGATTTAGCGCTCAAGGTCAGAAGCTCACAAAAGCAGTATGTTTACAAAATTTTGAAGCTTATACCCAGTGAAGGAAAAGGCGCTAAAGGCAAAAAACGCACCAGAAAGGCCCGGATCAAAGAACGAAGGCAGTTTCCGATGTGCGATTAGCGCCTAGTGCTAATAGCTCATCGCTGAGAAAATTTCTCAAAAAGCAAAGTCCCTAACTGCTTAATCACTCATAAGCCCAGAAAATGCAAGAAAGCAAAGGCAGAGGAAATTTCAGGATTAACCAAGTGAAATTTGGATTATTACTGAGCATACACAGTAAATCCACATAGCTAGAGGATGATTCTCAAGTATATCTTCTATTTTGCTAAAAATATGGTGCCAGGTCTTGCCATGTCTGTTTGCTTAGCTCAACCAAAGGCGGAACACAATCAGCCGACTCTACCCAGGCAAATATTGAATGCTCGCAACATTAAGGAGCAAATGCAGAAATAGTTAGATATTAGATTTAATTTTTAGAAATAGTTTTGCCTAGAAAAAGGGTGGTCATTTAAACCATATCCTGAATCTGTGTAATTAAGTTATGTAGTTATTAGTATTTAAACCCTTCTCATGCATTTAGAGAAGGGTCCAGAAATTTATCAAAAACTTGTCCTCAGAACATGCACTTTTGCACCCTCAGAGGAGGTTTTGGTGAATGAATGGATCAAGATTTGTTGATGTTTACATTTGATATCTGCTACTGATGTTGCACTTTTGTACTCTTAGTAGATGTTAGAGAAAGGAGAGATAAATCATTGTTGCTTGAAGCGAGTAGGACTAGTCATAAATGGTACTTTTATCTCTTGACCATTTCTGCTTATATGTTAAAGTGATATACAGTTTTTAGTTGTTTATATGTTATTGCATGAATGCTTGAGTTATCATTTGGCACTTTTGTACAGTGGTAGTTATTCATTTATGTTTAATGTATGAATAGCTCATTATGTGATATGTTGTTCACAACGGTTTCGTCTAACTTTTTATGCGAAATAGTTCATCTTATTTGATTTCCTTTCTTATAATCACTGAATGATCTTTATTACCAGTTGTTATTTGAAATCTCTTTAGATCTCATAATAAAAGAATTACATCCCGGGTTAGCATAGATTAGATGTGCTATTTATTAGATTATAATAGCATAGAATTAGATTAAAGTTTGAATTAGAATAGCTTAGATAGGAACTGTTAGATCAGCGACATCCAATTCTACACACACACACCCATAGATTGGGAAACTGGTCCCATTATCCCCAGTTGGACCTGCTATACCAAATGGATAAGGAGCTGCCAAACAAGGTCCGGACCGGGCGGGTATCCCCCTTGTTTTCGACCTGATTTTCGGGGCTTCAACAGATGGATAATGTGTTGATGACCAAAAACTAGGTGATATATGGGGTGGTTTTCAATAGGAATACATGTATGTTTAATCTATCTATTACTTGGGTTTTACTTATGTTTATGTGATCTAGAACAATGATCCTTAGTGTATGATAATGAAGATTGATCAAACACTTACATAAATGAAAATATTTTAAAATAATTATTTTGATTAAATAGTTAATCAAAATAATTGATGAAACACCTATCACATTAAATAAAGTTCAAACATTGCTCATATATGTATTAAGGATGACAATTCTAGCATATTCAGAAGTGAAGTAATACAGAACTACATTAAAAGAGATACATATAACAAACAATACAAATATAAATGACTATTAATTCATAAGCAAAACAAATATACAATGATAAAAGTACCTGATGTATATGACTCTGCTCATGAAATAAATAGCTCCAGTCCAGTCTTTTTTAATAAGATGGTTTCAAAAGTACAAAAGTGCAAGCTTCCAAAGCCTTCTTCACAAAACCTCAAGACTTTGATCCAGTCATTCTACTAAGACAAACTTAAAAAGTACAAAAGTGCAAGCTTTCGAATCTTTTCTTTATAAAATTTGGGGACCCTTTCTTTACATACATGAAAGGGTTTCTATAATAAAAATAAAGTTAAAAATACACATTACATGAAAGTTATGAGGAGGTTAAAACAACTCTCCTTAAAATAAGTGAAAAAAAAATACAAAAATGGAAAATGTTGAAATGCCGAGTTCAAGAATGAATTTGTGTTTATTCTTTCATTTGTTGTCTGAACTCATAAATATCCATCATTGGCTTAAATTCAGGAGGCTGACCTGTCCTCATGCATAGCTGTCATGTATACACTGCATCTGAAAGTGTAGGAAGCATATTGGTGGATGAGTCAGTAAAGCAACACAACATTAGCCACTGACTATGTGGCTTCCCCAAATATTTCCAATACATTTGCCAGTCGAGTTTGGTTAGCTATTTAATTGCCTCTTCCCTTGATTTTGAAGTTTCTTTCCACTTCCTTTCCAAGACTTTGGTATCAGGAAGACTACCAGGTGGTATTATTGTATCAAGTTAGCATTGTGCATATTATCATTGATAGTTTCAACGATATTATTTGCAGCATTAGCTACTCTGGAAACTGCTCTTTTTGTCTGCTTCAATTGAATGTCCCAATCAGTAAACAAGATTTATTTATGTGATTCCTCTATTCCTGGAAGATCTGCTGCTTTTCCCTTTGGAGCATCCTGCCATGTTATGTATCCCATGATATTATCATCAATATCATTGAAAGTCACCCTCATATCAGATGATTGAATCATCATTGAATCACTTGTAATACACATTGGATTGACGATAGAAAGCTTTTGAAAGAGCATTTCTTGTTCCCTTGATAACAAAGTGTTGAGCTCTAATGCTTCTTTTATAAAATCCTCCACTTTAGGATTATCCTTCAACTAATCAAGTGAAAATTGGAGCTATTGTATTTGGATATCCTTCGCACTTGTCTTTGCTTGATATTGGAGCTTTAATTAATCAAAGCTCTGTTGTAATTGCGACATTTATGTTTCATTTAATCGTTAATACTTTATCTCCCTTATGCCAACTTCTACTCTAATTGCTGAATTCTCTCTTCTTTCTCTCTGATCAGTTATCTAACCTTGGTTTCCTTGTCAATTGTAGAAGATGCATAAGCACTTGCAAACTGTGACAATTTTTTCAAATTCTCTGAAGGATCTATGGGAGTATCCTTCCATACTAAATCCATAGGTTCATCGCCAGGAATGACTACTGATGATGGTTATGTTCTCTCCTTTTCCTCTATCTTTTCACCACAACCCGATGTTTGGGACTATAAAAGACATCAACAGGAGGGATTTCTTCCACTTTGAGGAAAATTTTAAATGAAGGGAAGGCTAAGATGATCTCAATTTCTTCTGTAGTGACAAATTTATTAGTAGCCCTATCAGTGAACGAGATTTGTCTAGTGTTTTTGTGTGTGCTGAATCTTTTCTCCATTTCAACATCTTCTACCCCTTGTTGTCCTCTAAGATATTGATCAAATTGTTTCCATGCTTCATCCAGTTGATTATTGAAGGGAGATTTATCTGTATGTACTTATGTGGATATATCTTCCACTTCAATCTCCTTGGAAACTACTTTTTATTTTTGTTCAGAATCCTTTTCTAAACTCTTCTCTGAATTATGCTTTCAGTTTTTCTCTGAACCCTATTCTGATTTATTCTCTCAATTACGTTTCGAGCCTTGTTATGATTTGTGCCCTGAATTCTATTCTGAAGCCTATTCTGAGCCTTTTTTTGAGTCTTGTTCTGAATTTTTTGAGCCCTGCTCCTCTTTGATAATTGGTTGAGGGATCCCCAATAGATCCAAAGGGACATTTGCAGTATTTTTCTTCTGTATTTTTGGAATTGGGCTAGCATTTTCAGATCTAGTTTTAACATGGCCAAATGTTGCACTTGTGAAAATAGTTTAGAAAACTCAAATAGGTCATCATAGTCATCATCTTGATTATTAAACTATCTAATTTTCACTTGGGTAGTGAAATTATGTGCAACTTTGTTAGGGTCGAACTGTCAGCGAGGGTTGGCGGCAAGTTTCATTCATGTGATATCATTGATTTCAAGTGTAGCATGTTTGAAAACATAAAGTGCATAAACATTGCATTGGAGGGGGAATGAAGGCCAAAGAGACTTCTTGGATACCTTTAGGGTCTTGGTTAGCCTATCCCCTACAGTTTGATAGGCAATCTCCATAACAATAGTTTATCCAAGACATACAATGGGAGAACATGGGGAGGTGCTAGGCTTCCATAAACTCTTACATAGGTAAAATATCTTCTCCAAGTCACATGCCTATTCGTATGAAATCAATTTTGGCTTCATTAGACAATCTTGGGGCCCTTTTGTCAAAAACGGCTTGGTGGATGGGTAGCATAACTCCTTGGAAAATTTTATAGAAATGGGTGTGGAACTTATATTCCTACAAGATTTTATGGTATATATCGATGGGTGTGGGATCTTAGATGATCCATTTCCACCCCATGGTTGGAAACTAGTAGTGAAATAGACCACATCCATAATATATGCACTCATGAAAAATGGTGGAACTACTCTGGTAGAGACATATCGGTGTTGTCTAAACTCTTGGATTTGGAAGGAAATATTATTAGATGGGATAGTGCCCCAATCCATTATAAAATAATTAACTACTGCATCAATTGGGGGAACCCATTCAATTGATAACTTAGCTATATTGGCATGCCCAAACAGCCTACACATCATAGATGCGATATATGAATAGGGAGCAGCGAGAGAAGATATAGAATACATACCCGATTTATCATGCTTGTGTTTGTTTGGGTAGGATCTCCATTGTTTGAATGGGTCTAATGGCAGATCATTATTGTTTGGAAAGTGCTCTAGGTAGGCTTTGTCATACACCTTTTGTGGGTTAGGTATATGATACATATTCTTCAAGTCTTCAATTGTAAAGGATCTAATAGCTATTTTCCTTGAAGTCTGGAATGTTTGATTGACAATATTAATATTCTCAATTATCCATTTTACCATTTTGGTATAGGGAAGAATCTTGGGTCTAGTTGCAATTATATGAAGAAAAAAGCTTGTAGCTTCATAATGGGAGGCTTCAGAAGAGGTAGTAGCATCTGCAGTTGCCACTCTTTGAATTATCTTAGGACCCTTGCTTTCTAGCAATTGGTACATGGATTCCCATGAGGAGGTTCCGTTGTTGATTGTGCATGTAGTATATGAGAAATGAGGGGGAATTTCTATTACATCAGGAGTAGAGATTGTGAAGTATCCATGGTTTTCTTTCCTTTTTTGACTTAGTTATCCTGTAACACAACTCTTTCTTAGGCTAGACCTGCAAATTGGAAATACAGAGGAATGAAGAGTAATTGGTGTGAAATATGAAATTGTTTGAACATACAAGGATTGAAATGATGGGAAGCATAGTTTAAATGTGAATAAATCTATACAAGCCATCAAATCACCTTGGGTTTTTAAATCATAAATACCGTTAGAATGATTTAATAACTGAGATCATGGTTTTGCATGTTTATTTATTATCCCATTAATATATCGCATTGCAGAAAACATTCAAACAATATATAAAACCTATTTCCATGTGCTCTATCAATATGTGATAGTGATATCACTATATCGGTTCATTAGGTATGGGAGATGTGTGATGCGATGAACGCAATATCTCAATTGAAGGTTTTGGAAGAGTAGAGGCGAATGGATAGTCGAAGGCTTTTTTGCGATTGCGAAATCACGATAAATGACGTGGCGATATCGCTGGCCCGACTGATTATTAAGATACGCAGGATTTTTCTTTAAGGTATTCAGTCTTATGATTTTATTAAAGTGTGCCTTTTAAGAAATAGATTTATCGCAATTAGAGGATCGGAGATGAAAGGAGCGGTGAGCCTTTTTCTAGTTTGCAATTTAACCAGACGTAAGATATTTATAGACTGCATTCATTGTTTTATCGGGTCTGGTTAGTTTATAACATTTAGCAATCAGAATGGTCCTCAGGCTTTTTCATATATTGTTTTCATTATAAAATTGTGATGCAAGCAAGTTCTGATGTAGAGTAGTTTGTTGACAACACTTAAGCCTTTTGAGATTTAAACATGTTTGGTTCTCAGGGGCTACTCTTTATCACACCGCAAGTTTCGAAAGGGTAAAAATAAGGCATTATTCTTTGAGACTTTGAGAAATGCGATATGGTCAAGATTTCTTTAAGGTAGGCTTATTCAAGTTGTCTGGGCCTAATGATTTTGGATTTGCCTTTTCAAAAATTCAATTTTTTCCTTTTAAAACCCTAAGCTATGTTATTTTCCTATGTTTTTTAAATTTTAAAGGGTCCCCATTTATTTATATAATAATTTCCTAAGAGATTTATATATAACTAAATGGGGGGGTTGTTGTACAGCACAACAATTGGCGACTCAATGCAAGAAATAGTTATCTCTGATTTTAAAATAATGAAATTTCTAAGGCTTTCTTAACTAAAAGTAATTCAGGAAAGGAAGAGTGTTTTCAAAATATTTAGATAAGTAACATTACTCTGAATATTAAAAAACTCACTTAATCATAATTCCTTTTATGCTTTCTTATGGATGAAAATATTTTTTTTCTGTATCAGTCTTTAATTGGTTGTAAATATAAAGTAGGGGACTTTTTACAACTTATCGTTTTAATATACTCATTTTTCATAGGTAGAGCTACTGCTGCTAGCAAGCGTTCATAGCCTCGACAGGGTTACCTTTTAACCATGAATGATTCTGAATGCCATCCATTTAAGAGTGCAGTCTTTAGAGATAATTTCAAAAGTATATGTATATTTCATTTTTTCTTTTTTATTTATTTACTTTTCTTTTGATAATTTTTTGCATTACCTAAAAGCCATTGTCCTGGTTTGGTGACCAGAAAGTGACAATGCCATTCACTAGTTGTAATTGAACTGAATAAGCTAGCTCATGATGAGACCCCTTGTCTTAAGATTAAAATAATCATAAGCCATTACCTTGGTTTGGTATTCAGTGTTGGTAATGTCAGTCTATTATTTCCCTATGAACATGGTAAGCAAGCTCGTAATGAGACCCCTTATATTTTAAGGTTAATATATTTTTGAATTACACTCTAAAAAATAAAGTTAATGGATGGGGAGAATCATTGACTCCTTAAGAGTTTTGGATGAAAATTTTAGAGTTAGAGATGCTTAGCTGTAAATAGTATTTACTTTGTTAAAGATAACCTTTCTTGACTGATAATAGAATAAAAGGATTTTATAAAGTTTAGGGCTTTTCAAAGAATTTACAACTTCAATGGAAAAAAGAAAATTTTAGAGTTTTATGATACTTATCTAATTTTCAATGTTGTGATCATTTCCTTAAGAATTCCTACTTTCAAAGTGAAAGATCATAAAATGTTTCAAGAGATTTTATTGTAAAGCCAAAAGTAATGCTATTTAACATTATTTTCTAACATAACTAAAATTTAAATGCAATAATGTTACAGTAAAAGATATTATCTTATAAGAAAAGGCTTTTTTCAAAATAAGCCCATTGACAGGAAGAGAACCTCTCTTTCCCGATAAATCTTTCAATACGAATGTTGATGGGCCTACTTGTTCAACAATTTGAAATGGTCCAGGCCACATTTTCTTTAATTTAGTATGCTTTCCTTTTTCCTCATGTGCCTTGTCCTATTTAAGGACGATATCTCCAATTTGAAAACTTTTGTGCAAACAAAATTTGCATCAAAAGAAGATATGACTAGCTACTGATGGAGAGCATGTGTAAGCTTGGATTTCTCTCTTTCTTCTTCTAGTTTAAGAATTTGATACTATCTTAGATGTAAAGAAGAAGAAGGTGTTTCTTTGATAAATTGGATGTTAGAAAATTATATATTACGAAGCAATGGAACACATAAAATATTGCAAAAATATAAACATAGAAAACGCATAAACAAGAGAGACACAGATATATGTGGTTCACCCAGTTTGGGATACATCCACCCTGAACAGCTAGTCCTTCCTTTCTATTATCCAACAAAATGAAGAGACACAATCTACATCAGATCCGTTGTAATATCCTCTGTTTTCTCTCACAGTCTCACCTCTCTATTTCTCGCTCAGAGAATAAAAATCTATTACACAACCTCAAATATAATGCCCTCATACAAAGAGAGGGGTTGCCTTCTAGGGAAAAAAACCCTAAACTAAACATAAGTTCTACCGTCAGATCATCTGCCTAATGAATGACCTAGATTGACTAGAAATTACTATACTTTTACAAGGCAATTTTACATCTGTTTTTAGCTTCGGGGGTGCTGCCCTCGAAACCCCCACTGAAGGACCGCTGGCCCTCGGACCCCCCAGCAGGGGGGGATCGGCCCCCCCAAACCCCCGTGGGGGGGAAAGTCCCCCCCCCCCCCCACCCCCCGCATGGAGGGGTGTACAAACTTCCTAGGGTATACATCTGGTTGAAACAAAGACCTCTGAACAATCATGCTCCACACCCAACAATCACCCACTTGGAGAATGATTGTAGCAACTCCATCACTGCTTCATTTGTTGGACAATGACTCCTCTTTGGACCTAGCTATTTCTCATCTTCATCGTCATCCTTGAAGACCAATTAAAACTGAGCATATTCTCAGTTTCTCCCTGGTTACAACTTTTGTTAGCATATCTGTAAGATTCTCGCTAGTGTGTATCTTTTCCTGCTTCAACTCTCCATCTTCCAACACTGATCATATGAAATGGTACTTGAGTTGTATGTGTTTAGTCCTAGAATGAAATGCCAAGTTCTTTTCAATATGAATGGCACTTTGCGTATCACTATATAACATGCCCATATCATGCTCCTTACCCAATTCACCCATAAACCTTTGTAACCAAATCATTTCTTTACTAGCCTTTGTAGCAGCAACATACTCTGCTTCTGTTGTTGAAAGTGCAACAACACTTTGCATTTTTGAAACCCAACTGGCAGTTGTTCCACCTACATTAAATACATATCTTGCAGTGCTCATCCTATTATCTCTGTCACCTACCATGTCTACATCAACATATCCCTGTAGAGAAATGTTTGAACCACCAAAGCGTAATGCTTGATTTGTGGTACCTTTCAAATATCTGAGAATCCATTTCACTGCCATCCAATGTTCCTTTCCTGGATTTTTCATGTACCTGCTTACAACTCCCACTGCATGTGCAATATCAGGCCTTGTACAGACCATTGCATACATTAAGCTTCCAACTGCTAATGCATATGGAACTTTAGACATATAATCCATGTCTTCTTGGGTCTTTGGGCACATTTCCTCGCTAAGTTTGAAATGGATAGAAAAATGTGTACTAACTGGTTTTGCATTATGCATATTAAATCTTTTCAACACCTTTTGTATGTACTTATTCTGAGACAATGTTAATTTGCGATTTTTCCTATCTCTAGTTATTATCATACCAAGGATTTGTTTTTCAGCTCCCAAATCCTTCATTGCAAATGAATTTTCCAATTTTCTTTTGAGAACATTTATTTCCTACATGTTAGACCCTGCAACAAGCATGTCATCTACATACAATAACAATATAATATAGCTGCCATCATTTTTGCTTTTTTAGATAAACACAATGATCAGAGTGACATCTAGTATAACCTTGTTCAGACATAAACTGTCAAATTTCAAATACCACTGCCTTGGAGCCTGTTTTAAGCCATACAAGCTCTTCTTCAACCTGCACACTAGTTTCTCCTTCCCTTTTACCTCATATCCTTATGGCTGCTGCATATCTATCTCTTCCTTCAAATCCCCATGGAGAAAGGTTGTCTTTACATCTAACTGTTGAAGATGAAAATCTTCGACTGCTACTAGACTTAAAATAGTTATAATTGAAGACATTTTAACAACAGGATAAAATATTCATCAAAATCAATACCTTTCTTCTGTGCAAACCCATTCACCACAAGTCTAGCTTTGTACCTTTGTTTTCCTCCATCTTCTTCCTTCAGCCTATAAACCCATTTATTCTTCAATGTAGTTTTTCCTTCAAGCAACTTGACTAAGTCCCAAGTCTAGTTATGCATTAAGGAGTCCATCTCTTCTTCCATAGCTACCTCCCACTTCTTCCTGCTTTCAACTTGCATTGCTTCTTCATAGAATTCGAGTTCACCAGAATCAGTCAACAGTAAATAATATAATGAAGGAGAGTATCGTTCAAGGGGTATACTTATCCTGGTAGATCTTCTAACACCACTTTCAGGTGTTTGGGTTGCCTGTTGCTGTTGTGGTAGTTGTTGTTGTTGTGGTTGTTGATTATTATTATTTTCAGGCACCTTTACGTTTTTCAGTGATTTCATCAAGAACTGCGTATTCCTTGGTTTCTTTTTCCCGTTTCTTTTCCTGCAACTGATTCTTATACAAGACCTTTTCATTGAATATTACATCTCCGCTCCTAATGATTTTGTGATTTTCGTAATCATATAAGAAATAACCAAAATCATGAACACCATATCCAATAAAGGTACATTTCTTTGACTTTGCCTCAAGCTTTGTTCTATTTTCTTTATTAATATGGACAAAGGCCTCACAACCAAAAGGCTTTAAAAAGAGTAGTTTACCTTTTTACCTGTCCATGCTTCCTCTGGAACACCACCATCCAAGGAACTTGAAGACCCTCTTTTTATTAGATAAACAGTAGTATCTACAACATCTTCCCAAAATTGTAAAGGCAATCCTGCATGCATTCTCATGCACCTTGCACGCCCCATGATTGTTCTGTTCATCCTTTTTGACACACCATTTTCTTGTGGTGTTCTTGGAAGTTTCTTCTCTCTACGAATTCCATGCTCTGAACAGTACCTATCAAACTATTTGCTGCAATATTCACCTCCATTTTCTGATCTGAGACACTTCAATTTCTTTCCTATCTCAATCTCACCCAAAGCTTTCCATTTCTTGAAAGTATCAAATACATTAGATTTATTCTTAATACAATAAATCCAATTTTTTCTAGTTGCATCATCAATAAAAGTAACATAATAACGAGAGCCATTGAGAGATGATACCTGAGCAGGTCCCCATACATCTGTATGCACAAGCTCTAATTTTTCGCCCAACTCTGAGAAATCTAACTCTCTTATGTTTTCCATAAATGCAATTCTCACAGAAGTCCAAATCAACATTCTTCAAACCCGGCAACAAATTCCTTGAGTGAAGAATATTCATCCCCTTTTCACTCATGTGTCCGAGCCTATGATGCCATAATGATGCGTCTGCTCCTTTGGAAGTTAAAGCATTAACAGAGTTAGAAATACCATTGCATAAATACAATGTACCAACCTCTTCACCTTTTTCTATTACCACGGCTCCTTTTGTAACCTTCCAAGCTTTATCTGTGAAAGTTGTCACAGAACCTTCACCGCCTAACTGCCCTGTTGAAATCAGATTTTTCTTTAGATCTGGAACATTCCTTACCTCCTTTAGTAGCCATTGGTTTCCATTCTACTGTTTTACAAGAACCTTACCCATTCCAACAATTTTACAGGGTTTATCATCACCCAAATGTACTTGTTCAAAATCTCCTTGAACATAGTCATGAAAGTATTTCTTATCAAGTGTGGCATGGAATGAGGCACCTGAATCTACCACCCAGGAATCAATAATATTTTCAAAAGAAAGAATCAAAGCATCTTGTAACACCTCACCTGTCACATTTGCTTCATGATTGTTTTCTTGTTGTGCATCTCCTTCTTTTCCTTTTCGAGATCTACAGTCTTTCTTTAGGTGTCCTTTCTTTCCGCATTTCCAGCACACTATCCCCAATCTGGACTTGGATCTGCCTTTCCTTGATTTACTGCGATATCCTGAGCTCTTTCCTCTTTCCATTTTTCTTCCCCTAGACTCTGCACTCAAAGCATTACCCAATGTCTCACCGGAGCTTTTTCGTCGCATTTCTTCGCTAAGGATAGCACCGAAAACATCATCAAACTTTAAGTACTAGATCCAGAAACAGAGTTACTAATGGCCATTACTAAACCTTTCCAACTTTTTGGCAATGAGCACAAGAATAACAGAGCTCTAACTTCATCATCAAAGTTTACCCCTACATAACGTAAATGACTTGTAATAGTATTAAAATCATTTAAATGGTCTGCAACAGATCCACCTTCCGACATCTTCATATTAAATAACCGTTTCATAAGAAATACCTTGTTTGAGGCCGAGGGTTTCTCATATAGTTCTCCAACGCCTTAATCAAACCTTCTGTTGTTGTTTCCCTCGAAATGTTGAAGGCGACCAACACTGTGAGGCACAACCGTACTATTCCGAGTTCCTTTCTATCGAGAAGGTTCCATTCTTCATCTGTCATACCCTTCAGCATCTTTGTTTTTCTGCCCAATGGTAGGTACAGATCTTTCTGATACAGATAATCTTCCATCTGCATCTTCCACAGCAAGAAGTTTTGACCGTTAAATTTCTCGACCCTAAACTTACCATCTTCTGCCATTGCTCCCACTCGAACTAGGAACCCTTCTTTCCTGTGAGTTTATCAGCCAAATAGACCTTTGGCTCTGATACCAGTTGTTAGAAAATTATATATTACGAAGCAATGGAACACATAAAATATTGTAGAAATATAAACACAGAAAACGAATAAAACAAGACAGACATAGATATACGTGGTTCACCCAGTTTGGGCTACATCCACCCCAAACTGCCAGTCCTTCCTTTCTATTATCCAACAAAATAAAGAGACACAACCTACAGTAGATCCGTTGTAATATCCTTTGTTTTCTCTCACAGTCTCACCTCTCTGTTTCTCACTTAGAATACACATCTATTACACAGCCTCAAATACAATTCCCTCATACAAAGAGAGGGGTTGCCTTCTAGGGAAAAAACCCTAAACTAAACATAAGTTCTACCGTCAGATCATCTGCTTAATGAACGGCCTAGATTGACTAGAAATTACTATACCCTGACCCCCCAGCCGGGGGGGATCAACCCTCCCGAACCCCCTCGAGGGGGACAAGTATCCCCCGTACCCCCCCGCGTGGAGGGGTGTACAAACTTCCTAGGGTATACATCCGACTGAAACAAAGACCTCTGAACAATCATGCTCCACACCCAACATTGGACTAGGGCTAATGAGGGAAGATCTAGATTTGAAAGTATGATAGGCTCTTTCCCATATACTAGATTGAAAGGAGAAGTGCCTATTCAGGCCTTCTGAGTTATTCGATCTGTCCATAGAGAAAATGTCAAATATTTATGCCAATTCTTTTGGCTCTGATTAACAGTTCTTTTAATAATTCTTATGAGGTTCTATTGGTTGACTCTGCTAGACCATTTCCTTGGGGGTAGTAGTTAGCATAGTATTTAAGCTTAAAACCCCTCTTAAGAGAAAATTCAGTCGTATTATTTCCTAAAAAGTAATATGAATTATCAAAAATAAGTGTAGTTGGTAAGACAAATCTAGTAATAATGAACTGATCAATGAATTCAACGATAACATCATAATTGGCCACCTTCAGTGGAATTGTTTCCACCCACTTGGTAAAATATTCAGTAGCTATAAGGATATGCTTATGTTTGTTTGAGGAATGAGGAAAAATCTCACCTATGATGTCCAATAGCCATTACTCAAAAGGTTGTTCAATGTTGACCAGTCGCAGAGGTAAGGTTGGTTTCCATTGTCTTCAAGTAGCAGTCTACCATATTTTTCATTTCCTCATGTATGCATGGGTATCCTTGAACAAATTTGGCCAATAGTACCTAGCATGCAGGATCTTATGTGCAGTACTATCTCCTCCAAAATGTCCACTAGCTGGTCCAACATGGAGTTCCTGCAAAACCTTTTGTGCTTCAAACTTTTCAAGGAATCTTAATAATGCAAAATCATAATTTCTCTTGAATAACACATCATCAATTATTTCATATTGAATTTCTTTTAATCATAAAGCCCTTTTCCTTTTGTGATTTAGTTTAAGGGGAAAATATCCATTTTTCAAATAGAAAATGAGATCAACATATTAGGACTTTGAATCGTTTAGGCTTACCTCAGATATGTGTACAGTACTACCTGAGTCCTCATCTGCTGGTAGGTTGGAAGCTCCTGTAAGCAATCAGCAAAAACCCTATCCTTTGATAATTTTTCCTGGTTTAATGTCAATATCATATTCATGCAGAGTTGTTACCTGATTTTCCCCTTTTTCTCCTACTTCCCTTTGCATAAGCAATTGTCTCACTGCTGAGAATGGGACTATTATTTAGTGTGGGTTTTTAGGAGAGAAGGCCTAAATTGCTTTATAGATTTGAAAATATCAAAAGCTTTCTTCTCCACCTCTAAATAATTTAGTTCGACACCTTGAAAATTAGAATTAAAGAAAGAGATGGGTGCTTCAATTTGTTAATCATTAAGTTGTGTTAGAACAACAACATAATATGTTTGCAAAGCGAATGTATACAAGATGAAATGGTTAGAAAAATTTGGAGTTGTTAAAAAGGGAGCATTCATAATGGATTGTTTGATTAAATCAAAATATTCCCTTTCGTTATGTCCCCACTTATAGATTGAATTTTTCTTAATCATTGTTTGCGATGGTAAAACAATGGGAAAAGTCAGGGACAAAATTTTTCTAGCCTAGAAAGGAATGCATAGATTTTTTTGTTGTGGGGCAAAGGAATTTCAAAAATTTCTTTTATTTATCTAGATCGACACATATGCCCTTTTTGGATACAATAAACCTTAAAAGATTACCTTCATCTAGAGCAAAATAAGATTTCTTTGGATTTAATGAAATTCATACTTTTTGCAATCTTCAAAGATCTGCTTCATGACATGTAAATGGTTATTTCTCTTTTTGGAATAAATAGTTATATCATCCAAGTAAATGACAATATTTTTGTTTATCAAACCCTTGAAATCTATATACATAGCTCTTTGGAAGGTTGCCCCTGTGTTTATTAAACCAAAAGGAATTTTCTGGTAGGCATAGTTCCCTCATTTAGTTCTGAACATGGTCTTTAATATATCATCTGGATGGACCAGGATTTGGTTATATCCTGAAAATCCATCAAGAAAAGACATTAGTTCTAAATCAACTACTGATTTTAGTATTTTATCCATAGTCAGTAATGGGAAATTGTCCTTCTGACAAGATTTATTGAGATTTCTAAAATATAAACATATGTCAATGTCAATGTTCTTTTTTCTGACCGATACTAAGTTTGAAACCCATTTTGAATGCCTAACAGGAAAGATAATCTTGGGTTTAAAGAGTTTATTCAGCTTAGACTTGATTTGACTTTCTAGATTAGGGTGAATTTTCCTTAATTTTTGTTGTACTAGTTTGTCATTGGATATCAAGGGAATATTTTGTTGTATGATTGAGGTACCATATGTTTTAAGATCATCGTAGATCCAAGAAAAAATACCTTTATACTTTTTTAACAAATGAATAAAGTTTGATCTCTCATCAGGTGAGAGACCAAGTACTAGATTTTTTATGTTTTATGGTTTTATATGAGTTCCAAGGTTTACTAGTTCAAACCTTAAGGTTGAACTTTGGAGGTTAGAATTAGTAACCTTCTTAAATCTATCTTTTAGATCATAAAGATCTTCAAGTTTTACCATAGATTTAGGTATGGAATTATCATTGGACTTATATTTCAACTCATTATCATGTTCACTTTCATCAATTATCTGATCATCATATGATCCTTCAGATGTTAAAAATCTTAGGATATCTCCGTTGTCATTAAACACTCACCAATTGGTGACATTATCAGGAATGGATGGTCAAAAAATTAATTCTATGGAAAACGTATCTAGATTGTAACCCTCTGATGGTATAAGCATGGATGCTATGTTAGCCAGAAGGTCAACACTTTCATTTTGAAGTCTAGGGACAGGAGAGATGTTGAATGCTAAAAAATGTGAAGTAAGATCCTGGACTAATGATTGGTAATGTTTTAAATGTCCAAAGAGACAATGAATGGTGTTTCTTACTTGTTTGATAACAATTTTAGAATCTCCAAAAACTTGAAGATATTTGATATTAAGGCCTATTGCTTTATACAAACCTTGGATCAGTGCCTTATATTCAACACTATTTTTTGTGCATTCAAATTCCAACCTACATGCTAGAATTATTTTTTCACCTTCTATACTAATTAATATACAACTGACTCCTGCACCAGCATTGGATTTAGATCCATAAAAATATAATGTCAAAAACAAAGTTTTAACTAGGTTTATCTACAAGATTTATATATTTGGAAGAATCTGTTTGAAAGAAGTTCTCAATTTGGGAAGTAACAGAGTTATCCAAAAAAGGTGACTTATGTGCATTGAAATTTCCTAAAAATGACTCAGCAGAGTAGTTTCCAATGATATTATTGTTAAAAGCTACTAGTTCATTTTCATCTTCAAAATCAGTCGTTGTATGCTTGAAATGTTTTTCTCGGTCAATTCTGATTTGATTTGGATTTTTGTTGTAAGGGAGCCACATGTGAGACCAATTTGTTGCAAAATAGCCATGAATTTTCTCATACCAGTTTCTACTAAGAATTAAACCATAAAATTCAGGAATATAAACAACTAATATGTCATGTACTTGACAAACTTTTGGATTAGAAGAAATTCTAATGGTAACCGAAGTCATTTCCCCTAAGACTTCAACTTTTGTTCTATCAAGTTGAACAATGTGAACTACAAACTTTTGGGGTGAAGCATTTAATTTGGTGCAAACTGATATTGCCATTATGGTTGAAGAGTCCCTTGAGTCTATCAAGCAGTTGTGCGTATTTTTATTGAAGATTTCATAAGTCAAGAGGAAAGGGGGGGGGTATGTGAGTTAGATATATCACCAATTAATATAGCATCGTTAGGATCAACCTTATTTGATGACTCATTGGGAGGATTACCCATTCCTCTAGAAGCTTTGGAAACCATAGTAGTAGGAAGAGGAGAAGCAGGAACTGCATTCAATTCTTTTAGTAATAGCTTATGTTGATGTTTAAGATTACAGAGGTCATGAAGAGAGATATTTTCTCTGGCTTTCTTCATGTCCTCCACTATGTTATATTCCATGGTATCAACAACTACCAAGGTTTTGGATGAAGATGGAGGATTAGATGAGGATGGGGTTGGTTGAGGAGATGTAGGAGAAGACTTTTTATTGACCACTTTATCCTTGGTAGCAGAGGTTGAGGGATTTTTCTTTTGGGTTGATTGTGTTGAATCAACAGAGCCTTTACTCCTAGTGCTAACAGGTAAATCTTCTTGCTCATCTTCATCATCAGAAGTAGGTAGGATAAAATCCCACATCCCATGTACTTCAACCAATTCTTCATCTCCAGTCTCATCATCAGACAGTGCAATTTCTTCATCATCTTCATCTAAATCAGATTTAGCATTGGATATTGTATTTGGAGGTTGAGGATTAGATGTTTGATTCCTCTTGAAGGATCTAAAAGATTTCTTAGAAGAGGATTCAACTACTTGTTTCTTAATTTCTACCATATCATTTAACATGGTTTTAAGGACTTTTTGCAAGCTTTCAAGATAAAAAGGATCCTTAGGGGCTTTCTTCTTTGATTCATCCTTAATTGTGAACTTTTTCATCTTTCTTTCATTCCGAGCAGTCTTCCTTTCTAATTCAACTATTCTTTTTTCTATAGACAGGGCTTCTTTCATGTTTTCTACTAAAGTAACCTTATTGGCTCTATTCACAAAAATATCTATATTGGAAGGAAGAGAAGAAATATACCACTTGATCTGGACATCAACATCAGGGCTTCATGTGGCCGTGATTTCTTTTTAGCAATTTATTGAATTTGGAATTGAAATGTTTGATCTTTTCACCTGATTTAACTTTTAAATTGGAAAGATTATTAATAAGGGATTCAATTGTGTGGTCGTCACCAAATTTAGCTAAGAATTATTCTTCAAACATGTTCCAATTAGTAATAGACCCTGGTGGTAATGAAAAATACCATGAATCTACTGATCCTTGGAGGGTGTAGGGAAATAATATTACTACACAGTCTTCCTCAACTACTCCATTAAGATTAATGGCCAACATATAATTATGGAGGTTCTCTTCAACAGGTAATCCAAGGTGCTTAGGTAGATCATATAATGGTGCTTCCATTTGTACATCTTTGGGATTGGCGCATGGTATGATTGGTGGTTGTGGTGGTTTTTGTTGTTGTTATTGTCTTCCTCCCATTATTGGAGTTTGTGAAGAGGTGGATCTTGATGGTGATTATGTGGAAGAAGAGGTAGGTTGTGTATTAGTTCTGGATGAACTAGCACCAGTACCTTGAGAAGAAATAGTATTAACAGGAATTAATGGAGGGAACGAAGGTGTTTGTGGAGGAGAATTTTACAAAACCTCACTAATTGATGTTTGAGACTCAGATTTATTAGTCTTCTTTCGGAAAGAAGGAAGAGGAAACTCAAATGAAGGAACCCCAAGATTCTCGCTTTGATAACAAGTTAGAATCAGAGTAGGTTGCAAAATAGAAGTCACACTTCCTTCAGAAGTTTAGATGGCACATAAGATTCTGCTGAAATAGAGATTTCTCCTAATTTCTTTATTAAAGTCTAGACCTCAAGTGATTCATGATTATAATCTGAAGAAGGTGCCTCAGGAAATATACTAGGAGATTTCAAAGGTGATTGCTCAACATCTTATCTACAAATAGGAGTTTTGGATGAAGATATAGAAGTTGGAGGTGATCTTGAGGGGGAGTGACTCTTCGAATGGCTTGTTAATTTAGATTGAGTTCTCTTTGCCATTCATAGTCGGTGCCCTCATTCTAGCACCAAAATGTTGAAGTCTCGAAAATTGCTACAACAACATGGGGGAAAACCATCCAGTCGGGGACTTGAATACCATCCCTTATCCATTTGGAATAGTGGCTCCGACCGGATATAATGGGACCAGTTTCCCAAATAAAAATGTGATAGGATGATAAAGTGTTGATGACCAAAAACTAAGTGATAGATAGGGTGGTTTTCAACTAGAATAGATGTATATTTAAACTATCTATTACCTGAGGTTTACTTATGTTTACGCGATCTAGAATAATGATCCTTAATGTATGATAATGAAGATTGATCAAACACTTACAGAAATGAAAAGCATTTAAACTAGTTATTTTGATGAAATAGTTAATCAAAATAATTAATGAAACACATATCGCATTAAATAATGTTCAAACATTTCTCATACAGGTAATAAGGATGAAAATTCTAGCATATTCCGAAGTGAATTAATATATAACTGCATTAAAAGAGATACATATAACAAACAATACAAATATAAATGATTATTAATTCATAAACAAAACAAATATACAATGATAAAAGTATGCAATGTATATGAATCTGCTCATGAAATAAATAGCTCCAATCCAATCTTTTTCATTAAGATGGTTTCAAAATTACAAAAGCACAAGCTTCCAAAGCCTTCTTCATAAAAATTCAGGACTCTGATTCAGTGATTCTACTAAGACAAACTTCGAAAGTACAAAAGTGCAAGCTTTCGAAGCTTTCCTTTATAAAATTTGGGGACCCTTTCTTTATAGACATGAAAGGGTTTATATAATAAAAATAAAGTTAAAAATAGACATTACATGAAAGTTTTGAGGAGGTTAAAAAAAAATCTCCTTAAAATAAGTGAAAAAATAACAGAAATAGAAATGGTTGAAATGGCGAGTTCAAGAATGAAATTGTGTCTATTCTTTCATTCATTGTCTGAGCTCATAAATATCCATCATTGACTTAACTTCAGGAGGTTGAACTGTAATAATGCGTAGATGACATGTATACATTGCATCTAAAAGTGTAGGAAGCATAAGGGTGGATGAGCCAACAAGGTAGCGCAACATTAGCCACTAAATGTGTGGATTCACCAGATATTTCCAATGCACTTCCCCGTTGAGTTTGGTCAAATTTTTAATTTCTTCTTCCCTTGCTTTTGAAGTTTCTTGCATCTTCCTTTCCAGGACTTTGATATCATGAAGACTACCAGGTTGGAATTCTTGTATCAAGTTAGCATTGTGCATATTATCATTGATAGTTTCAATGATATTATTTGCAGCATCGGTTGCTCTAGAAACTATTGTTTTTGCCTGCTTCAATTGAATGTCCCAATCAAGAAAGATGATTTCTTTGCGTGATTCCTCTATTCTCGGAAGATCTTCTACTCTTCCCTCTTGGGTATCCTACAATGTTATGTATCCTAAGATCTCATCATCAATATCATTGAAAGTCACCCTCATATCAGATGATTGATTCATCAGTGAATAACTTGTAATACATATTGGATTGATGATATACAACTTTTTACAAAACGTTGCTTGTTTCCTTGATAACAAAATGTTGAGCTCTAACTCTTCTTTTATAAAATCCTCCACTTCAGGAATATCCTTCAACTGATCAAGTGAAAACTGTAGTTGTTGTATCTAGATGTCCTTAGCACTTGCCTCTGCTTGATATTGGATCTTTAATTGATCAAATCTCTGTTGTAATTTAGACATTTCTGTTTTCATTTGATGGTCAATACTTCGTCTCTCTTATGCCAACTACTGCTTCAACTACTGAATTATCTCTTCTTTCTCTCTGACTAGTTGTCTAACCTCATTTTCCCTGTCAATCGTAGCAAATGCATAAGAACCTATAAACTGTGACAATTTTGTCACATTCTCTAAAGGATCTATGGGAGTATCCTTCCATATTATATCCATAGGTTCATCACTAGGAATGAATGTTGACGATGGTTTTTTTTTCTCATTTTCCTCTGTCTTTTCACCACAGCCCAATGTTTGGGATTGTAAAAGACATCAAGAGGAGGGATTTCTTCCACTTTGAGGATGATTTTAGATGAAGGGAAGGTCAGGATAATCAAAATTTCTTCTGTAGTGACAACTTTATCAGTAGCCCTATTAGTGAACGAGCTCTATTCAATGTTTTGGGGTGTGCTAAATGTTTTCTCCATTTCAACATCTTCTACCCCTTGATGTCCTCTAAGTTGCTGATCAAATTGTTCCCATGCTTCATCCAACTGATTCTTAAAGGGATATTCATATGTATGTAATTTTGTGGATATATCTTCCACTTCAATCTCCTTGGAAATTTTTTCTGATTTCTGTTCAGAATCCTTTTTTGAACTCTTCTATGAATTGTGCTCTAATTTTTGCTTTGAGTTATGCTCTGAATCATGTTATGATTTATGCTATGAATTCTGTTCCGAGCCTTGTTCTAATTTGTGCCCTTAGCTTTGTTCTGAAGCCTATTCCAAGACCTTTTCTGAGTCTTGTTCTGATTTGTCTGAGCCTTGCTCCTCTTGGATAATTAGTTGAGGGATCCTCAACGGATCTAAAGGGACATTTTGCAGTCTTTTTCTTCTATATTGTTGGAATTGGGATAGACATTTCAGCTCTAGTTTTAATGTGGACAAATGTTGTACTTTTGAAAATTGTTCAGCAAACTAAAATAGGTCTTCATAGTTGTCATCTTCATAACTAAGCTGTCTAATTTTCACTTGGGCAGTGAAATTCTATGAAACTTTGTTAGGGTCAAACTGTCTGCTAGGAATGGTGGCAAGTTTCAAGCATGTAATATGATTGATTTCAAGCACAACATGCTTGAAATCATGTAGTGCATAAACACTACATTGGAGGGGGAATGAAGGCCAAAGAGACTTCTTGGATTCCTTTAGGGTCTTGGTTATCCCATCCCCTACAATTTGGTAGGAAATCTCCCTAGAAAGTAGTTTATTGAGGACATACAATGAGAGAACATGGGGAGGTGCTAGGCTTCCATAGACTCAGACATAGGTAAAAAGCTCTTCTCCAAACTACCTACCTATTGATATAAAATCAATTTTCGCATCATCAAACAATCTTGGGGTCCTTTTGTCAAAAACGGCTTGGTGGATGGGTAGCATAACTTCTTGTAATTTTTTTATAGAAATGAGTGTGGAAATTAGATTCCCACGGGATTTTATGGTATATATGGATGGAAGTGGGAAGTTGGATGGTCCATTTCCACACCACGGTTGGGAAAATGTGTAGTGAAACAGACCACATCCATAATATATGCACTCATGAAAAATCGTGGAACTACTCTGGTAGAGACATATTGGTGTTGTCTAAACTCTCGAATTTGGAAGGAAATATTATCAGACAGGATAGTGCCCCAATCCATTATAAAAGAATTAATTGTTGCATCAATTAGGGGAACCCATTCAAATTAGAACTTAGTTGTATTGGCATGCCGAAATAGCCTACACATCATAGTTGTGATATAAGAATAGGGAGTGACGAGAGAAGATATAGAATACGTACCTGATTTCTATGGTTTTGTTGCTCTAAACAGGCCATCGTGGCATGCTCGCTATAAATTTTTCTCTATAATGTTTCAAAAGATAAAAACAAACCCATTTGAGTGGAAATCGTTTTGAACCTCAGGTCTTAATTTCAGATCTTGTCTCGCTATATTTTAAGAGATATGATCTTAGGAAGTTAGGTTTTTTGCAAGCTCTAGAATTCTATCTCAAACAGGTAATCATGGAATTTTCACTATAATGTGCTTTTTACGAAGTTTCAGACTCTGAAATTAAAACCCATTTGAGCTGAAATCTTGGTGAAAAGTGGGCCCAAATTTCATATATTGGTTCGCTATATTTTCAGAGATATGGTCCAAGGTATTTAGGGATTTTGTAGGCTCCCGACTTACATCCCAAATAGGGGACCTTGGGAAAATCGTCATAACTTTCTCTCTGAGCATCATATTGAAATTCCGTAAGAAGTTAAAGAAAGAGGACGGATTGTAACTTTCAGAATATTTATTTTCAGGTCCAAAGATCAAAACAGTGACATGTGGCACTTCATACAGGTTTGATCTACTAAAAAAATATATAATCAGGTCATCTTGGGAGGTTGGCATAACGCTTTCTTGGAGAATCCAATTTCGATTAGATTAGTGGCAAGGGAAAGAGGACATAGAGGGCTATTGTAGGTGGAAATTTCAAACCTTGGAGATACGAAATTTCATAGATACAACATATTGAAGATCAAGCTATTGAAAGCAAGAAAAAGAAGGACTCGAATCAAGAAAATAGAAACACCTAGTAAGAAAAATTGGATGGATTATTTGAAGAATGTGATCGAAGCTAAGATAAATAGTTTTATATGTGCCATGGAAGCTAATTTCGATGGTAGGGAAGCATATTGAATAAATGCATGGAATATTTTAAGAAAGACATGGAAGGTTTGAAAGAAGGTAGGACAAAGCTGCTACAAGAAAGGCCTCCTAATGATGAAAAGGTAGTAGAGGAAACTCATGATGATAAAAAAAATAAATGTTAATCATGATTTCATATAATCTAACATTCGATTGAAGACCCACCATATTCCAAATATCGATATGAGGAAGTTTGATGGCAAGGATCCCATAACATGGATACTACAGATGGAGAAATATTTTGATCTACATGATGTGCAATTGTTACAAAGGGTACGTATTGCATCTTTATATTTAGAACAGAATCAATTTTTATGGTATAAAGGGGTTTGTTCTTATAAACCACTTGTCAGCAGGTCAATTTTCACGTAGGAAATGATAGCACATTATGAGGATACCTAAGAGCAACACCTTCTTTAGCCAATTGATAAATATAAAACAAAAGGGTTCAATGGCAAAGCACATTGAGGACTTCCAAAAATTGAATATAAGGGAAAATGATAATCCAGAGAAGCAGAGGATTGCTTTCTTCATAGGGACTTTAAAGGATAACATTCAACGTGAGTTTTGTCTTTGGGAACCTGATTCAATGGAGAAGTCACTCATTTTGGGAAGAAAAATTGAAAGCAAAATTATGGCAACAAGAAATCCTACCACTCACAATTATAAAGATGGAAGTGTTGTTGCTCCTAACCTTCCACAACCTACAAGGTTGACACCACAACAATTGGAAGAAAATGAGAAAATGGCCTTTGTTACGGCTGTGATAACAAATACACTAAAGATCATAAGTTTGATGAGAAGAAATTATTTTACTTTGATTGTGAAGAGGAGGAAGAAAAGGATCAAGAAATGTTAAAAGAAGAGGATATACACCAGGAACCAGCCCCAGAGAAAGAAGAAATGAATCTGACCATATCTTGTAATGCATTGGCAGGAATTACCACTCCTGGAACTCTCAAGATAGAAGTACATATCAAGAATAAAAAGGATAACCTCACTTTCGCGTAGAATCAAATGAAATAATAGGCATATCAGCATCGTAACGAAACAAGTTTTGACATAAGCCACTAGGTATGTTTAAAACTACAACCATACAAACAAATGTCCCTCAAGCAAGCTAAGAAGGATAATAAATTATCATCAAATTACTATGGTCCTTAAAAAGTGCTGCAAAAGATTGGTACTATGGAATACAATTTAGAGCTTCCTGCATCTTCCCGAGTGTCCCCAATTTTCCATGTTTCATGCTTAAAGAAGGTTATATGTGACAAGATCCCAGTTCAAAAAATATTGTTGGAACTTGACGAGGAAGGAAAAATCATATTTGAACCTGAAGCCTGTTAGAAAATTATATATTCCATAGCAATGGAACACATAAAATATATTGCAGAGATATAAACACAAAATACACATAAAACAAGAGAGATGCAGATATACATGGTTCACCCAATTTGGGCTATGTCCTTGGGAAACAGCCAATCCTTCCTTTTATATTATCCAACAAACTAAAAAGATACAACCTACAACAGATCCGCTATAATTCTCTCTTCGCTCTCACACAATCTTCTCTCTTTCTCACTTAGAATACAGATCTACATAGACACAATACAATTCCCTCATATATAGTGAAGGGTTGCCTTCTAGGGAAAAAAGCCCTAAATTAAACATAACTTCTACCATCAGATCTCATCCTAATGAATGACCTAAATTGACTATGAAATTACAACATTTTACAAGGCAATTTTACATCTATTTTTAGCTTCAGTGGTGTTTCCCCCAATCTCCTACCGGGGGGGGCTCCTAAAGACCATTTTCTCTCCCCCCCAGACCCCCTTTATAGTGCAAATATTATGGGCGGTGTTTCCGCCACATTACAGGGGTCCAATGTGGTGATACCTATGAATAAAAAAGATAATTAGGCTCCACACCCAACAATCTCCCACTTGGAGACTGATTATAGCAACTCCACCGCTGCTTCATTTGCTGGAAAATGACTCCACTTTGGACCTGGCTGTTTCTCATCTTCGTCATCATACTTGAAGACCAATTGAAACTGAGCAGAATCTCATTTTCTCCCTAGTTACAACTTTTGTTAACATATCTACAGGATTCTAGCTAGTGTGTATCTTTTCTAGCTTCAACTGTCCATCTTCCAACACTGACCGTATAAAATGGTACTTAAGTTGTATATGTTTAGTCTTGGAATGAAATGTAAAGTTATTTGTAAGATGTATCGCACTCTGGTTGTCACTGTATAACCTTCGCAACTCCTGCTTCTTACCCAATTCATCTAGAAACCTTTGTAACCAAATCATTTCTTTACTAGCCTCTGTAGCAAGAACATACTCTACTTTTGTTGTTGAGAGTGCAGCAACACTTTGCAGTTTTGAAACCCAACTGATAGTTGTTCCACCTACATTAAACACATACGTTGTTGTGCTCCTCTTGTTATCTCTATCACCCGCCATATTTCCATCAACATATCCCTGTAGAGAAATGTTTGAACCACCAAAGCATAATGCTTGATTTGTGGTACCTCTCAAATACTTGAGAATCCACTTCACCACCATCCAATGTTCTTTTCCTGGATTGTTCATGTTCCTGCTTATAACTCCCACTGCATGTGCCATATCAGGCCTACATTAAGCTTCCAACTTCTGATGCATATGGAACTTTAGACATATAAACCATTTCTTCCTGAGCCTTGGGACACACCTCCTTACTTAGTTTGAAATGGCTAGCCAAAGGTATACTAACTGGTTTTGCATTTTGCATATTAAATATTTTCAACACATTTTCTATGTACTCACTCTGAGACAATGTTAATTTTCGATTCTTCCTGTCTCTAGTTATTCTCATACCAAGGATTTGTTTTGCAGCACCCAAATCCTTCATTACAAATGAGTTCACCAATTTTCTTTTAAGCACATTTATTTCCTGCATGTTAGAACCTGCAACAAGCATGTCATCTACATACAAAAACAATATAATATAGCTTCCATCATTTTTCCTTTTGAGATAAACACAATGATCATGGTGACATCTAGTATAACCTTGTTCAGACATAAACCTGTCAAATTTTAGATATCACTGCCTTGGAGCCTGTTTTAATCCAGACAAGATCTTCTTCAACATGCACACTAGTTTCTCCTTCCCTTTTACCTCATATTCTTGTGGCTGATGCATATATATCTCTTCCTCCAAATCCCCATGGAGAAAGGTTGTCTTTACACCTAACTACTCAAGATGCAAATCTTCAGCTACTACTAGACTTAAAATAGTTCTGATTGAAGTCATTTTAACAACAGAAGAAAATAGCTCATCAAAATATATATCCTTTTTCTGTGCAAACCCCTTCATCACAAGTCTAGCTTTATACCTTTTTCTACCTCCATCTTCTTCCTTCAACCTAAAAACCCATTTATTCTACAATGTTGTTTTACCTGCAGGAAACCTGACTAAGTCCAAAGTCTGGTTATGTGCTAAGGAGTCCATCTCTTCTTTCATCGCTTGCTCCCACTTCTTCCTAGTTTTTACCTGCACTGCTTCTTCATAACATTCTGGTTCACCAGAATCAGTCAAAAATACATAATATAATGAAGGAGAGTATCATTCAGGGGGCCTACTTATCTTGGTAGGTATTCTAACCCCACTTTTAGGTGTTTGAGGTGCTTGTTGTTGTTTTGGTTGTTGATCATTATGATTTTCAGGCACCATCACTTTTTCTGTGATCTCATCAAGCACTGTGTATTCTTTGTTTTCTTTTTCCTATTTCTTTTCCTGTAGTTGAGCCTTATACAAAACCTTTTCATTGAATATGACATCTTTGCTTCTAGTGATTTTGTGTTTTTCATAATCATAAAAGAAAAAACCAAAATCATTAACACCATATCCCATAAAGGTAGATTTCTTTGATTTTTCCTCAAGCTTTGTTCTATTTTCTTTGTTAGTGTGGACAAAGGCTTCACAACCAAATGTATTTAAAAATGAGTATTTTACCTTTTTACCTGTCCATACCTCCTCTGAAATACCACCATCCAAGGAACTTGAAGGCCCTCTGTTTATTAGATAAACAAAAACATCTACAACATCTGCCCAAAATTGTAAAGGAAATCTTGCATGCAATCTCATGCACCTTGCACGCTGCATGATTAACCTATTCATCCTTTTTGACACACTATTTTCTTGTGGTGTTCCTGGAAGTGTCTTCTCTCTGCAAATTCCATTCCCTTAACAGTACCTATAAAACTCTTTGTTACAATATTCACCTCCATTGTTTGATCTAAGACACTTCAACCTTTTTCCTATATCATTTTCAACTAAAGATTTCCATTTCTTGAAAGTATCAAATACATCAGATTTATTTCAAATACAATAAATCCAAGTTTTTTTGGTTTCATCAGCAATAAAAGTAACATAATAACGAGAGCCACCAAGAGATGATACCTGAGCAGGTCCCCATACATCTATATGCACAAGCTCTACTTCTTCTCTCTTCTTTCATTTCGCAACTCTAAGGAATCTGGCTCTCTTCTATTTTCCATAAACACAATTCTTACAGAATTTTAAATCAACATGCTTCAAACCTGGAAACAAATTTCTTGAGTGAAGAATTTACATCCCTTTCTCACTCATGTGCCCAAGCCTATGATGCCACAATGTTGTATCTTCTCCTGTAGAGGTTAAAGCATTAACAAAATTAGAAATACCATTGCATAAATACAATGTACCAACCTTTTCTCCTTTTGCTATTACCAGGGATCCTTTAGTGACCTTCCAGGTTTTATCTGTAAAAGTAGTCACACATCCTTCAACTCCCAACTGCACTATCGAAATAAGATTTTTCTTCATATCTGGAACATGCCTTACATCCTTCAATAGCCATTGATTTCCATTTTGTTGTTTTATGAAAATTGTACCCATTCCAACAATTTTACAGGGTTTATCATCACCCAATTGAACCTGTCCAAAATCTCCTTGAACATAATCATGAAAATGTTTCCTATCATGTGTGGCATGGAATGAGACCCCTAAGTCTACCACCCAGGCATCAATAATATTTTCTAATGAAATAATCAAACCATCTTGCAACACATGACCTGTCACATTCGCTTCATGATTGTTTTCTTGCTACACATCTCCTTCTTTTCCTTTCCAAGACTTGCAGTCTTTCTTCAGATGTCCTTTCTTCCTGCATTTCTAACACACTATCCCCGATCTAGACTTGGATCTGCCTTTGCTTGACTTACTGCGATATCCTAGGCTCTTTCCTCTTTCCATTTTTCTTCCCCTAGTCTCTGCAGTCAAAGCATTACCTGATGTCTCACCAGAGCTTTTCCATCAAATTTCCTCGCTAAGGATTGCACCGACAACATCATCAAATTGTAAGGTACTAGATCCAGAGACAGGGTTACTAATGGCCATAACTAAACCATTCAAAATTTATGGAAATGATCATAAAAATAACAAATCCCTAACTTCATCATCAAAATTAACCCCTACAAAACATAATTGACTGGTAACTTTATTGCATTCAATTAAATGATCAGCAACAGATCCACCTTCTGGCATCTTCATATTAAATAAATGCTTCATAAGAAATACCTTATTTGAGGCCAAGGGTTCTTAATATAGTTTGGCCAATGCCGACATTAAACCCTCTGTTGTCATTTCCTTTGAAATATTAAATGCTACTGACGCCGCTAGGCACAACCATATTGTTCCAAGTGCCTTTATGTCGAGAATATCCCATTTTGTGTTTGTCATATTCGTCAGAATCTTTGTCTTTCTGCTCAATGGTAGGTACAGATCTTTCTGATACAACTAATCTTCCATTTGCATCTTCCACAACTGGTAGTTTTGACCGTTAAATTTTTTGACCCTAAACCTACCATCTTCCACCATTGCTCCAACTCGAACTAGGAACCCTTCTCTCCTGCGATTTTATTAGCCAAATAAACCTTCGGCTCTGATACTAGTTCTTAGAAAATTATCTATTACAGAGCAATGGAACACATAAAATATGTTGAAGAAATGTAAACACAGAAGACACATAAAACAGGAGAGACATAGATATATGTGGTTCACCCAATTTGGGCTACGTCCATGGGAAACAACCAGTCCTTCCTTTTATATTATCCAACAAACTGAAGAGATACAATCCACAGCAAATCCACTGTAATTCCCTCTTTTCTCTCACACAATCTCCTCTCTCTTTCTCACTCATAATACAGATCTACATAGAAGCAATACAATTCCCTCATATATAGCGAGGGGTTGCCTTCTAGGTAAAAAAAACCCTAAATTAAACATAACTTCCACCGAGAGATCTCTGCCTAATGAATGACCCAGATTGACTATGAAATTACACCATTTTACAAGGCAATTTTACATCTATTTCTAGCTTCAAGGGTTTTTCCCCTGATACCCCGCCAGGGGGGGCTCCTAAAGATTATTTCCACCCCCCCGGACCCCCCTTTCAGCACAAATATTACAAGCGGCATTTCCACCACATTACGAACTGGGGTCCAATGCAATGATACCTCTTAATAAAGAATATAATCAGGCTCCACACCCAACAAAGTAGTCACGGAAACAAGAACCTGACAGCTTCGAAATCAATCAATTTCAAAGTATCTCATCAAGTGGAAGAACTTACCTGTTGAAAATTCCACATGGGAGGACGAGACTCTTATACAGAAGCATCCAAAACTACTCAAGCATTGAGGACAACACTTTTTGAAGGAGAGGGGCATGTTAGGTCCTTATACTACTAGTGTAACTCCTTATTATTATTAGTGAAACCACCTTATGGTATTGTTGTGCCCATGTAGTCCCCATGTTGTTATTATTGTGCTCCATAGAAACCTACTATTGTTATTGTTATGCCCCTACAATATTATTGTTATGTAGGCTCTGATTATATTTAGACCACTTAGATTCCTATATAGAGAAAGGAGGTATTGTCATTTGTATCATCCAAGAATTGTTCATTTGTGTAATGTAAAGGATTTTTCCTCCTCAGAGAGGTTGATTTCTAAGTTGTACATGGATTCCCATGAGGAGGTTCCGCTATCGATTGTGCATGTAGTCTCAGAGAAAAGTGGGGTAATTTATGTTACATCAGGAGCAAAAGATTGTGAAGTCTCCATGGTTTTCCACCCTTTCTTCGACTTATTCATCCTATTACACAACTCTTTCTCAAGCTAGCCAGGAAATTGGAAACATAAAGGAATGAAGAGAAATAGGTTTGAAATGCGGAATTGTTTGAACATATAAGGCTTGAAATGATAGGAAGCATAGTTTATATGTGAATCAATCTATACAGGTCGTCAAATGGCCTTGGTTTTTAAATCATAAATACCATTATAATTCTTTAATAACTGAGATCATGGCTTCGCATGTTTATTTATTATCCCATTAATATATTGAATCACAGAAACCTTTCAAACAGTGTATAAAACCTATTTCAATGTGCTCTACCGATATAAGATAGAGATATCACTATATCGGTTCATTAGGTATGGCAGATGTGCGATGTGATGATCGTCATATCGTAATCGAAGGTTTTGGAAGAGTAGAGGCAAATGGATATAGCTGAAGGATTTTTTGCGATTGCGAAATTGCGAGAAATGACGTGGTGTTATCGCGGGCCCGACTAATTATTAACAAGCACGAGATTTTTCTTTATGGTATTTAGTCTTATGATTTTATTAAAGCATTCCTTTTAAGAAATAGCTTTATCGTAATCGGAGGATCGAGGATGAAAGGAGCAGAGAGCCTTTTGCTAGTTTTCAATTTAACCGAATGTCTAGTCAATTTAACGTCTTAAATTGCTCTACATAAATTATCAATCCGGGTATCGTAAACTGATGAAGTGTGGTGCACCATATGTGCTTATTTAACCTTTCTCTTACTTCGTTGTTTTATAGTTTATGTTGTTTTTGGGGTTTTGTTCTTGTTGGTTTCCTAAAGTGTCTAATGCAAATGGAAATCCTATTCTAAGGTCTTAAGAATACTTTTAAAAGACAAGTATGGATTTCAAGACAAGGCCTATGTCCCTAATGGTAACTTCCAAAACTTAGCACTTTAAAAGATCTTAAACAAAAGTGTAAATATGCAGCTACTTAAACAAAAGTGTAAATGTGCAGCTACTTCAATTAAAATAGAATGCAACAACCAAACAATGAGCTAGTGACTATGAGACCCAGTATCCTTGCTGCTGTATGAAAAAAAGAAAGTAAAAACTGAACTTAAAGCAAATCAAAGACTGAAAGCAAAGCAACTAATTCATCACACTACTTCAACTCTTCTGATCCTTTACCCTTCAGCTCAATCTACCTTATGGGAAGCAATCATGAACAAGTTAAGCAATATGATATCTAAATTGCATAAAGGAAACTAATCACACTACTTCAACTCTTCTGATCCTTTACCCTTCAGCTCAATCTACCTTATGGGAAGCAATCATGAACAAGTTAAGCAATATGATATCTAAATTGCAAGAAATTAAATTACATAAAGGAAACTAATCACACTACTTCAACTCTTCTGATCCTTTACCCTTCAACTCAATCTACCTTATGGGAAGCAATCATGAACAAGTTAAGCGATATGATATCTAAATTGCAGGAAAGTAAATGAGCAAAACAAAACTCAAAGAAATAACAATGCTGGAATTAGAACTCAGAAAATAAATCAGCAGGAGGACAAGATGATTCTATCATGTCATTAGTCATTAAAAGGCTATGTGCATCACTAATCTACAATCAACCGGTTGAACACACTTGCATGAATTAAAATTGCATGAATGAAAAATCTAATCTATCAACTTGAAAGCAATCAAATGACATAATGAAATCAAAGCAAAATTTACAAAATGAAATCTACTCTACCTTACATTCTAATGTGCTCCATGACATCTACTTCACATCTCCTTCCATGTTGAGAACATCAAAGCTTTATTCAAATTCTTCAAAAGTACAAAGTACAACAAAGTTCTCCAAAGCTTTCAAAAGCCATCAAGGAAGAACTACAAACTCCAAGCTAAAGAACTCACAAGCTAAAAGACTAACAAGCTTAAGCTAAATAGACTAACAAATGAAGGAGAGAGATCTCCTATTTATACAAAAGATGAGAAGCCATCTCATTAATGAGAGTCCATGAATCTCTCCCTTTACCTCTAGAGTCCTAATCAAAATAGGAACTGATAAGACACATGTCTTCTTAGAGTTACAATACAATTAGGAGATGTGACACATATCTTCATGATCCCGTGATTCTTTCCAACCAAATTCGAATTTGGCCTTAGAGTGCCACATAAGGGTCTTCTAGAAGTCTCCTTTCAACCTACACATGTCAACAACCTCAACCCATTTGTTAGGTATAAACATATGCACATTATTTTCTAATTTTTAACCACAAATTCACTTAAAAGACTTAGAATTAATAAAGATTGGGAAAACATAAATGTGGCCCAATGATAATGAAAGTGGGAAGAATGTGGTGACATAGTAGTGAAATGGAGGTGAAATGGAGGTGATATAATGGACATAATAGTGAAAGTGTAATGACATTTTCAAGACTCAACACCGAACATGAGATATTTATTGACTCCATTCATTATTTTATTGGGTTTGGTTAGTTTATCACATTTTTCAATCAGAATGGTCCTAGGGCTTTTTCATATATTGTTTTAGTTACAAATTGTGATGCGAGCAAGCTCCAATGTAAAGTAGTTTGTTGACAACACTTAAGCCTTTTGAGATTTAAACATGTTTGGTTCTCAGGGATTATTCTTTATCGCATCGCAAGTTTCAAAAGGGTAAAAAGAAGGCATTGTTCTTTGAGACATTGTGAAATGAGATATGGTCAGGATTTCTTTAAGGCAAGCTTATTCAAGTTGTTTGGGCCTAATGATTTTGGATTTCTTTATTCAAAAATTCAAATTTGTCCTTTTAAAACCCTAAACTATGCTATTTTCCTATGTTTTTTAAATTTTAAAGGGTCCCCATTTATTTATATAATAATTTCCTAAGAGATATATATATATATATATATATATATATATATATATATATATATAAAACTAAATGGGGGGTTGTTTCACAACACAATAGGTCCATGCGACATAAAGGAAGGGTTGGTAGGCCCTATTGGTGGACTGCATGCATCATGGAGTTTTTGTAGTTCAAAGGACAGGTGGATGGGTCTTAATATATTTTAAAATATATGTTATATGATTATTGCATGGAGTATATGGGTGTAGGGAATGGTGGAGGGCCTCATTTGCATTTTAATAATATATGTATATTGTTCATATCATATGGACCTGATGTGGTGCATGGTGGATCCTAGTGGGGTAGTATGATATATATATATATATATATATATATATATATATATATATATATTGTTATGAAACCAGCGCAAGAAAAGATAGAAAAGATAGATCAACGCCTTAGAATTCACCCTCTTCGAGGGGGCAGCCTCCTTTACATTACATAAATGAACAATTCTTGGATGATTCAAATGAAAAAACCTCCTTTCTATATATAGGAGTCTAAGGAGTCACAATATAATCCAGCCGACCTAACAATAATAATATAAAGCCAAAAAAATAACAATAGAGGGATTCTATGGGGCACAGTAATAACAATATGGGGGCAATAGGGGCACAACAATATTAATAAGGGGTATAACTACAATAGTAATGGGGTAATCACTAGTATTATAGGGACCCAACATGCCCCTCTCCTTAAAAAATGTGTTTTCCTCAATGCTTGAGTAGTTCTGGATACTTCTACATAAAATTCTCATCCTCCCATGTGGAATATTCAGCGGATAAGTTCTTCCACTTGATAAGATACTCTGAAATTGAACGATTTCGTAGCTGTCGAGTTCTTGTTTCTGTGACTGCTTCTGGTTCCAATATAATTTTTCCTTCCTTGTCAAGTTCTGGCAATATTGTTTGAACTGGGAGCTTGTCACCTATAACCTTCTTTAAACATGAAACATGGAAAACTGGGTGCAATTGAGAAGCTGCAGGAAACTCCAATTTGTATGCCATAGTACCAATATTTTGCAACACCTTGTATGGACCATAATACTTTGGTGATAATTTATTATCCTTCTTAGCTTGCTTGAGGGACATTTGCTTATATGGTTGTAGCCGTAGGAATACCCAATCACCTACATCAAAACTTCTTTCACTGCGATGTTGATCTGCCTGTTGTTTCATTCTATTATGTGCCAACACGAGGTTATCCTTTAAGATTTGAAGGACTTGTGGTTGATGTTTGATGTGATGTTCCACTGCCTGAATCTTAGAATTTTCTCTTAAATATGATGTGATGGATGGTGGTTGATACCCATAAAGTGCCATAAATGGGGTCATTTTTGTTGCTATATGGAAGGAAGTGTTATACCACTATTCAGCCAGAGGCAACCATTTGACCCATTGTGTCTGTTTATCAGATACAAAGCAACGGAGATATCCTTCCAAATATTTGTTTACTATCTTAGTTTTCCCATCAGATTGAGGATGATAAGATGAGTTATGAGCTAACTGAGTACCAAGACAAGAAAATAATTCTGTCCAAAAATTTCCAGTGAAAATGGGATCTCTGTCACTTACAATAATCTTTGGGTTTCCATGTAGCTTTTGAATTGTTTCCATAAATGCAGTAGAAACTGTACTGGCTTTAAATGGATGTGATAATGCACAAAAATGTGCATACTTGGTAAGTCTGTCAACTACCACCATGATGACACTCTTTCCCTTAGACTTGGGTAAACCTGTGATAAAATCCATTGAAACCTCCTCCCAATGTTGGCTTGGAATGGGTAAAGGTTGTAATAGACTCGGTGTCTTAATTGTTTCAACTTTATTTTGTTGGCAAACCAAACATTTAGCCACAAACTTTTGAATATTTGATTTAAGGCCATCCCAAAAAAATTCCTTCTTAACCCTGTGGTAAGTTTTTAAAAATCCTGAGTGCCCTCCTAAGGGAGAAATGTGCAATTCCATAAGAATCTTTTGTTTTAGATGGGAATTCTTACAGAGGTATAAGCGATCTTTGTACCATAACGAATCATTTTCCCAGCTAAATGTACCAGACGTACTGGAATCTTGTTGTAACTTTCGAATAAGTGCCCACACTTCTTCGTCATTCTTCCATTCCTCCCTTGCTTCGTTTATCCAATCTGGTTGGATAATAGAAATGGTGCACAACAATGCTTCCACATCCTCATCCTTTCTTGAGAGTGCATCTTCCACCACATTTTGCTTCCCTTTTTTGTAGATGATTTCAAAGTCGTAATCCAACATCTTTGTGACCCACTTTTGTTGCTCTTCAGAGGATAATCTTTGTTGTAAAAATTATTTAAGGCTATCATGATCCGTTTTTACCTTGAAGTGTCTACCCATTAGGTAGGGTTGCCATTTCTTAAGTGCATGGAGTATTGCCAACATTTCCTTCTCATAAATAGCTTTGCTGAAAAACTTTCCCTTGATTGGACGACTTTCAAAAGCAATGGGTCTTTCATCTTGCATTAGAACAACACCAATTCCATTTCCTGAAGCATCACATTCCACAATAAAGGTTTTTGTGAAGTCCGGTGTAGCTAAGACCGGTGCTTGGCACATTGCCTCTTTAAGATGTTCAAAGGCCTTTTTTGCTTCCGGAATCCATGAAAATGCATCTTTCTTCAATAATGTTGTTAGAGGTGCTGCTATTCTCCCATAATTCTTAACAAACTTGCGATAATACCCTGTCAACCCGAGAAATCCTCGCAGATGCTTTATGGATGTGTGGATTTTCCATTCCTTAATGGCTTTAATTTTGCTAGGGTCTACCTTAACTCCTTCATGAGATACAATATGACCCAAATATTCCACCTCCTGGACTCCAAAGAAACATTTGGATCTTTTTGCATATAATTGTTTCTCCTTCAATAGTTGTAGTACCTTGTCAACATGTTCAACATGATCCTTCCAAGACTTGCTGTAGATTAGTATATCATCAAAAAATACTAACACAAATTTTCTAAGGAATGGTTTGAAAATTGAATTCATCAAACCCTGAAATGTTGAAGGTGCATTGGTAAGGCCAAAAGGCATGACCAAAAATTCATAATGACCCTCATGAGTTCTAAATGTTGTTTTCGGAATGTATTCAATCTTCATTCTGATTTGATGATATCCTGAACGAAGATCCAACTTGGTGAAGTAAATTGATCCATGCAATTCATCCAGTAATTCATCAATGACAGGAATGGGGAACTTATCTTTAATAGTGAGCTTGTTGAGCTCCCTATAATCTAGACACATGCGCCATGATCCATCCTTCTTGTGCACCAATACTACTGGAGCAGAGAAAGAACTTTGACTTAGTTGAATTATACTAGCCTCTAGCATTTCTGCAACCATATGTTCAATTTCACTCTTTTGGACATAGGGATATCTGTACGGCCTGATGTTTGGAGGAACACTTCCTGGAATCAGATGAATAGCATGATCATGATCACGCATAGGTGGGAGACCTTTGGGAGTCTCAAATACCTTCGAATCCAGGACTTTTTGGAGATCTGGAGAAATAGATGATTCCGATGTGGAAACATCTAGCGAGCATAATTTTGCAATTACACCTCTTTGCTCCTTTTTTAGAAGCTTTGTCATACTATTAGACTTGATTATATTTCCTGGTTTCCCTGCAATACCCCTTAATTCAACTTCCTTTCCTTCCGTAGAAAATTTGATGAAAAGTTCTTGAGAATTAAAATCTATTGTACCCAGGGATTGTAGCCATTGGACTCCTAGTACAACATCAACACCTCCCATTGGAATGGAAAGCATTGGGCTAGTCAATACATATTCTCCCATGGATAGCTTGATATTATGGCACTTTCCAGAGCAATTTATTGTTCCTCCATTTGCAATCATCACTTGACACTCTGGTGCTGGATATAGGAAGCAATTCAATTCTTTTGCTACCTTACAATGAATAGAATTGTGGGTGCTTCCTGAATCAATCAACACTATTACCTTTTTCTTCTTGATTTCTCCTTCTATCTTGATGGTTTGAGGAGTTGTAATTCCCGCCAATGCATTACAAGATATGGTCGGAGTTATTTGTTCTTCATCTAGGCATTGTTCCTGGAGTATATTCTCTTCTTTTGACCTTTCTTGCTCCTTTTCTTCTTCCTCTTCACAATCTATGTAGAATAATTTTTTCTCAACACACTTATTACCTTTATTGTATTTGCTATCACAACTGTAACAAAGCCCTTTTGCTCTTTTTTCTTCCAATTGTTGTGGTGTCAACCTTATAGGTTGTGGAAGACTAGGGGAAACGACACTTCCGTCTTTATAGTTGTGAGTGGTATGCTTCCTGGTTGCCATAATTTTGCTTTCCATTTTTCTTGCTAACCTGAATGCCTTCTCTAATGAATTAGGTTCCCAAAGGCGAACATCATGTTGGATATTATCCTTTAAAGACCCTATGAACACATCAATCCTATGCTCCTCTGGAATATCTTTTACCCTTATGTTCAATTTTTGGAACTCCTCAATGTGCTCCATTATTGAACCCTTTTGTTTGAGACTTAACAATTGGCTAAAAAAAGTGTTGCTTTTTGTATCCTCATAATGTGCTATCAATTCTTCCGTAAAAATTTCCCAAGTGATAAATGGTTTACGAGAGCAAAGCCATTGATACCATACAAATTGATTTGATTCCAAATATAAAGTTTCCATACGTACCTTATGTGTGTTTTGCACATTATCGAGATCGAAGAATTGCTCCATCTGTAATATCCATGTGGCAGGATCCTTGCCATCAAACTTCCTCATATCGATTTTTGGAATATGGTGAGTCTTCAATCCAACATTAGCGTCTATTGAATCATGATTAACATTTCTTTTGCTCTCATCATGAGTTTCCTTTAGTACCCTTTCACCCTTAGGGACCATTTCTTGTAGCAACTTATTCATATTTATCTTCAATTCATCCATGTATGTCTTCAAATCTATCTTCAAATCTTCCATCTTAGCTTCCACGTCAATCATCTTAGCTTCTACGCCTTTCTTTAAATAGTTCATCTTAGCTTCTACACCTTTCTTTAAACCATCCATCTTAGCTTCTACATCTTTCTTTAAACCATCCATCTTAGATTTTGTTCCTTTTTGTGCAAGGGACAGTTGTTGCACTTGGTCTTGTAATTTTGATATATCATGTTGCATTTCTTCCTCTTCTTCATGAGTCATGCTAGAGCTTTCAGGTTCCTTACTAGGTGTTTACATTTTCTTTACTCGGGGCATCAGTTACCGATAATAATGCTCTACTATTCCCTTTGAATTCCTTCAAAATAAATTTTCAAACCAAGCTTAAGCAAAAATTTAAGAAATCTACACACCTTTTTTCACTTTGTAGGAGCTCGATATTGCCTCTGATGTATCTCTGTACATTCCAATCATCTAGTTCTGAATTTGTGAGCTATAGTAGCCCTCTGTGTCCTCTTTCCAATGCCACAAGTCTGACCCAAATTGGTTTCTCCAAGAAAGAGTTATGTGAAATCTCCCACAGTGACTTGCTTATAGACTAGTTCAGTAGAGCGAACTTGTGTGACATGCCACGAGTCACTGTTTCGATATTTGGATCTGAAACATGCGTACAAGAAACTACAGTCCGTCCTCTTTCTGTACGTTCTTACGAAATTTCAATCCGATCCCCAGAGAGAATGTTATGAGGATTTTCCCCAGGTCACCTGTTTTGAATGTAATTCAGGAGTCTGCAAAAGACCAACTTCCTCAGATCATATCTCCGCAAATATCGCGCGAAAAGCTCTGAAATTCTGACCCAAGGTTCAACATGATTTATTATCAAATGGGTTTTTTTTGCAACTTCTGAAATGTCACAGAAAAAAATTATAGCAAAAATGCCACGATGACCTGTTTGGAGCAGCAAAACCCTAGAATCCAAAGCTCTGATACCAAATGTTATGAAACCAGCTCAAGAAAAGATAGAAAAGATAGATTAGTGCCTTAGAATTCAACCTATTCGAGGGGGCAACCTCCTTTACATTACATAAATGAACAATTCTTGGATGATTCAAATGACAAAAGCTCCTTTCTATATATAGGAGTCTAAGGAGTCACAATATAATCCAACCAACCTAACAATAATAATATAAAGCCACAAAAATAACAATAGAGGGATTCTATGGGGCACAGTAATAACAATATGGGGGCAATAGGGGCACAACAATATTAATAAGGGGTATAACGACAATAGTAATGGGGTAATCACTAGTATTATAGGGACCCAACATATATATATTTCATGTTTGATTAATTGCAAGTGGGAATGCATGGAGGCATGCCACGTAATGGCTAAGGTGGCTAGCTAACGCCCGTGGCACAGGTCTTATCAGAGTTGAGCTGGCCGAGGGCATAGAGGGACACATCATCCAAATGGCCTATGAAATCATGGGTGATGCATGCAAGATCACATAAGAAATCTGAGGGTGAAAACAAATTTTATAATTATTGGGGTTCAAAATGTAGCTGAAGGATTGTGGGAAAATCAAGTTAAACTTCATAGGGCTATAAATTTCAGCTCGAATGTTGGAATTTGATAAGTAAATAGTCGAAAGAAAGATAGTTCTAAGAAAAAAAATAACGATCCACGCAAAATTTTGAAGTGAAGATAAATTTTGGAAGGAAATTCAATGGAAATATACATGAGTTTTGAAAGAGGTAAAAATGGCCTAACAGGCTATAAAATTCAGGAGTGCATAACTTTTTTCCCTAGTATCATAAATGTGAAAATGAATAGTATAAATAAATTTATTAATGAGGAGAACATTTTGGAAAGCCCATAATTTTTAATTGGTTGATATTTTTTAGGAAAATATCATAGAAAAGCTACAGGAGTATGGAAAATACACATTTGAGTCCAATTAAAACTTCTAAAGAGCATAACTTTTATCCCAATTATCGAAATTCGATAAGTGATTAGTCAATAGAAAGCTATTGACTAGAAGAACACATTGGTAAACCCATAATTTAAATATGAGTATGAATATTAAAGAAAAATTTCTCAGAAATATACGTATTATAAGAGGAGCATGATTTGTTTTAACCAAATTATAATCAGTCAAAGCAAGGGATTTAAGTAGGGTACACTCATTATCTAGAATAAGAAATTGCTAATATAAAGTTCCCTAATGAAAGAATTATATTAATATTGTAATAATAAGAAGGGCATATAAGCATGCTCCAGATGCAGGGACTCTAGTAATAGTAGTAGAAATATAACATACAATTAACTACTATGACAGGCATGAAGGATAAGAAAGATCATGGGTCAGGACAATTATGTTAACTATGTTGTGTGATATGCAGGGAATGAGTCTAAACCATCTCTTGTTGATGAGTTATCAATATTATGTGTTGTATATGAAAAATTATAGACCAATTATAGATTAGTTGTTAAATTGTGTTGTTTCTACATACAAGTAAAATACTATATACCGATGCTCAGAGATCTAGATACCACTTAGGTTCATTACAACAACACAGTTCCTGACACCACAACTAGGGGAGTTGTTTTTGGGTTGTGTTATATTATTTCCATGACTAACCCATGTAGTTAACCAGGGGGTTAGAGGGGGGGTGGAGCCCCCCCTTCGTTGTGCCAATTGTGTAGTGAGGGGGGTCACAGGGGGTTTGAGGGGTACCCGTAACCCATATGGAGTCTAGGGTAGTGCCCCGGAAAATTTTGGTTTTGGACCCTATGTTAGGTTGGGCAGACCCACCATGGTTTTATGCATGATTTTCACAGATGGTTTTGGACGCAATGGTTTTCGGTCCATGGTATTGGATGCTTCAACATGTACAAATATGTATTGTAACATTGAAAGGAACACAATAAAAAATCAAGCTAGTAGTCCCAGTTTTGGGATCTAGAGGAAATCTCTGTGTATATGTGTTTTATGTGTTATGCTCTCGCATTTTTATTTTATGTGTTTTAGAATTCGTATGCAGGTAATTTTTGTACAGGGTTAAAACCTACAGTTGTTACTTAACATGGGGGGTTCCTGAACATGGTATGAACAACTGGAGCCAACTAGGAAAAAATATCTACTGCAAGTGGTTGAATCCCACCCCTAGTTATCGATGTTATCAACAGACGATATTGCTTTAATTCCGCGGATAGAGGAATGAATGTTGCTACTTTCCAAAGATGGTTGGTTTCTTTCTGTTATACCCGATCAGAGACAAACAAATAACTTGACATGGGTTTTTTTCTCTCCCATTGCCCCCCCATTGATACACAACACATCGACCGGCCCAATAAGGGATTGGGTACAGTAGCAACATGGTAGACAGAGAATGATTTCTTTCGTTTTTTCCTTTTGTCCCGACCCCTTCGCATGGTCAAACACCTTCCCCTTTCCTATATTGCACATAGTAGATTCGCCAATCCTAACGTCTATTCACTACTTCCATATGTATGTGATGATTGCATGTTGATTGACAACAATATGTTTTACTAGAAATGCAATAGTTGATATGAGAAGGTAATAAAGGTTTTTTTTTGTTTGTTGATGATGTAGCTTTTTAGGAAAACAACCCTACAGGAAAATAGGCCTTATCAGACTGCATGCCTCCTGCACATGAAGGCCTCAGCAAGATGGATCATCCGAGAGATTGTTAATCAGTGAAGGGGTTGCATGAGCCTAAAAGGGTGAGTATAATAAGAAATATATGATTTCATTGAATCTCCTAATTGTTGGAGAGTAAAGTGGATTTCTCAAGGGCTGGAGGGGTACCTGGAGTTCCTAGAAAAGCACTAAGTTGGGGGACTCTAAGGTTTGGTAACCTAGCTTGTAGAAGGTACTGAGTCTATACCCAATGATAGGAAGGTAATTTCCCCATGGATTCAACATTCCATCTACTCCCACCGATAAGTATTGATTCAATTTACATATGAATTATGAATTGTAATTCTTAGGAATAGAACGTTTACATATAAACCATTAGTTTTATCGGCATGCTTGGAGAATTATCACTAGCTCTCGCAAATTCAAGATCTAAGATTAGTAAATATAACATTGTGAATGATGTTTGGTACTATGAGGCGAAAGGTAAGGAATATGAAAATAAGTGTAACTGTGTAATATCACAGGGTAAACATTGGAAAAGAAACACACTTGGTTGCAAAATAGGTTCATGTATAGGATTATGATAAGATATGATATTTTCAAAACATGAATTATATACATGAAAAACAGTTAGTGAGGTTTTCATGGATTAAATAAAGAAATCTTATGTAGTGATTTCAGGTATATTTTGTTGCAAGGATATAAATGGTATAACCAATTTCCTAGTAGGTAATAACACGTATATTTCAGGCACACTAGGTTACTTTCAAGATTATGAAAAATTTGTTGCAAGTGGTAACAGGTTGATAACGGGTTGTACCAAGTAATCACAGGTTTATAACAAATTCATGATAGGTATATGACAAGTTACCATAGCTAGGTTTGTCACCAGTGGGTGACCAAGTTACAATAGGTTATGATAGGTCATACCTGGTTTATTACAGGTCATCAAAATATTGTGATGAATTATGACAGCTTCATAACAAGTTTATACCAATAATATAGGTTGGTAACAAGTTGTATCGGATTTAGTCATAAGTAGGTGATAGGTGTACTATAGGTTCTATAATAGGTTTTTACATAGGTTTCTAGAGGTTTGTCATAGGTTAGTGACAAGTTAATGATGATTTTATACTAGACCTATATAAGGATTGCAACTTGTTGTAATAGTTATAATAGGTTTATTAAAGGTTATAACAGGTCTTGTGGCTAGTTTATCACAATATGGTAACATATTGTAGTAGGTATACAATAGGGCTATGATATGCTTATGACAAGTTGTAATAGATATTTTAACACATCTTGTATACAGGTTGTGACAGGTCTTATGACAACTCTTGAAAAGCATACAAAACGGTTGTCACTGGCCATACCGAGTATTAGGGCAGGACTAATGACAAGTTATGATGGGTTTTACCATGGGTCATAACAAGTGTGAATAACATGGATAACAGATGTTGTTGGGATAGGGTCCCCTACGATCAATTTTGGGGGCAAAAGCCCAAGTTTTCGGGTAGAAAGCCCAAGTTTTTGTGATGTAAAGTGTAAAGTCTCCGCAAGTTGTGGTCACGGAGCGCGTAGATAGTAAGTGTCATAAAGGGATTTTCCCTTATTTTATGTAATTTGTGTCGGCTTTATTAGATCTACCCATGGTCCGTAGACCATGGGACTTTATAAAAAGGAGAGCCTTAGAGATTCTAAGTTTAGTCATAAGAAAAGGATGAATGTAATGGGTCATTAGAGTTGAAGAGTGAAGAGTCTTAGCGTAGAAGAGATGCTCTATAGTTGTGTGCACAGAGGCCTAGAGTAGAGTCCGCAGCTATGTGCACAGACCCCTGCAGTTGAGTGCACAGGGTAGTTTCAAGTCTATAAGAAAATATGAAGTATCAATAAAGAGATTATTTTGGTAATACCTGTGTTTTGCCCATTTACTTATGTTATGAATGAATGCGTTTATGTTATGATAATTGATGGGTTTATGATTTAATACTATATTGATGCACATTTCTACATGGTTTACATTGTTATATGAACGTAAGTAACAATATCTATTTACGCTAAGAATATCTTAATGCATGCTAAATATATTAGACACTTAAGCTTATCTGGGTAATAATAGACTTAGGAGTAATTATAGAGGCATGTAAGTGGTTGATTCGCCTGTTTAGAGTCTGCGAAAGATAGTTGTAAACCTTCGTGAAGGTCTAAAGGCTGGTAAAGAAGAAGTTACATCGATAAGCCTCGAAGGTTTATCGATTTGTGTGAAGGTAGGTTTATGGCATAAAATGACATCACAATCATCTCTAGGTGTGGAAACTTGATTCCAACATCCCCCCATACTTCTTTGAGTGAGACTTCAGTCTGTGCTCCGCAAATTGATGCCGAGAGAGCTAGTAGTGTACGGATTTGTTTGGAAAACTTAAATCTAAACCTGGGTCAAGACCCACTAAGCCAATAAATGGTTTTGCTGCTAGGACTGGGATCTACATAAAGAGATGTGTGATGTCGCATCACTGGAATCCAAAAAAGAAAGAAATTGAAGATTGGTTGGATAGGAAGATCCACGAATTCGCAGTGCAAGAAAACAAAAATCCATGAGTGGTGAAAGAGAAATGGTTGGACAGGTACCTGTACACAAAGATCCACGAAATTTTCTTCTATTCCTTCCTGGTCGAATTATATGAGTGGATCGCTATATTGGCAGATGGCCAGCGAAGGTGGAGGATTGACGGTCCAATAGTGTGGACCCCAGAGGTAGTACGAAGATTAGAAGCCTTTGAATATAAGATCGCATGTGTTTTCGATCACTGGATTGATTGTATCCTTGGAGGATTTGTGACAGAATTCGTGGTCGATACCTCATTCAGCTACAATGAATGAGAGAGACGTTTCTTCAAGGGACGACGAGGTTATGAAATTACCTTCATGTTTGGAGCTACATGAAGTGGAAAGTTATTCAGGGATAGAAGGGGGGCAGGTCCTTAATATAGCCCGCTAATTGAGCCTCCTCTAAGTGACAATGAAGAAGCAGCACAGGCTTCTCCACAGAGCATTGTCCAGTTAATAAGACGAGGGTTCCCACGAATACCCCATCCACCCACACACCTTACATCTTCACCTCCACTGCATATACCTTCGCCCACACCACCACCACCTCCACCACCATTCAATATGGCAAATACAATGATTTTTCCCATTTTCAAGGGCTTGGGAAATGAGGACCTGAACTAGTTTTGGTTCATTGCGAAGGCTGTGTGGCAAGCCCAGAACATTACAGACGATTAGATGAAGAAAACAATGTTGGTTACTGCTCTGCAGGAATGTGTGCTAACATGGTACATTAATTACTACACTGATAACCTGGCGACCACATTGGTAGACATTCAGACTACGTTGAATAAGGAATTCAGTAGGCCCAAATCTGAAGCGCAATCGATTTTTGGATTCAAGGAGATCATGATGAAGCCTGGTGAGACACTCTCGGAGCTAGATTAGAGATTGAAGTGCAAGATCCGTGAAGCTAACATGAATCTTATGTAAGGGAAGCACTGCAAATGGTTTGTGGCTTTGCTCTTGCCTCATTTGAGGGTTGCTTTATCACAAAAAAATATTCGGACCCAGGTGGAGGCCTTGGAAATTGCGATGAGATTGCACGAGACACCAATTGAGATTGCACGAGACACCAATTCAAGATGTTGCTTTGGGAGTCCAACAGATTCACGCAGAGTTGAAGAACCTTTGCCTAGAATTCCAAACTCTAAAGAAGGATAGAGCAACTCGACCAGAGGTATGCGAAGAAGTTTGGTGTTTGAAATGTAAGAGTCACGGGCATGATAAAGATCATTGCCCTGTCTTCGTGAATTATGTTGTAGGAGGAGGGCCGATGCCTCTAAGGTCAGAAGCTCAAGTAGGGCCAAGTACAGGGGCCATGCTATGGTGTTCTATCTGTTAGGTAGCTGGAAAACATGCGACAGATAATTCCCACTTGCTGCAGAAATTTGTACAGACACCACAACAACTCTTCTGCAACTTCTGCAAATCAGTAGGCCATGAGGAGCACAATTATCGTAGTTATGAGTTAGTGATGGAGAGAATGCCTTCGTATCGAATGTAGACAAAAACTCAGCCTCTGGATCAAGGCACTAGGGGAGCGCAAGGAGAATATCAGGGGCACAGATGAGGCCGAGGTGGAGGACAACATGCGAGAGGTCGGGGGCAAGTTATTTTCTACAATTGTGCGGGGCGAGGACACTACGCACGAGAATGTATAAACCTGATGTGCCTGTCATGCCGATACTATAATCAGTTTGACCATGTGACAGATGACTACCTGGTATTAATAGCTAAGATGCATGAGAAGGGGACACAGCCTACCCAAAACCTACAGATGATGAGGGATGAATCCTGTGAAGAGGATCCTAACGTGAATATTGTGCTGCGCAGTGCAATGACGACTATCGAAGATAAGGGAAAGTAGCCTGAAGAAAGTAAATGGGTCTGTAAAGCTCCAGAGAAGGAGGTCAACTTTGATCTAGAGCATGCGAAAGAAACCTTTATGGAAGCGAAGAAAAGCTTTGTCGAGGCTTCTACCTCAGGAAGTCAGGATAAGCAGTCTGAAGAAATGGACCCATCCATGCTTACTACCTTTTTGGAGACCTGTATGAAGCTGCTACATGATAGCAAGGCCATAAAAGGATTACAGGAGTTGATCAATAAATGTGTTGGTAATGCTCCTGAGGGACCGCGCATGGTCAGGAAAATTGGTAAGCATAAGGAAAGAATAGGGCGCGAGATGAGGCTCACCGCACAAATAGGAGAATATGAAATGGACCAAGTTATTCTGAACCTTGGGTTAGATGCAAATGTTTTTCCAAAACAAACATGGGAGAGAATGGGGAAACCTGCACTGCTGTGGTCTCCTATTCAATTGAGGATGGTGAATCAACAAAATATTATCCCCATGGGAAGATTGCAGGGAGTGACAGTAGATATTGAAGGTGTGAGCACATTGGCGGATTTCGAAGTAATAGAGATTGTTGATGAAAACAATCCATACCCCATGCTCCTTGGGATTGATTGGGCTATTGACATGAATGGGGTGATCAATTTGAAGAAGCGGACGATGTCATTTGAAAGGAAATCGCTCCGTGTAGTAGTACCTTTGGACCCTGCAGAAGGACCGTGCTATACTAAACCAGTCCGTGATTATGAAAGTGATGATGATTTGGACCAAATTTATAAGATAACGGCATGAGAACAAGATTGGGTGAATCCGATAGCTGATGGACATATTGCATGGGACTGAAAAAAATCCTGCACATTAGACTCAAATGAGGAATTGGAACACAGGCAGAATCAATTGCACAAAGTGTTTATGCCACAATGTAACATGATGACCAAATCGTTGCATTATGTATCGTCGGAGGTAATAAGTCTGCCTTATTATGATGGTTTAACTGATGTTGATAAATTTTTGGATGCATTTGAAAGGGAAGTGCCAGAGAAGCATCGCTTCCAAGCCTTGGACTTGGCGCTGCGCACTACGCCTGCGAGATGGTGGGGTACGCATAAAGACAATTTTGATGGATGACATGAATACAAAAGAATGATGAGGGTGTGGTGTTGGCTTATGTGGGCTTGACCCAGGTTTGGAAGAGTTATTTAGCCAAACAAATCTCGCAGCTACCGACCCTTTCGGAAACAGCTCGCGGAGTGCAGACTGAGGTCTCACTCGAGGTAGCAAGGGAGGGTGCTGGAACCAAGTTTCTACACCCTTAGGATGTCCTGATGTGCTCTAGAGGATTCGCACACCATTCTATGGCCTCGCATCAATCTGCTTCGTGTAGATCCAGAACAAGGCAAATCCTTTCTACTTATTAATATTGTGTTTATTATCAACCAAATCTATTTCTTACGGTCTTTAAGCAAACATTTACTAGGGACAACTAATGCACACACCCAGAAATGTTATAGATTTGCATAAATTCAAAGCATAAGCATAAGCGCACAGATTAAACTGAGATTTAAACCAGAAGTTAACCAGATCCACAATATTTCAGAAGAAACACAGTATTTCAGAATCAACTTATTTTTATTCAATTCCTTGCCAATATAACCCGATCCATCCCACGCACTCAGCTATAGGGGTCCGTGCACACAACTGCAGGTTCTACTAGACCTCTGCGCACATAGCTGCAAAGCCTATATCTATCTACCAACACCCATGACTTGGACTTACAGATGCAGAAAACATTGTCTTTACCCAACCATAACACCAAGACTCATCAAAAACATGAACTGCCTTTTTCCCTTAGAGCCATGCTCTATTTACACATTCCCCTGGTTTGCGGACCAAGGGCAAGTCGACTTACTTCCTATTATTTGTTACTATTTCTTGGGCGGACAACCCTTTGACTCAACCTATTACATTTCGCACTCCACAAATTTTAGAGAATTACAATATTATTATCCTAACTTATAGGCTTTAAGCCCCAAAACTGTTACGCAGGACCTCTGCTACCCAATAGGACCCCAACACAATCATCATGACTCATCTCGAGTTACTCGGCGGTGTGGCGATATGTGCTACCAAGGCTCCACAGTTCACCTTCCTCTGAGTGATGCACTCCGTTCAGCAGCTCCCTCTTTGTCTCCTGCAACGCTTCTTCCTGTAGGTTTTAACACCATACAGAAATTACCTACATACAGATTCTAAAACACAGAAAATAAATAATGTGAGAGCATAACACATAAAACACATATACACAGATATTTTCCCCTAGATCCCAAAACCGTGACTACCAGCTTGATTTTTCATCATGTTCCTTTCAATGTTATAATACATATTTATACATGCCGAAGCATCCAATACCATGGATCGAAACCCATCGCTTTTGATACCTTGGACCAAAAACCATCCTGTCCAAAAAACATGTGCAAAAATCATGCACAAAACCATAGGTGGGTCTGCCTAGCCTAACATAGGGTCCAAAACCAAAATTTTACGGGGCGCTGCCTTGGACCCCATACAGTGGGGTTACGGGTACACCTCAAACCCCTTGTGACTCTCCCCCCTTCTAACCCCCGGTTAACTATGTGGACTAGTTGTGGAAAGAATATAACACAACCCAACATTCTCCCACTTGTTATTTTCTTTCCACAGGGGGCCACAAGAGAGCTTAGTCATTCTTATAGCCTAAAATGCCTATTGTCTCTCTACACCAAGAGAACTTCTTAGGGCTCATAGATTTTGTCAATGCATCTACAGTATTATTCAAAGTGTCCACCTTTACCGGCAACACCTTTTTGTCTTCTATCATATCCCTCACAAAGTGATACTGAACATCAATGTGCTTTGCCTTTGAATGATATATGGGGTTCTTTGCCAAGAAAATTTCACTTTGGCTATCATAGTCTATCCTTATAGCTCCCTGTACTAAGCCCATACTTGAACACAATCTCTGCAACCAAAGCGCTTCCTTTCTTGCATGAGTGGCTGCCATGTCTTCTCCCTTTGTAGTTGATAGTGCCACTACATATTGTTTCTTACTCATCCAACTGACTACACCTTGAAATAGGTTAAACACATACCCACTTGTAAATCTTCTCTAATCCATATCTCCAGCCCAGTCTGCATCAAAAAAGCCATGAATATCCAAAACTTTGTCCAATCCTGGTCTTCCTTGGTAGCACAAACCATAATCACTAGTGCCACGCAAATACCTGAAAACCCGCTTCATTGTTGTCCAATGCTCTGATCCAGAAATCACCCTTTGAGTGATCTCAGTTAAAGATTATTGAATGAAGGTATTACATACTCATGTGCTGGTGTGTGTCTATGTTATTTTAGGCAATGGATCGATCAGATTGCAAAACACACAGACACTTGAAATGGAAAATAGTAGAGAAACACAGTGAGCAAATACATGAACACAACAAATTAGTAAGGAGTTCACCTTATCCTCCAGGGCTACGTCTCCGGTCCAGATTTTAGTGGTGGCCTTATTTTATTGTGTCTTAAAGCAGAGAAATACAATGAAGGAGCTTAATATGAGTCTCCTGAAATAGAACTGCTTGGCAGGGTGGTTCTTGGATTCGCCAAGCCACTAGAGTGCACAGACTCTTTTCCTGACCTTTCTAGTCTTTAATGGAAGGAGCCCAATGTGGTGCTCAATCCTGACAGATCCTCTCAAGGATGCCTTGAACCTCTCAAGTTCTCTGATGCTCGATGCTGCCTGTGGTTAGCTCGGCCCTCTGTCTTTCTGCTTTTTTCTTCACTATCTTTTATTCTCTATCTTCTTCCTTTTCTTCTCTTTTCCCTGTCTTCGGTGTCTTCTGCTTTATCTATTCATGGCTTTAAAGCCAATCATTCTCATGACTGCTCGATTCCCCTTCTTCCTCCGTCGGTTTGCCTGCTGCTGCTCACTTGGAATTCCCTATCTCTGCGTCATGGTCATTAACTCACAGGGAGTGGCCACTTGTCCTCTCGCGAACTGTGCCAGCTTCCTCATCGGTTCGGTTCTTCAGTTACATCGCGGAATGAGTCATCCACCACCTCGGCGGTCAAATTAGACCTCAAATCCTCAAATCCTTATAGATCTCAGCTTAATCCTATGTTAAAACTGATTCTTTCATCGGGCGTGTTCTCAGCCATTAGATCTGGAGCCTCCAGATCCGACGCCATTCGTTCATTTTGCATGGTTGACTTGCTCGACCATTAGCGTGTGATGAGAAACGTTTTTCTCTCTCCTCCGCTTGCCACCAAATCCACTTACCGCCCAAGAATGGCCCCAATATATCACAGGTTTTGGAGCGCGGGTCCCACCTTTAGCCTTTTGTGCTTTTTCCCATGGTTTTCCCGGCTTCCATGCGACCGAATGCTCAGTTCTTTTCCATTTTGAGGGGTTTTTCCCAGTGATGTGCAATTAGAGCTAATCGCTCATCAGAAACTACCTCCTTTTCCCAATCTGGGCTTCCCAGGTGCTAGTTTTGCCTCCTGCGCAGTCTCCATGGGCTTAGGTCAGCGCGCTTTGACCGAGGTCTTTGTCATTCCACGCTAGCTTCCATCTACCACTGTTCAGAGGTTTTTCTGATAGCTCTGTGCTCTTTAATTTGAAGTTTGTCCCGATCTGATACAGTCATGGTACTTTGATTATTTTTTAGGATCCAATTCAGATCATGGCCTTCCCACTGAAAAAGCTTTTGGACCACCAAAAGTTGGTTTCTAAGCATCGACTAAGTGAGGGTACTGTTGTCTCACTTGTCCAACCTCAATCCACTTTGCACTGCTCGGCTTTGAACCCTTGAGTCCTACTCTAAGGTACTCAACATCTCCTCTGTGTGTCGTCCTCACCTTCCTATCCAGAATTGTGTCTTCCTACAATTCATTAAGATATTCAGGTAGCAGGTCATCAATAGAAGGTAATTGACTCTACTCTTCGGGATCCTCAATTAGAGAGGGTTCAAACAATCTCAAGCAATTTGCATTTACAACTAAGTAGATGTGCATGTAAGCTAGTAAATCAAGGCGAAAAGCATTTTCACCAATCTTCTCTAGTATTTTGAAAGGTCCATACCTGATGGGCTTTAGCCTTTTACCTTCACCTTGCATCCTATCCTTGCTGATATACAACCATACTTGGTCACCAACTTGGAAACTATGCTCCATTCAATGCTTGTCATGCCTAGCCTTGTATTTGGCTTGGCTCTTTTCTAGTTGTTCCTGTACTGCCTGGTGGATCTCTTGGATTTGTTCAATGAACCTAGTTTCCCTGTCCACATCACTGTGTCCCTCAACTGTGGTATCTTTACCAAATACAAAATCCAAAGGAGACCTTGGGGTGAAACCAAAATAGGTCTCAAAAGTAGATCTCTGTGTAGAAGAATGTTTTGCCCTATTGTAAGCATGTTGCACATAACACAAATGTTCATCCCAAAGCTTAGGATGTTTGCTACAATATCCTCTGAGTAACTAGATCATTGTCCTGTTACCTACTTCTGTCTGGCCATTAGTTTGTGGATAAAAAGCAATGCTTTTCTTCAATTTGGTGTCCATCAGTTCCCACAGACTTGACCAAAACTTCCCCACAAATCGGGTGTCTCGATCAGATACAATGGAAGTGGGTAATCCAAAATGAACCCATACATGTTCAAAGAACAGTTTTGCAGTTTGTTCAGCTATAATACGTTTATTACAAGGTATCAAAATGCACATTTTTCTGAACCTATCCACAATAACATATAGATAATCATGACCTTTCCTAGATTTAGGTAGTCCTCCAACAAAATCCATGGAAATTCTTTCCCAAGGGTGAGAAGGTACTGGTAATGGAGTGTACAAGCCTATTTTTCTGTTGTTGGGCTTGCTTTTAGCACACATAGTACACCCACTTACATATCTAGAAACTATCTCATTCATTTTTGGCCAATAACAAAATCTTTGCAGCTGTGCAACTGTTTTACTTACCCCAAAGTGACCTGATATCAGAGAAGTGTGTGCTTATCTAATTATCTTTACTCTCTCAATTTGTGGAATGCAGATTTTCCCACAATGATATAAGAGTCGTTCCTTTACATGATAATCCAATTCTTCTACTCTTTTGCCTTGACTCAAAGTTGCATATACATCTTTGAAATCTATATCTTGAGCATATTGTTCAATGTAACTCTCATGTAACACAAAATTATGCTTAAGTAGTAGATGCATTTATAATGGTTCTAGATAACATGTCTACAACTTTATTGTGTATGCCCTTTTTATATTGATGACTAAATGAAACTGTTGTAGAAAACCCATCCATGTATAGTGTCTTGATTGTTGCAACTTAGTTTGGGAGTGTAGATATTGAAGTGGTTGATGATCAGTATGTATTACTCTCTCTTTTCCCATTAAGTAATGTTTCCACTTTTTCACACTCTGAATAAATGCATACAATTCTTTATCATATATAGGATAGTTAACTACTGCAGGATTAAAAGTCTCAGAATGATAACATATGGGTTTACCGTGCTGTGTCAACAGTGCTCCCATGGCATAGTCACTGGCATCTATTTGGATTTCAAATGGTCTTTGCAGATTAGGCAGTGCTAGTACAGGTGTTGTACTAATGTTTTCTTTCAAGGTGTCAAAGGCTTTCTGATGTTTGCCTCCCCACTGAAACACCTTGTTCAATCATTTTAAAGCATGTAAGGGAGCTGCAATTGAGGAAAAGTTAGAAATGAACTTCCTCCAATATTGTGCTGCCCCTAAGAAGCTTCTCACTTTTGTAGTAGACCTGGGTTTAGGCCAGTTCACAATGACTGCCACTTTAGAGGGATCTATCTTCAATTCACCACCCCCTACTATATGACCCAAAAATTTAAAGATGTTTTGCAAAATTCACATTTTGAGAATTTAAAATGAAGTTTTTCTCTTTTCAAAACATCCAGTGTCTGCTTAACATGCTTTAATTTTTCTTCCCACATTTTACTAAAAATCAAAATGTCATCCAGATACACAATAACAAAATCATCAAGAAAAGGTCTAAGTACATCATTCATTAATCTCATGAAAGTAGCAGGAGCATTAGTTAAGCCAAAAGGCATAACCAACCACTCATACAATCCCTGCTTTGTTTTGAAAGCAGTCTTCCATGCATCTTGTTCTGCAACTCTGACCTGATGGTATCCACTATGCAAGTCTAGCTTGGTGAAATAAACAACTTCCTTCAATTGATCTAAAATATCATCTATGCGAGGAAGGGGATAACGATTTTTTATTTTTATCTTATTTAGTGCTTGGTAGTCAATGCACAATCTCCACGAGCCATCTTTATTTCTCACCAAAACGATTGGTGACCCACATGGTGATGTGCTAGGCCTGATGAACCCCTTCTCGAGCAACTCCTGCACCTGCTTCTTGATTTCAGCATTCTCTAAAGCAGACAACCTGTACATTCTAATGTTAGGCAAAGGAGAATCTTGCTGCAAAATAATATCATGTACTATTTCCTTTTTGGGTGGCAGACCTTTAGGTTCTTGAAACAAGATATCATACTCTAAAACAACCTTTTCTAAATCAACTTGTTGTTTATCATTACAACCCTCAAATACATTGTTTTTTTCAGGGTTCTTTTCCTTTACAACCATCAGTAAGAATTGTTTGCATGAATTTATCATTCTTTTCATCTGCCCTGAGTTTATGAGATTATAATTATTCTTGAGCTTATGAGCTCTTACAAAGTATTCGATTCCATATTTAACAAGTAGATACTTGTTCTCATCTTTATAGAAAATAGCTTTTCTATCATACAAGTAAGGACTTCCTAAAACAATTCCACATATATCCAAATGAATTATGTCTAACTCAACCTCATCTACAAATGTTGACCCAAAATAAAACTTGAGTTTGCACTGTCTAGTCACTTGTAGTTGTGCTTTATCATTCAACCATCCTAATGGGTATGGTTTCTTGTGAAGTGTAGTTGATAATCCCAATTTCTTTACAAATTCTTCAGAAATTAAATTTACTTGTGAGCCACTATCAAACAAAGTATCAATCTTTTGATGTTTGGAAATAACTCGAATATTAAAAGCTCACGTCTTTTTCTCTCATTTTATTCATCAGTAATAGATTGTGCAAAATTACTAGTAGATGCTTCAAAATTCTTACCTTTTATACCTGTTGTTGCGATGGTTGTTTCATCTCCCGATTCTGACCCCAAATCTTTCTGAATAGTTGCAGTAGTCTTCTTCTTCTTCTTGCCCTCGAATTTCTTAGGTCTCAGCTCTGGATGCAGAATCCAACAATGCTCATCATCATGCCCCTCCTTTTTGCAGTGAGTGCATGAAGCCTTGCTTTTCTGTGCAGTGTTAGCATTCCTTGCTTTCCACTTCTGCTTTCTTTTCTCCTTTCTCTTTCTTGCAGTGGGTTGGGATGGTCCCCAAACCTCTGGATTTCCATTCTTTCCTCTAGCTTCTAGATGAGTAGCTTGTACAAATACCTCATCTATACTAGTGGGATTGAACATGAGGATGGTATGCCTCATGTCGCTGTGTAGACCACCAATGTACTTCAACAGAGTCTCTGGTGAGTCTAATGAGATTCCTAGAATCAATGCTCTCTTTCTAAATTCTTGAGTGTACCCTTGCATACTTTGCCCTTTCAACTGCTGAAGAGTTTGCCAACTCATCATGGCTTGTTGCATGTAGGCCAATGGATAGAACTGCTTTTTGATTGCAGACACAAATTCACTCTAGACAGAGATAGTCTTACCATGTCTTTTTAGGTCAGCTTGGGTTCTTCCTTCCCACCAAACCAAGGCAGTCCCTCCTAGGTGTAGGCTTGCCAACTAAATCTTGCTCTTGTCTGAGTCAATGTTCTGTAATCTGCAATAAACATCAATTTGTCTAATCAATTGTCCAACTTTTCTGCATTTAGCTCTCCATCATATATAGGCAAATCAAATTTAACATCTAGCTTGATCAAAGATGCTTTCTTGTTATGTACATGGTTATTAGGAGGTGTGAGAAAGCTTTTCTCTTTCCCTTTTCCTTTTGAGTGGTCATGGACATGTGATTCATCTTCTCCTTTGTCTTGTTTAGAACTTGATGAATCTTCATCCTTGTATTTTCTAAAGTCCTGTTGAAGCCCTGAAAAACGGGTCGACAACAAGGGGGATACCCACCCGGTCCGGACCTTGGTTGGCAGCTCCTTATCCGTTTGGTATAGCGGGTCCGACTGGGGATAATGGGACCAGTTTCCCAATCTAAGGGTGTATGTGTGTGTGTGCAGAGTTGGATGTTGCTGATCTAAGAATACTTAAAGCTAATTTAATTCAAACTTTTAAACTAACTCTATGCTATTGTAATCTAATGAGAAACAACACATCTAAGCTATGCTAACCCAGGGTGTAATTCTTCTATTATGCGATCTAAAGAGATTTCAAACAATAACTGGTAATAAAGATCATTCAGCTATCATAAGAATAGAAATCAATTAAGATAAACCACTTTGCATAAAAAGTTAGGCAAAACATTTGTGAACAGCATATCGCATAATAAGTTATTCATATATCAAACATAAATAAATGGCTCCACCCTACAGAAGTGCCAAATGGTAACTCATACATTCATGCAGTAACATATAAACAACTGAAAACTGTATATCACTTTAAGAATATAAGCAGAAATGGCCAAGAGATAAAAGTACCATTTATGACTAATCCTACTCATAAGCTTCAAGCAAAAACGATTTATCTCTACTTGTTCTAACATCTACTAAGAGTACAAAAGTGCAACATCAGTAGCAGACATCAAATGAAAACATTAATAAATCTCGATCCATCCATTCATCAAAACCTCCTCTGAGGGTGCAGAAGTGCATGTTCCGAGGACAAGTTTTTGACAAATTTTTGGACCCTTCTCCAAATGCAATGAGAAGGTTTAAAATACTACTTCCTAATTCTAATAATAGTGTATTTACAAAATTTAGGATGCGGTTTTCAAATGACCGTCCTTTTTCTAATCTAATTTTAAAGAAAAAACAACATTCTAAAATAAGGCTACTTCTGAATTTGGTCTTTAAAGCTGTGAGTGTTCATCATGGGCTTGAGGAGAGTCGGCTGGCTGACTTCTGCGCTAAGCTGGGCTGCGAAAACAGAATCTATGAGAGCTGGCACTACTTTTTCGGCCGCATTTATGATGCATTTCACAGTCATCCATTGACTATGCGGCTTGACCAAGTATGCCCAGTAACACTCCCAATTTAACCTGTTTAATGCTTGGATCGCTTTTCCCTTTTCCTACGCCTTCTGCTTCCATTCTGCTTCCAGTCGTAGTCTATTTGGTAGGTACCTCGGGGTGGTCTCTTCGATTAAATTGGCCCTATGTAAATTCTCATTTACACAGTCGATAAGAATGCTTGCTTGCGTGGCCGCTGTCTTTTTGTCTTTTAGGTCTTTGGTCAGGCCGCCTTCTGAACAGGTTTGATATGCAATTTCCCGAGCCAAAATTTTATCGGGGATATACAGAGGCAGGACATGAGGAAGTATAGTGCTTCCAAACACTCTAATATAGGTGAACCATTCTTCCCCGAACCATCTTGCGATGGGGATGATATCTATCTGTGCCTCGGGTGAGCACCTCGGGGGGTATTCATCATACATCATTCTATACAAGGGTAAGATAAGCCCGTGACAAATCTGGTAGAAGTGTGGGACGAGCTGAGAATCCCATAACATCTTATGATAAACATGGATAGGTAATGGGTCCTGGGTAGTCCATTTCCAACCCATAGTGGGAAATTTAGACACATAACAAATGGAATCCATAACATATGCGGACAGATAAAAAGGAGGATAGATCCTTTGAGACAAGGATCTTTTAGACCGGTAATTGATAATAGCCGTGTATAGATTATCAGAAAAGATCTTGGCCCAATCCATAATATCGGCATTTGTGGCAGCATCTATTAATGGTATCCATTCAGACGAAAACTTATTGATATCCGGCATCCCAAATAATCTACAAAGCATGGCCGCAAGGAAACAATACGGAGAGGTGAGGGAACCAGTGCTGTACATACCGTTTTTGTCTTTTTTGAGTGGCTCCTCTTTTCTGGACTAATCTTTGGTGGTCTCTACTAGGTTTGGGTTCTCTACCACAAATTTCTTAACGAATTGTGCATTGTAAGTCGCCTGCGGTTCAGGAAGATGATACATAAGCTTTAAATCTTGTGCAGTGAATGATCCGATGAGCCCATGTCCTTGAATCTTGAATTGTCTGTTGTTCATCTCTGCATTGTCAAGTATCCACTTGATCATATCCGTATATGGTAGAATTTTGGGCCTTGCTGCTATCCAGTGAAGAAATGAACATGCTAGCTCCTCTAAGGACGCCTCGGAAGAGCGTTGTGAGCCCGTGACAGCAGCAACCTTCATTATTTTGGGATTCTCTTCTTCAAGCAGTCTGTACATGCTTTCCCATGTCAATATCCCTGAGTCTCTGTTACAGGCTGTGTCTGTATACAAAGGCGCCATCTCCTTCGTCTTTTCCTTCGCCTCAGAGCCTTGAGCTTTATTTTTATTTCCCATTTCTTCCTGCGTTTGGCTTTGAATCGTCTTTAGTTCTTCGTTTCTGCAGCTTACGAGTGAAATGGAAATGACTGATCAAGAAAGGTGATGGGAGAGTTTTAAATGCAACAGATATATCAAATATGCCACTTTACGTGAAGTAATTCTTTACAAAAGCACGCGTCTTCATTTCATTTAATAGCTGACAACTAATTCCTTTACTATCATTAAAAGCGCATGATCTTGAGTCAGATTATGGTAAGTGGCTTTTCTTTGAATAGCGTGCCCGAAGGATTCGTGATGAAGTGATTTATGATTTTCTTACGTAACATCGCAGATCACGCCATCGCAAATCACACCATCGCAGATCGCGCAAACATACGAATATAATATCGCAGTGATCGCAACATCGCAGGTCGCAGAAGTTTAATGTTTGCCGAATATTGTCAGCTCATTTCTGCGATATGCGATCTTGCGATCGGTGTTATCGCAGATCGGTAAATCTTGAAGTTTTTTCCTTATGAGTATTACTTTATTGCGATGCGATATTATGCTTAACACGAGAGTCTTGCGCATAGCGATATTATAGAGAAATGGAGGCATTTCCTATATTTTTAGCAACGCGGCTTTAAAGAGATTTCCCTTATCATAGACTTAGGTTAAAAAAATATTCAAAAGACCTTCCTAAGCTTACGATGGTAACCTTATTTTGAAGAAAGGAAACTCTTGCTTTTTTTAAAAAATTTAACTAAGGGTCCCCATTCATTTAGTATTTTGGACAACACTTAAATGAACAAGGGGGGGGGGGGTGTTGCTGGCCACAACAATTGGCGATTCACTTGGGAGAACCAGTTATCTCTGATCTTCTATTGACGTTTTCAAACTTCCGAAACAAAAAAAATTTCTCAGAAAACTTAAACTTTATTATAAAAAGATAAAGCATATTATACTTCAAACTGTCAATGATATTTTGTTTCAACCTCTTTCTATTTTAATTACTTGTATCCTCAGCTTGTCCTTGCATTTACATCAGCCATTACTTGGTCTTGTAAAAAATAAAATAAAGTCTTCCCTGTGTAGCAGCCTTTTAAATATGCTCCTTTGTCGCAGGTAGAGCCTCTGCTACCAGCAGGCGTCCATAGCCTCAACAGGGTTACCTATTACCCAGTAATGATCCTTTATCCTGCTTAAGGTGATCTACAACTCTTAAAGAAAAAACCCAGATTGATACTTTTTCTTTTTTTATTCTTAAAGAACAATGTCTTGGTTTGGTAGCCAAATTATGACACAGTCATTCACTTGATTTACACTTTTGGTGAACAAGCTGGCTTGCGATGAGACCCCTTGTCTTGTGATTTCAATAATCTTAAGTCGTTTCCCTGTTTTGGTGGACAGTAATGGCAAAGTCAGCAAGTTATAATATCTGTGATCAAGATAAGTCGGCTCGTGATGAGACCTCTTATTCTTCAAGATATAGTGTATCCTTGGGTCTTTTTCTAAATGCTGCGATTTTCTTTAGCGGGGAGGAATTCAATTTTTTTCCTTAAGAAAGTTCTGGACGACAATAATAGAGGTTTTTGGAAATGGTTGTTTCTACAGGGAATCCTTATTTTGTTATTGATGCCTTTCATTGTACTGACATAAAACAATTTCTTCACTAAGATTGATTTCTTCAAATTTCTTGGAGTTGAAACTAGTATCATATCTGGGTTAAAGTTCTATTGATAATAAATATCAAGTTTCCAAAATATTTGCTATTTATAGAAGCAGAAGTTCAAAATCTTGATAGAGAAAAGGTGTCTTTAGTAAATGTCAAATGTTGTTAACCATAGCAAATTTTATTATGGAGAAAAATATTTAACGAAATGAGAGGTAGACATTCCCTAGGATTATGTACAGAATAGGGATAATCTCTTCTCTTATTTTGCCTACCAACTATTAAAAGTAAATTATAAACCTAATAACCTAGCTAAATTACTCCTACTCCTATTCTAACTATATACAGAAAATTAACTAGGTGAAATGATATTTCCAGTGGAACCATCTTTTCATTTTTATTCCTACACGTATGTAACTTTCAAACATCAGTGTTAAGAACAAAACTTTTCTTGGACTGTTAACGTTGGATGTGGAATAAGAATGTGTAACTTCAGTTGGAATTCTGTCTGAAATTTCTTTCTTATGAAAACTTATTTCCAACTGGATACCTATTGGATCATAAAAATCAGGATGAATTTCTGTTATGGATTGATGATCTCGTAATAGGAAAGATGACAAGCCAGGTTGCGAATATGATTTTTCAGTTTTAATGGCCCGTAACCTACTGTGCGTTAAAGTCAAGCTTTTAGCAATTTCTTGTAAAAGGAAAGTTTCCATATATAAATCACTAAATAAATCAATGAAGAATAGATGGAAATTTCTGGAAAGAGATTTATCAATTGGCGCGAATTGCCGACAAGTTTCGAAAGGTACTTTCCTTCGTTGATGGTGTTTTGGATGTCAAAGAAGTTTTTTAAGGAAGTCTGATATTGATTGATCTTGGAATTGAAAAAGTTCTATACTTCCTTGACACAGTTTAGTTTTCCAAAATGGTAGCACATCTTTCGAATGTTCTTTGATAAGGTGCTCAACATACCATAGTAATCTATCAAAAGTCTGAAAATTTAAAACACAATCCGATTTTGTACAAAATGAGTGCAAGTGAGAAAGAAAGAAATGATTATCTGTACAAATAATGTTACAACACAACTGGGATTGACTTGGAATATCTTGTTTTTCACAAGAACTGGCCAGAATTATGGGATCCAAGCAATTTCGAATTCCGTCTTGTGAATCAGAAGACATGTTATGATTGTGAACAGGCATGGGGGTTTCCTCATGATATGAATCATAGATCGGGGTATTGTCTTGGATGGTAAAATCATGCAAATGATATTTTTCTTTGAAATGAGGATTGACTGATATGATTCCTGAATTAGAATATCTCTCATTATCTGAGCTTTGTTGAGTTACTTGGGATAAATCAACAACATCATCGTTGTCAAAGTAGCTATCATAAATGATTTTACAGGTTTCCCTAGATTTCTCTTTTTCGTCGTATATTTTCAGACAAGGAAGGTCAAGTGGTTCTTGTTTGAAAATGATCAAAGGATGTTCTATAGTTGTCTTTTTATCTTGAAAACCTAATGATGACTCATTTGAATAATCCTCTGTACTTTTTGAGATATCTTTAATATTGAGAGGGGGAAAATTATCATCACTAAAAACATCAGGATAAAGAGAAAAATGTGATTCTGGAACAATGCATTTGAAAATATCATCATTGAAAAATCTTTGTTCATCAGATTCATCATAGACATCGGGCTTTAGATCATACCTTTGTGTACTGATACTTTTTGAAAGAGAAATAGTTTGTTGTTCTAACCTTGGCATCTGCATTTGTTGATTTCCAATGATATTATCTGACCTTGTATCAAAGTCATCTCCTGGTTCCAAGGTAGGCTTTCCTCCAGCATCCTCGCTTTTGTCTTCTTGCATTAGAGCATACATGTCTCCTAGGCTTTGGGAACTTTCTTCATCATGGCTGATTTGTATATTCAAATTGGAATTCTCATTCATATTAGAAGAAAATGAGACAAAGCTTGGACTAATTTCTGCTTGATCAGACATAGGAGGCAGGGAATGCTCAGCATAATCTGAAGATTCTTCATCCATGAGTTCACTTTCAAGATCATACTTTAGACAATTAAGATGAAATCGCATATTAAAATCCCTAACAGATTCATCTTGTTTCCGTAGATAATTAATTTCATCATATACCTGGTCATATTCATAACAATCAAATTCACAAATGAAAGTCTTGACGAGTTGGTCCCAGCTGTGAATTGAGGCAACTGGGAGGGTTCTGCACCATTTTCTCGCTTCCGCCGTGAATGTAAGAGTAAAAATTCTGCATAAAACGCCTTCATCAATTCTTTGAACATCCGAACTTGAAACTCTTTGAATAAATTGAAGAGCATGATTAAAAGCAGAAGAATTATTCTTACCATTGAATTTTACCTGAGACAAGAGTCTTACCACTTCAGGTGGAGTGTTGGAAGAGGTAGGAACATGGATGCAACTCCAAATGGGAAGTTTGTGAACAGCCATCCTGATTCAAATGTTACAATTGAAAATCATTCCAACAGACACTATGTTCAGGCCCTCCTTCTAGCGCCAAATATGTTGAAGCCCCAAAAATCGGGTCGACAACAAGGGGGATACCCACCTGGTCCGGACCTTGGTTGGCAGCTCCTTATCCGTTTGGTATAGCGGGTCCGACTGGGGATAATGGGACCAATTTCCCAATCTAAGGGTGTATGTGTGTGTGTGCAGAGTTGGATGTTGCTGATCTAAGAATACTTAAAGCTAATTTAATTCAAACTTTTAAACTAACTCTATGCTATTGTAATCTAATGAGAAACAACACATCTAAGTTATGCTAACCCGGGGTGTATTTCTTCTATTATGTGATCTAAAGAGATTTCAAACAATAACTGGTAATAAAGATCATTCAGCTATCATAAGAATAGAAATCAATTAAGATAAACCACTTTGCATAAAAAGTTAGGCAAAACAGTTGTGAACATCATATCGCATAATAAGTTATTCATATATCAAACATAAATAAATGGCTCCACCCTACAGAAGTGCCAAATGGTAACTCATATATTCATGCAGTAACATATAAACAACTGAAAACTGTATATCACTTTAAGAATATAAGTAGAAATGGCCAAGAGATAAAAGTACCATTTATGACTAATCCTACTCATAAGCTTCAAGCAAAAACGATTTATCTCTACTTGTTCTAACATCTACTAAGAGTACAAAAGTGCAACATCAGTAGCAGACATCAAATGCAAACATTAATAAATCTCGATCCATCCATTCATCAAAACCTCCTCTGAGGGTGCAGAAGTGCATGTTCCGAGGACAAGTTTTTGACAAATTTCTAGACCCTTCTCCAAATGCAATGAGAAGGGTTAAAATACTACTTCCTAATTCTAATAATAGTGTATTTACAAAATTTAGGATGCGGTTTTCAAATGACCGTCCTTTTTCTAATCTAATTTTAAAGAAAAAACAACATTCTAAAATAAGGCTACTTCTGAATTTGGTCTTTAAAGCTGCAAGTGTTCATCATGGGCTTGAGGAGAGTCGGCTGGCTGACTTCTGCGCTGAGCTGGGCTGCGAAAACAGAATCTATGAGAGCTGGCACTACTTTTTCAGCGGCGTTTATGATGCATTTCACAGTCATCCATTGACTATGCGGCTTGACCAAGTATGCCCAGTAACACTCCCAATTTAACCTGTTTAATGCTTGGATCGCTTTTCCCTTTTCTTGCGCCTTCTGCTTCCATTCTGCTTCCAGTAGTAGTCTATTTGGTAGGTACCCCGGGGTGGTCTCTTCGATTAAATTGGCCCTGTGTAAATTCTCATTTACACAGTCGATAAGAATGCTTGCTTGCGTGGTCGCTGTCTTTTTGTCTTTTAGGTCTTTGGTCAGGCCGCCTTCTGAACAGGTTTGATATGCAATTTCCTGAGCCAAAAGTTTATCGGGGATATACAGAGGCAGGACATGAGGAGGTACAGTGCTTCCAAACACTCTAATATAGGTGAACCATTCTTCCCCGAACCATCTTGCGATGGGGATGATATCTATCTGTGCCTCGGGTGAGCACCTCGGGGGGTCTTCATCATACATCATTCTATACAAGGGTATGATAAGCCCGTGACAAATCTGGTAGAAGTGTGGGACGAACTGAGAATCCCATAACATCTTATGATAAACATGGATAGGTAATTGTTATAGACATTTTTGTGCCTTACAGCTCTAAGCATGAAATGTCCATAAACCAAGGGCTCCTAAGTCCCTAAAAGTGTTGTTCCAACCCCTAAAGGAACAAGGTCAACAAATTACAGCTTCTCCCAAAAGTTCTCCACCAGAAACTGCTCAGAATAAGTCAAATCAGGATCATTTCAGCTGCTCCACTAGCCAAGTGCATGGCATAGCACCTAAATCCACTAGCTAGGTGCATTGCAACGCACCTAAATGCACTACCAGGGTGCGTTGAGCGGGAAATGACAAATGGCAGTGTCATTCCGCGAGGTGGAGAGACAATGGAAGCTTCCAGAATCTTTCCCAATGACACTTGCCTCACTGAATTCGACCAAGGATGAGTAAGAGGCTTTCAGTCTCCAAGTGGAAGCAAGAACTGACAGAGAGAAGCCACTAATCAAATCATGAGCTGACTCATCCTTCTTGCATACATCTATATATGGATCCCTCATCCCAGAGATCCAAAGGCTGGAATTTTGCACATTGTAAGGAATTGCTGTTGGTTTGAGATACATATCAGAGAATTGGGTGATCTATGCTTTGTTGGGGTTGAAGAAGGGACTTCTTTGCTGGGAGGTTGATGCTGGGTCAGGAATCATCGGTTGTAACTCCTCCTGGATCTTCTTGTATATCAATAAAACTATTTGAGTTTCTTCTCCATGCTTGTGTTTCATTGATGCTTGTTACATTTGTATGGTTAACTTAAATCTGATCCTAAGTTATTTATGAATATAAACCCATGTCTTTGTATAGTTTCCTTCTTCTGTGATCTTACAGGTACTTGGTGAAGCTGGGCAAGTAAGGGAGCAGGTAGTTGGAAGCTGTCAAAGAGGAGAGAGATTGGATCAAAGGACTAGCGCAAGACACAGGTTGGTTCATCCTATTCGTCTTTGTTTATAGTTCATAAATAAGAATACAAAAGTAGTTTTCTCTGTTTGTTTCTAAGGTAGCTGTCACACCTTAGTGGGATAGAGCAGTTCTAAATAGACACTTTTCCCGGTAACAAAATGGCGACTCCGCTGGGGATCGTGTCTAATTAGTTTGTTTATGTTTCTCTTGTTGTTTATTTCATAAACTTATAAGTAGCAATCGAACTACATTTGCCATTAGCAAATGCAAAGTAGACATCTGCTGCTTCAATCCATTCACTGGATCTGTTTATGATTTGAACAGCTGATTCATAGACTAACTAATTGCCCTTGTGATAGCTCTTAGACCCCCCCTTAGATCTATCTTTGATTGTGCATTACTAATTGCTTTTACTCGGCCAAAAACCAAAGATTAAACTGCAAACCGTGACCCAGAACCCGGATAGAATTCTCATTTCTACCCCAGCGCAGGCTCTGTGAAGAGGTTCTGCATTTCAACGCACTTCCCGAGAGGGCTGCCTGTGCTACAATGCAGTTTCTCTGTGTAACAGGTGCGCTGATCAGCCTAGCCTTGTGCAGCTGAGGTTCTTTGCTTCATTCTTCCAGTTTTGTCTCTGATTTTTGCAGCCTGTGATCAGTATATGACTATTTCAAACCCCTTTTCCTTACTGATATTTTGCCTCAGTTGTACAAAAGAACTGTAGATGTTTTTATGTGTTTGTTGAGTCGTTTACAGGTTTCCATTGCAAAAGTATAATAATCGTATTGTCGTCCTTTGATTTAGATCTATCGCAAGTGTCGATTTTGATCATAGGAGAAAGTTTTTTTTTCTGTTGATAGTCGATTATGCTTTTACTTTTGCCTTTGGTTTGAATTTGTTACTTTCTAGTGTCGAAACGAGTATTTATTTCAAAATCATAAAGTGTCGTAATCATCTCTACCTTTTGATTTCGAAAAGAAGCTTGTTTGTGTTTGTCGCTTGAAAGCAAATTCAGATTTGTACATCAACTTTCTTTTTAGGCATCAATATTAAGAAAGTGAAAAACAAATACATGCATGTGCATTTTCATATTGACAGTCTGTTTGGCTTGATTTAGGAAAGTGCATTTACAGTGTGCTCTTTGCTCTTTGCGAAAAGATTGTGTCTTTCTTTTCCCCTAGTAGCTAGGATTTTCATTGCTGAAAAGAGATAAAAGTTTGTTTATCATCTTTAGATTGCATTTTAGGAATTACATCTACATCTCGTGGTGAACCCAAACGGCAAACTTCATAAGAAAGATCAACTTAAAATAAATTCAATGAACCTAACAACGCTTTGGAACTTAACGCACAACATTTAGAGGTCTAGGCTAGAGACGTATTCCGGCGTCGTAAAGCCTGATAACCGTTGTCCTCACTGATGGTTGGGTGATTCCTCCACTTTGAGACGATAAGTGCCAGTACGGACTTGTGCTCCCACGTACCGTCGAGTATATATTGGGAGACCCCTATAGGCTTAAAACCTTTTATCCATAGGACGCCGTGTCAGCCGCCCTACTGATCGCAATGCACCGAACACAGCATTTGGGAAGATTGACTGTCGTATCGTAAAAAGTATTCTGCAGTTTTGCGATTGGTTTGGTACTCCCTCTACCTAGACCTCCAGAGTAGTCCCTTTCGTTCCTTTTCAGACTCCTTAATGGAAAAGGTCCATCTGAGCACTTGTCACTTCAGGCTCATTAAAAATCGAAGGAGACTAGAGTCATCTTTTGTTTTTTCTCGACTCTTAAAAACTGAAAAAACAAGTTGTGTCAAAGCGTGTTAAAATTTATTTTAAACGGAATATTCATACCCCTTTCCTATGTTGATCTTGGGTTGAGAAAATGGAGCCTACCAACCAAGGAATTCCCCTTGGTGGAAATCCTAGTCCCTTCTCCTCTTGGGGAGATGTTGGTGCGCCCCATATGGCCACATTGTCGCTTCCAGGACTGACAATTGGTTTGCCCGTATGGCTCTTCTCAACCTCTGTTGTTCAAAACACCACTATTCCTGAACAATCGAATCAGCAATTAGACGAGTCCAGAGTTGCCCACCAGCCTTCTACCTCCTCTAATTCTTCCTCTCCTCCTTCCTCTTCGCTTGATGGGGCTGGTAAAGCCAAAAGTCAAGTTCCTAAGGAAAAGAAGGAAAAGAAGAAGAAAGAGAAGAAGAAGAAGGAGCCAAAGGCGAATGGGGGAAAACGAGTGTCGTCTAACGAAAATCCACACACTGCACCGACCAGGCCTAAATCGCCATGTGTCATTTGCAAAGGAGACCACCTTCACAGAGATTGTCCTTGCATCCCCTGGATACTAAGGGACTGGTCTCCTCGTTTGCACAACCCAGTGTCGTCAACCTCTGATGATCATGTTGAAAGCACACCATCAACTAGTGAAAGTGAAGCCCCGGGACAAAAAGGGAAAGCTAGATTTCCTTGTAAACTGTGCAAGGGCAATCATGCCGTCCACCGTTGTCCCTTCTTAGATGAAGTTAAAAGAGTTTTGGATGATTGTCCGGTTTCACCGTTACGACTTCCTCCTGGATATAAAAAATTCTTGTCGAGTCAGTCACTAGTTGAGAATCCAGCTGGCCCGCTCAAGTGGTCAGCTGAAGCGCCTATCATTGAAGATAAACCATCTGAATCCATACCAGACGAAAGTCAAAAGGTCGAGGTGGCAGTTGACCCGGTCTTGCCTTCAGAGGTTTCATCTTCAGATGATACAGTCACTGAAGAGAACAAGGATGACACCGTCCAAATTCTCTTCATAAACACAGACTCCGACGAACATGGGGGCAATTTACCCGTTCCTTTACCGCAGGAAGGAAGTTCGTCGGAGCCATACCCGGCCGTCTATTCGGTCCCACCTCCAAGCAACCTAGTTGTCTCCTTCGATTGGAATCAACTAGGCAGACCCCGTTTACTAGCAAGTGTACCATTCCGAATTATCGTTCAAATATATAGAATGGTCATGGCTAGTACCATCATAGATGAGGGGGCTTTTGTGAGTATCCTTTCCTCTACTGCTTGGAAAGCGCTTGGTTCGCCATCGCTTTTGCCTGAGACGAGAAATCTGACAGGCTTTGATAAAGGAGCCAGTCAACCTTTAGGGATCCTTCCCGATGTGCCCATAACATTGAGAAGGAAGACAGTTCGCATGAACATAATGGTAGTTCAAGGACCCTTGGATTATAACCTACTCCTTGGACGAGACTATATTCATTGCATGGGAGCGATTGTCTCCTCACTCTTTAGAGTAATGTGTTTTCCGCACGAAGGAAGAGTGGTCAAGCTCGTGGACTAGCTTTCATTTCCCAGATCACGCATAGCAAAAAGTCATATACCGTCCCTAAATGGTCTTTTCACGTAAGAAATGTCTTAATTTCCAGTCCGTCCTCCCGATGAGCGCGATTAATTCGGAGGGATATGACTGAAACCCAGGGGGCATGCGTCCTGGTCTGCTTCAGCAGGAAAACTTCGAGTATAGGGTAGGTTTCCGCGGGAGAATATGACTAATCTGTACCCCGTCCGGGATTGGAAGAGGGGTTATTCTAGAACAGGATTCTCTTGTCAAAGTTATGTGAGTTGGCGGGCATCGTCGCTCACCTTTGTTTATTTCGAGAAACATCGCCGAAGAAGTGTTTTGTTTACGCCGTAAATAGAACAATCTTTGGGTAACCTGTAAGAGGTAGGCCTCTCTCGGTAAAACGAATGTTTTGACAGAAATAAGTAGAGGTAACCTTGAAACTCTGTTTTATACCTGGGGGCATGCAAACCTTTTGGAGTGCAAGCAAAGAGCGATTATTTATCTATTTTTTGGATTAGTCGTTTCCTAACTTGCATAAAGAAAGGATGTGGGGCAACACTCGAAAAGTTTCCGTTTTTATATGAGACATTCTTATCATATGACTGGATTAATCGAGCAGTGTTACCGCAAGGTTCAAGCTCGTTAAAAAATAAACCTGCACCGAGCAAATGTTTCCACCTGCGTTTAAGATCATTAAAAAATGAACTATCCCCTGGTAAATAACCACCGTGAATGTAGCACTTCAGCCATTAAAGCCTTGGTCATGTTTGCACCGTCACCTCCACTTTTCCATTGGCCGATCATTCACCTCCATTTGATTTTTTACCCATTTTGAGGAACAGCTGCGAAGAGTGATTTCACTAGCCATCCTTGTGACACTGCCGTGATTGGAAAATTCCAAACCTTACCTGGAATCAGCTGCTACCCATTTTATCACTCGTTCCTTAAAATACGAGTCTTCTTTAAGCTCTTTTCTGACTCGTAAAATATGAAAAGATTGCCGATTTCTGGCCTTCCAGCTCGTTAAAGCGACGGAAAGTGCTATCCCTCCTCTAGATTTTAATCTTTTTGGACCTGAGGGATTATTGCACAAAAAGATCGAGCACTTGTTTTGTTCGGCTCGTTAAAGCGATCGAAAATTCATCCCTTCTGTATTGTTTTATACTTTTTCGGACTTAAGGGATTAGGTGACGAAAAAGGAATTTTGGAGTTACCTTTACGTACCTTTTTAGACTCTCTAAAAATGAAAAGGACCGAGTTATCTTTGTCGTTAGACTCGTTAAAAAGATTAATACCGACAAACTTGTCTTTAGACGAGAACGAGTTTCACTATCGCTAGGCTTATTAAAACATAGCGATGGGTTTGCCCGAAGGGCAAATTATAGAACAAGCATATGTTATCCTCCTCAAGCTTGACAAAAATAAAGAGGTACTGGTCAGCAATGACTGGGGAAAAATTGGGAAGAAAACTCAAAGAATCTTTATTGGTAGCAAGTCGCTCTTGAACATGACACTTCAACTCCGTGCCCGAGTCGGGTTGGGTTGTTTCATTCACAGGTCACATCGCCATGGTCTCGCCATACCATCCACATTTGGGGTTAATGCTACCAATCCATCACATAAGTGTCGCCGACATGTTCAAGAGAAGTCATCCAGAAAGGCCACCTGTGTCCCGCCCACTACCATACATTATACTCCATTCCTTCATGGCCACCACCCTGAACCATATATCATCAGATCGTTTTCACCTCCATCAAAATCATTTGCTCCGTTCTGTGTCATTGATGTGGGATTCATTAAGGCCCTCCTATGACGGATCACTTCTTGTCGACATCAGCTCATTATCCAAGAAGTTGATCTAGGAACACCCCATTCAGTACTTTGAAGCTTGCATGCCTCAATGGAAAGTTTCTCACTTCCCGCGACAGGTTTACATCAATGACCTTCGACCGAAAGATTTTGCGTGGTGTTCGACGCCAAGTCCTTTATTCACACCACGTGAATTGTACTGCAGTACCTTAAGGGTCATTATCATTATCGGTGATTCCTCTCGCGCTTGTTAACAGTTTACATCATTGACTGGTAATCAAGCGATGTCTTTTCATGTTCGACTTCAAAACATTTCTCACATGGATCGACTTGTACCTCGAGTGAAGATCGGACGAGATTGAAGACCTCGGATCTAGTTTCATCCATCCGGGCTGCGATATATATTCAGGAAAATAAATACATTGAAATGTACAGCATTACAGCACAGATAATCATCCTACCAAAAGGATGATGGCTCTATCAGAATCATCAGTCTACCATCAGACGATTGTCTGTCCTATGTACATAAAAATGAATTTATAAAGCTGAGCATGGGAATGCCCGCCTTAGCTAGATCATGAAAACAGTATGAAGATAATGTATTGTATTATATCTCATTACAGGTCTCCTCCCAGCATTGAAAGAACTTTGGATCCTCCTAATAAAGCATTTCACCCGATAAACGGCCTCATACTTTAGGGGGCAACTGTTATAGACATTTTTGTGCCTTACAGATCTAAGCATGAAATTTCCATAAACCAAGGGCTCCTAAGTCCCTAAAAGTGTTGTTCCAACCCCTAAAGGAACAAGGTCAACAAATTACAGGTTCTCCCAGAAGTTCTCCACCAGAAACTGCTCAGAATAAGTCAAATCAGGATCATTTCAGCTGCTCCACTAGCCAAGTGCGTTGCATAGCACCTAAATCCACTAGTTAGGTGTGTTGCAACGCACCTAAATGCACTACCAGGGTGCGATGAGCAGGAAATGAAAAATGGCAGTGTCATTCCGCGAGGTGGAGAGACAATGGAAGCTTCCAGAATCTTTCCCAATGACACTTGCCTCACTGAATTCGACCAAGGATGAGTAAGAGGCTTTCAGTCTCTAAGTGGAAGCAAGAACTGACAGAGAGAAGCCACTAATCAAATCATGAGCTGACTCATCCTCCTTGCATACATCTATATATGGATCCCTCATCCCAGAGATCCAGAGGCTGGAATTTTGCACATTGTAAGGAATTGCAGTTGGTTTGAGATACATATCAGAGAATTGGGTGATCTATGCTTTGTTGGGGTTGAAGAAGGGACTTCTTTGCTGGGAGGTTGATGTTGGGTCAGGAATCATCGTTTGTAACTCCTCCTGGATCTTCTTGTATATCAATAAAACTATTTGAGTTTCTTCTCCATGCTTGTGTTTCATTGATGCTTGTTACATTTGTATGGTTAGCTTAAATCTGATCCTAAGTTATTTATGAATATAAACCCATGTCTTTGTATAGTTTCCTTCTTCTGTGATCTTACAGGTACTTGGTGAAGCTGGGCAAGTAAGGGAGCAGGTAGCTGGAAGCTGTCAAAGAGGAGAGAGATTGGATCAAAGAACTAGCGCAAGACACAAGTTGGTTCATCCTATTCTTCTTTGTTTATAGTTCATAAAGAAGAATACAAAAGTAGTTTTCTCTGTTTGTTTCTAAGGTAGCTGTCACGCCTTAGTGGGATAGAGCAGTTCTAAATAGACACTTTTCCCGATAACAGTAATGGGTCCTGGGTAGTCCATTTCCAACCCAGAGTGGGAAATTTAGACACATAACAAATAGAATCCATAACATATGCGGACAAATAAAAAGGAGGATAGATCCTTTGAGACAAGGATCTTTTAGACCGGTAATTGATAATAGCCATGTATAGATTATCAAAAAAGATCTTGGCCCAATCCATAATATCGGCATTTGTGGCAGCATCTATTAATGGTAGCCATTCAGACGAAAACTTATTGATATCCGGCATCCCAAATAATCTACAAAGCATGGCCGCAGCAAAAAAATACGGAGAGGTGAGGGAACCAGTGCTGTACATACTGTTTTTGTCTTTTTTGAGTGGCTCCTCTTTTCTCGACCAATCTTTGGTGGTCTCTGCTAGGTTTGGGTTCTCTGCCACAAATTTCTTAACGAATTGTGCATTGTAAGTCGCATGCGGTTCAGGAAGATGATACATAAGCTTTAAATCTTGTGCAGCGAATGATCTGATGAGCCCATGTCCTTGAATCTTGAATTGTCTATTGTTCATCTCTGCATTGTCAAGTATCCACTTGATCATATCCGTATATGGTAGAATTTTGGGCCTTGCTACTATCCGGTGAAGAAATGAACATGCTAGCTCCTCTAAGGACGCCTCGGAAGAGCATTGTGAGCCCGCGACAGCAACAACCTTCATTATTCTGGGATTCTCTTCTTCAAGCAGTCTGTACATGCTTTCCCATGTCGATATCCCTGAGTCTCTGTTACAGGCTGTGTCTGTATATAAAGGTGCCATCTCCTTCGTCTTTTCCTTCGCCTCAGAGCCTTGAGCTTTATTTTTCTTTCCCATTTCTTCCTGCGTTTGGCTTTGAATCGTCTTTAGTTCTTCATTCCTGCAGCTTACGAGTGAAATGGAAATGACTGATCAAGAAAGGTGATGGGAGAGTTTTAAATGCAACAGATATATCAAATATTCCACCTTACGTGAAGTAATTCTTTACAAAAGCACGCGTCTTCATTTCATTTAATAGCTAACAACGAATTCCTTTACTATCATTAAAAGCGCATGATCTTGAGTCAGATTATGGTAAGTGGCTTTTCTTTGAATAGCGTGCCCGAAGGATTCGTGATGAAGTGATTTATGATTTGCTTACGTAACATCGCAGATCGCGCCATCGCAAATCGCACCATCGCAGATCGCGCAAACATACGAATATAATATCGCAGTGATCGCAACATCGTAGGTCGCAGAATTTTAATGTTTGCCGAATCTTGTTAGCTCATTTCTGCGATATGCGATCTTGCGATCAGTGTTATCGAAGATCGGTAAATCTTGAAGTTTTTTCCTTATGAGTATTACTTTATTGCGATGCGATATTATGCTTAACATGAGAGTCTTGCGCATACCGATATTATAGAGAAATGGAGGCATTTCCTATCTTTGTAGCAACGCGGCTTTAAAGATATTTCCCTTATCATAGACTTAGGTTAAAAAAAATATTCAAAAGACCTTCCTAAGCTTACGATGGTAACCTTATTTTGAAGAAAGGAAACTCTTGCTTTTAAAAAAAAAATTAACTAAGGGTCCCCATTCATTTAGTATTTTGGACAACACTTAAATGAACAAGGGCGGGGGTGTTGCTGGCCACAACAAGTCCTTATACATTTCTTCTACAATGGACTTTATGGCCAGGAAACTTTCTATGAATTAAGGGTCTGGACCCATAGGACCTTCCTCTGACATTGTCTTTCGAGGATAGACTCTCCCAATTTCAGGATTAGTTTCGACCAATTCTCCTTCTCCTAATTTGAGCTTTGATCTAGTGAGGATTCACAGCTAAACCAACACAAGCTTGTCTAACCTTAATAGCCTAAAGCTCTGATACCACTTGATCTAGAAATCACCCTTTTAGTGATCTTAGTTAAAGATTTATTGAAGGAAGGTATTACAGACTCATGTGTTGGTGTGTGGCTATGTTATTTTAGGCAATAGATTGATTAGATTGCAAAACACACAGACACTTGAAATGGAAAACATTAGAGAAACACAGTAAGCAAATACAAGAACACAACAAATTAATAAGGAGTTCACCCTATCCTCCAAGGCTACATCTCCGATCTAGCTTTCAATGGTGGCCTTCTCTTATTGTGTCGTAAAGCAAAGAAATGCAATGAAGGAGCTCAATATGAGTCTCCTGAAACAGAACTTCTTGGCAAGGTGGTTCTTGGATTCCCTAAGCCACTAGAGTGCACAGAGTCTTTTCCTTACCAGCTCTTGACCTTTCTGGTCTTTAATGGAAGGAGCCCAATGTGGTGTTCAGTCCTGACAAATCCTCTCTGGGATGGCTTGAACCTCTCAAGCTCTCTGGGTGCTCGACGCTGCCTGTGGTCAACTCGGCCCTCTATCTTCATGCTTTTTGCTTCACTGTCTTTTCTTCTCTGTCTTCTTCCTTTTCTTCTCTTTTCCCCATCTTCAGTGTCTTCTACTTTGTCTATTCATGGCTTTAAAGCCAATCGTTCTCATGACTGCCCGATTCCCCTTCTTCCACTGTCGGTTCACCTACTGCTGCTCGCTTGGAATTCCCTATCTCTACGTCATGGTCATCGGCTCATAGGGAGTGGCCACATGTCCTCTTGCGAACTGCACCAGTTTCCTCGTCAGTTCAGTTCTTCGGTTACATCGCGGAATGAGTCATCCACCACCTCAGTAGTCAAATCGGACCTCAAATCCTTGTACATCTAAGCTTAATGCTCTGTTAAATCCAATTCTTTCATTGGGCGCATTCTCAGCCGTTAGATATGGAGCCTCCAGATCCGACACCATTCGCTCATTTCGCGCAGTTGACTTGCTCGACCATTAGCATGCGATGAGTGGTGGTTTTCTCTCTCCTCTGCTTGCCACGCATTAGGCATTGAGTGGAATCGCTAGGTTTCAGCCAAGTCTGCTTACAACCCAAGGGTGCCCCTGATATACCGTCGGTTTTGGAGCGCGGATCCCGCCTTTAGCCTTTTGTGCTTTTTCCCACGGTTTTCCTAGCTTCCATGTGACCGAGTGCTCGCGGCCTTTCCATTGCGAGGGGTTTTTCCCAGATAGCGCAATCTCGCATTAGAAACTGCCTCCTTTTCCCGATCTGGGCTTCCCATGTGCTAGTTTCACCTCCTGCGTAGTCTCCATGGGCCTCAGTCAGCGCGCTTTGATCGAGGTCCTCATCGTTCCACGCTAGCTACCAATTGCCACTGTTCTGAGGTTTTTTTGATCACTTTGTGCTCTTGAATTCGAAGTTTGTCCCAATCTGATACAGTCATGGTACTTTGATTATTTTTCAGGATCCAATTTGGATTATGCTCCTTCCCTAGTTTTGACATAAACCTGCTCAATACTCCCATTGCGTGTGCAATGTCTGGTCTAGTACAGACCATTGCATACATCAGGCCACTAACTTCACTTGCATATGGAACACGGGACATATCCTCTTCCTCTTCTTGTGTCTTGGGACACTGTTCAACAGATAACTTTACACCTACAGGAATAGGAACCTTCACCAATTTAATATCCTACATATTAAACATCTACAATATTGTCTCGACATACTTCCTCTAGTTTAACTAGAGCTTCCTCTGTGCTTGATCTCTTTTAATTTCCATGCCCAAAATATAGTTCGCAGCACCAAGATCTTTCATGTCGAATTTGGAGGACAAGTGGGTCTTCAAATCTTGGATAATTTCTTTGTCATTTCCAACCAGCAACATATCATTCACATTCAAGACCAGATAAATAACACAGTCACCAATTTAAAATACACATAGTGATCTGCTTTACTTTTGGTAAAGCCAAGTCCCCATATAAATGTATCAAATTTCGAATACCACATCCTTGGTGATTGTTTTAACCCATACATATACTTCTTTAACTTGCATACCAGTTCTTTCTTACCCTTCATCGCAAAGCCTTCAGGTTGCTTCATGTAGATTTCCTCTTCCAGATCCCCGTGAAGAAATGTTGTCTTTACATCCATCTGTTCTACCTCAAAATCAAAAGCAGCAGCAACAGATAAAATTAATCTAATAGAAGTCACCTTGGCAATAGGAGAAAAAAATATCGCCAAAATCAATTCCCGCCACCTAGGAATATCCTTTTACTACCAATCGAGCTTTGTATTTCTCCACTTTTCCTTCTGGATTTGTCTTCTTTTTGAACACCAATTTGCTGCCAATGGGTTTCCTTCCAGCAGGCAACTCCACCAGATCCCAAGCCTCATTTTTGTGCAGAGATGCCATTTCATCAACCATGGCCTCTTTCTAGAGTTTTCCATCCTCTGAATCCACTGCTTCCTTCACAGTTTTGAGATCATCGTCAGTAACAGACAAAGCAAAATTTGAACAGAAAGCAGATGGACTATACCTTTCTGGTTGCCTTCTTTCTTGAACTTATATTCTCACAACCGGAGTTTGTGGCTCTTCATATTCTGATTCCTCCTCTACTGTAGAGTCTGATTCTTCCTCCTTTAGCTCAAACTCTATCTTCTTAGGTTCCTTTGGTTGGACTTCATGTTTAATAACATATTTCACCTCTCTGCACACCACATCTCGGTTGTACACAACCTTCCTTGTTACTGGGTTCCAAAGCTTATAACCCTTTAAACCATCCTTATACCTAATAAAGATGCACTTTTCAGATTTACTATCCAACTTGGTTCTGTTATCCTTTGGAACATGTACTTATGCATCACATCCAAATACCCTTAGATGTGAAAGAGAGAGTTTCTTACCAATCCATACCTCTTGTGGAGTCTTATCCTCCAACGCTGATGAAGGTGACCTATTGACAAGGTAACATGCAGTATCCACCACCTCTACCCAAAATTCATGTCCTAACCCGGCACCATTGAGCATGCTTCTTGCCCTTTCCATCAAAGTCTTGTTAATTCTTTCTGCAACTCAATTTTGTTGAGGCGTATATTAAGTAGTCTTCTGTCGTGATATACCACACTTCTTACAGAATTCTTCAAATTCCTTGCTATAAAACCCTCCACCATTATCTGTCCTCAGCACCTTTATCTTCTTCTCTGTCTGGTTTTCCACCAAAGCCCTAAATTATTTAAACATGTCAAAGACTTCAGATTTCTTCTTAAGGAAATATATCCATGTATTCCTTGAGAAGTCATCTATAAATGATACATAGTACATAGACTTACCCAGTGATGGAACCTTCACAGGTCCAAACACATCATTGTGCACAAGCTCTAATATCTGTTTCGCCTCTTACCACCAGAGGGGAAACTCACCTGATTATGATTCCAATATACACAATTTTCACAGAAATCAAAATCCAGAGAGCTATTACTCATACTTTCTACCATACCATTACCATGAAGTATTCGAAGGCCCTTCTCTCCAATATGTCCAAACCTTTGATGCCACAACATGGTCTTCTCTCTAGAGACCACTATATTTTCTGCTCCACTTTCAGGAACCATAGAACTATTGCACCCATCAATAACAGTGCTACCTTGTAGCTTGTACAGAGTTCCAATCCAAACTCCCCGCATCAATACCAGTGCTCCCCGAACCATTTTGGAGGTATCTTTCTCGAACATTGTTTTTACACCTGCGTCATCCAGCTTACTTACAGAAATCAGATTTCTGGCTAATGCAAGAATATGTAGAACACATGGAAGCGTTCTAACCCTTCCACCTTGCAACTTCAACTTTACTTTTCCATGACCAATGATTCTAGCCTTCCAGTCATCCCCCAAGAAGACATCACCACCATCATATTTCTCATACTCGCATAACCACTCTCTATGGGGAGTGAAGTGAAAGGATGCGCCTAAGTCAATCAACCATGCCTCATGATCTACATCTCTACTTGAAGAAGCCAAGTACACATCCCCACCTTCACCTGAAGTGGTTTTCACCTTTGAAAAAGGAGCCTCATTAGATCCCTTTCCTTTGTTAGGAGCTTTAGATTTACAGTCCCTTTTAAAGTGGTCTTCCTTTTTGCATTTCCAGTACACCACCTTTACAGGTTTTCCTGGAGATTTAGATCTCCCACTCGATGACTTATTTTTGCTTCTATTCTGGGACCGTCCTCGTATAGACAAGGCATCACCATTTTGGCTCTCCATATTTTTTCATCTCATCTCCTCCGTCAGCAAGGTTGAGACTATTTCATCAAACTGCAAGGCAATTGCATTGCTACCTATGGCAATAACCAAACTATCCCACGAATCTGGTAGAGAACACAAAAAACTGATGCACTTATCTTCATCTGAAATTTTAATATCAATAGATGCTAACTGACTTACCACAGTATTAAATGCATTCAAATGCTCTGTCACCAAGTCTCCATCTTTTTCCGCAGGAACATTTTATTCACCAGAGACTTATATTGGTACAAAGTACCTAACTTGTCCCACAAAGCCTTCCCTGTAGCTTCCCCTGATACATTTAGCAATAATGAATCTGAGACACACAATCATATTGTGCTCTTTTCCTTCCGATCCAAATTCTCCCATTCTTCATCAGCCACTCCCATTGGTTTAGTACCCATATCTACCATGATCCACTGATCTTTATCCACCAACAAATCCTCCATCTTGATTTTCCACAACTCAAAACTCTGACCATTAAATTTCTCGATCTCTATCTTTCCACTGCTCACCATGTTATAGACATTTTTGGGCACTGCAACCCCAAGCATAAATGTCCATAAACCAAGGGCTCCTAAGTCCCTAAAGGTGTTGTTCCAACCCCTAAAAGAATAAGTTCAACTGATTACAGCATCTCCCAGAAGTTCTCCATGAAAAACTACTCAAAACTGGTCAAAACTGGACCATTTCACCTGCTCCATAGGCAAAGTGCGTTGCATCCCACCTGAATACACACAGTAGGTGCAATGCATGTCAAAACGCCCTTCTATGGGGTGCGATGGGCGAGAAGGGACAAATGGCAGGGTCAATCCGCAAGGTGGAGGAGCATGGAATCTTCCAGAAACCTCTCCTGTGACACTTGCCTCTCTGAATTTGACCAGGGATGAGTAAGAGATCATAAATCTCCAAGTGGAATCAAGAACTATCAGAGAGAAGACACTAATCAAATCTCAAAAGCTGACTCACCTCCCTTGCAGACATCTATATATGGATCCCTCATCCCAGAGATCCAGAGGCTGGAATTTTGTATCTTGTAAGGAAGTGCTGTTGGTTTCTTAGTGCAATATCATAGTGTTGGGTGATCTAAGCTTTTCATGAGGTGAAGAAGGGCTTTCTTGCTGAGAGGATGATGCTAGGTCAGAACAATTGGTTGTAATCCTCTTTGCTCTTTCTTGATTATCAATAAAGCTATTCAAGTTTTCCTCCACATTCTTGTATGATTGATGATTTATGCATTTGTGTGGTCAATGTACATCTAATCCTATATTGTTTATGATAATAGATCTATGTTCTTGGATAGTGTTATGCTGCTTTGATTCTACAGGTACTCCTTGAAGCTGGGTAGACAAGGAAGAGAGTGGCAAAGACCTACCAGAAGAGAGAGGAATCGAGCAAGGAACCAAGCACAAGATAGAGGTTGGTCTCCTTATTCTTCTCTTATCTATTTCTCATAAAGGAAAACAAAAGTAGTTTTTAGTGTGTTTGTTTCTAAGGTAGCTACCAACCTTAGTGGGACTAGCAACTCTGTATAGACACTAGTTTTCCCGATAACACACCATCTTCTTTCACCACCAGAATCGATCGCGTAGCTCTCCCACTGAACAGGATCTACCACAAGCCCGAGCGAAACCCCTCAGCAAAAAAGGCATCCCCTTGAAGCCAAAATTGCTCCAATACCAAATGTAGGTTTTAACCCCGTATAGAAATTACCTGCATACGAATTCTAAGACACAGAAAATAAAAAATACGAGAGCATAACACATAAAACACATATACACAGAGATTTTCCACTAGATCCCAAAACCGGGACTACCAGCTTGATTTTTCAGTATGTTCCTTTCAATGTTATAATACATATTTATACATGCCGAAGCATCCAATACCATGGACTGAAAACCATTGCGTCCAAAAAACAAGTGCGAAAATCATGCACAAAACCATGGGTGGGTCCGCCCAACCTAACATAGGGTCCAAAACCAAAATTTTCTACAGTGGGGTTACGGGTACACCTCAAACCCCCTGTGACTGCCCCCCTTCTAACCGCCGGTTAACTACATGGGCTAGTCGTGGAAAGAATATAACACAACCCAACACTTCTAGCTCCTGCTCCATTGTCGCTACTAATTCACGCAACTGATACTGCTCATTCTGCTCTTCTCAATTAACAAAGAACACCCCCTCATAGCATTTTAGCTCTAGCTGGGGTGCCGCATACGGGAATGCCTCATACCAACGCAGCCATTTTCCAATGTCGTATCCTCTGTATGCACTTTTTGCTGCAGCTTGTGTTGCAATTTTGCAAGACCAGTGTTGTTGTCTGCAAGATCCCAATCTTCAAGGTGCATCAAAGACGACCTATTAACTGCAATTCCACCATTTGTCTCTGTATTGACAACCTTTCCCGTATCTTTCATGGTTCTTCGTCCAACCCCTAGGTGATGCAGTAGCATCCAGACCAGTTCTGCTTCGTGTCTACCAATTTTTGGCACATACCCTACAGGAGATGTTGAACTCTGCGTAGTGCCCGTAGTTGTCAACACCATCCTTTTCAGAAAGCCTGGAGCCTTCAATGGCTAGATCACAACCCTTTGCCTTATTTCTTGAGCGTAGTTAATGAATAGTTCCATAGCAACAAGAAGGCCCAATAGCTTACAATTCTCAGAAGCGTAACTCGTTCGGTGGATGCCCCTCTGTGATTTATAAGTGTCTAAAAATTCAAATTTGTTGGCTCTCTGAATTCAACCAGGGATGAGTAAGAGATCATCAATCTCCAAGTGGAATCAAGAACTATCAGAGAGAAGACACTAATCAAATCTCAAAAGCTGACTCACCTCCTTTGCAGACATCTATATATGGATCCCTGATGCCAGAGATCCAGAGGCTGGAATTTTGTATCTTGTAAGGAAGTGCTATTGGTTTCTTGGTGCAATATCATAGTGTTGGGTGATCTAAGCTTTTCATGAGGTGAACAAGGGCTTTCTTGTTGAGAGGATGATGCTAGGTCATAACAATTGGTTGTAATCCTCTTTGCTCTTTCTTGATTATCAATAAATCTATTCAAGTTTTCCTCTACATTCTTGTATGATTGATGATTTATGCATTTGTGTGGTCAATGTACATCTGATCCTATATTGTTTATGATAATAGATCTATGTTCTTGGATAGTGTTATGCTGCTTTGATTCTACAGGTACTCCTTGAAGCTAGGTAGACAAGGAAGCGAGTGGAAAAGACCTACCAGAAGAGAGAGGAATCGAGCAAGGAACCAAGTGCAAGACAGAGGTTGGTCTCCTTATTCTTCTCTTATCTATTTCTCATAAAGGAAAACGAAAGTAGTTTTTAGTGTGTTTGTTTCTAAGGTAGCTACCAGCCTTAGTGGGACTAGCAGCTCTGTATAGACACTAGTTTTCCCGATAACAAAATGGCGACTCCACTTGGGAGTGAATAGATTGTTTGTTCATCTACATTTGTTTACTTTATAAACTTACAGACGGAGCCTGAAGTCAAGCCAGCTAGACTTCGAACTGCATTTGCTATGCAAGTGCAAAGTAGATCAATGCTGCTTCAGTCTATCTCCGGGTTCTGTTTATGAATTAAATGATTGATTTACAAGCTCTCTAATTGCCCTCGTGGTGGCTCTAGTAACCTCCTTAGATCTACCCCTATGATTGATTTACTCATTACCACTTGCGCGGCCTAAATCACTGAACTGAACTGCAAACTATGACCCGGAACCCAATCAAAGTCTCGTCCCTGGTCCAACGCACTGTCTGTTCTGTGAACTTCAAATGCATCGCACTTCCCGAGTGTATTAGGTGTGTTGCATTTCAGTTTCATTGTGTTACAGGTGCGCTAATCAGACAAGGCCTTGTTCCTAAATTTTGGTTTCTGTGTTCACTCTTTTTAGCTCTATTCAGGAGTTTTGCTGCCTGTAATCAGTACACCTCTGTTTGAAACCCATTTCCTTGCTGTTATTCTGCCTCCATTGTGCAAATAACTGTAAATGTTTTTATGTATTTTTGAGTCATTTTCAGTTCTCCTTTACAAAGAAGTAGCGTAATTGCACTATCGTTTCTTGATTTGAAAGTGTCGCAAGTGTCGTTTTCAGTCATAGAAGAGAATCTGATTGTTCTTGGTAGTCGATTACACTGTTACTCTTGTATTTGATTTGAGTTAGTAGTTTCTCAAGTGTCGAAAGCAAGTTTTCAATTCCAAATAACAAAGTGTCGTCATTGTCCTCATTTTGTTTTGAAAAGAAACTTGTTAGTAATTGTCACTTTGGAAAATAATTCAGATTTGCGCTTAGCTTTCTTTTTATCATTCACACATTAAGAAGGCTGAAAACAAATACATGGATGTGCATTTGCATTTAGACTATTTGTTGGCTTGATTTAGGACAGTGCATATAGTGTGTGCTCTCTGCTCTTTGTTGAAAGAACACCATCTCTCTTTCCTTAGTAGCTAGGATTTTCATTGCAAAAAGAAGATTAAATGACTGTTTATCATCTTAGATTGCATTTTAGGAATTGTACATCTACATCACACGGTGAACCTGAAAGGAAAATTTCTTAAGCAAGATCAACCATAAAATAAATTTAATGAATCTAAAAACGCTTTGGAACCTAACGCACAACATCTAGAAGTCTAGGCTAGAGACGTATTCCAGCATCGTAAAGCTTGGTAACTGTTGTTTTCACTGTTAGTTGGGTGATTCCTCCACTTTAAGACGATAAGTGCCAGTACCGACTTGTGCTCCCATGTACTGTCGAGTATATTTTGGGATACCAAAATAGGCTTTATCCTTTATCCATAGGAAGCCGTGTCTGCCGCCCTATCGATCGCAATGCACTGAACACAGCATTCGGGAAGATTGACTGTCGTACCGTAAAAAGTATTCTGCAGTTTTGCGATTGGTTTTGTAATCCCTCTGTCTAGATTTCCAGAATAGTCCCTTTCGTTCCTTTTCAGACTCCTTAACGGAATAGGTCCATCTGAGCACTTTTCACTTCAGGCTCATTAAAAATCAAAGGCGACTAGAGTCATCTTTTGTTTTTTCTCGACTCTTAAAAATTGAAAAAACAAGTTGTGTCAAAGCGTCTAAAATTTATTTTAAATGGAATAATCATCACCTTTCCTACGTTGATCTTAAGTTGAGAAAAATGGAGTCCACCAACCGAGGAGTTCCCCTTGGAGGAAATCCTAGTCCCTTTTCCTCTTGGGGAGATGTTGGTGCACCCCATATGGCCACATTGTCTCTTCTAGGATTGACAATCGGCTTGCCTATATGGCTCTTCTCAACTTCTGTCATTCAGAATACCATGATTCTTGAACAGTCAAGTCAACAAATAAACGATATTAGAGTTACCCCCCAACCCTCTACTTCGTCCAATTCTTCCCCTCCTCCTTCCTCTTCGCTTGATGAAGCTGGTAAAGCCCAAAATCAAGTAACTGAGAAGAAGAAAGAGAAGAAGAAGAAGGAGCCAAAGGCGAAAAGGGGCAACCAAGCATCGTCTAGCGAAAATCCACACACTGCACTAGCCAGGCCTAAATCGCCATATGTCATTTGCAAAGGAGACCATTATCATCGAGATTGTCCTTGCATCCCTCGAATCTTAAGGGACTGGTCTCCTCGTTTGCACAATCCGGTGTCATCAACCTCTGACGATCATGTTGAACATACACCCCTGGACAAAATGGAAAATATAAATTTCCTTGTAAATTGTGTGAAGGCGATCACACCGTCCACCGTTGTCCCTTCTTAGACGAAGCTAAAAGAGTTTTGGATGACCGTCCGGTTTCACCATTACGGCTTCCCCCTAGATACAAGAAACTCTTGCCGAGTCTGTCACTAGTTGAAAATCCGGCTGACACGCCCTTGTGGTCGACCGAAGCATCTATCATTGAAGATAAACCATCTGAATCCATACCAGACGAAAGTCAAAAGGTCGAGGTGGCAGTTGACCCGGTCTTGCCTTCAGAAGGTCCACCTTCAGATGATACAGTCACCGAAGAGAACAAGAAGGACACCGTTCAAATTCTCTTCGTAAGCACAGATTCCGATGAACATGGGGGCAGTCTACCTGTTCCTTTACCATAGGAAGGAAGTTTGTCAGAGTCGTATTCGGCCGTCTATTCGGTCCCACCTCCAAGCAACCTGGTTGTTTCCTTTGACTGGAATCTACTAGGCAGACCCTGTTTACCGGCTAGTGTACCATTCCGAATCATTGCTCAAATATATAGAATGGTCATGGCCGATACCATCATAGACAAAGGGGCTTCTGTGAGTATCCTTTCCTCAACTGCTTGGAAAGCACTTGGCTCACCATCGCTTTTGCCTAAGATGAGAAATCTAACAGGTTTTGATAAAGGAACCAGTCGACCATTAGGGATACTTCCCGATGTGCCGATAACATTGAGAAGGAAAACTGTTCACATGAACGTAATGGTAGTCCAAGGACCCCTGGATTATAATCTACTCCTTGGACAAGACTATATTTATTGCATGGGAGCCATTGTCTCCTCACTCTTTAGAGTAATGTATTTCCCGCACGAAGGAAGAATGGTCAATCTCGTAGATCAGCTTTCATTCCCTGTTTCACACATAGATAATAGTCATATACCAACCCTGAATGGTCTTTTCAGACAAGGAATGTCTCATCAATCCCCAGTCCGTCCTCCTGATGAGTGTGAGTGATTCGGAGGGCATGACTGAAACCCAGGGGGCATGCTCCCTGGCCTGTTTCAATAGGAAAACCTTGGGTATAGGGTGGGTTTCCGCGGAGAGTATATGACTGGCCTGACAGACCCATCCATTTTGGAAAATGGGATTAGACCAGAATAAGATACCTCTGTTGAGGTAGGCCTTTCCCGATAAAACAAATGTTTTGTCTGCAAATTGAGGGGTAACTTGAAAAGGTAGGCCTTTCCCAATAAAACAAATGTTCTGTTTTCAAATTGAGGGGTAACCTGGAAACTCTACTTCGCTATACCTGGGGGCATGCAAACCTTTTGGCGTGCAAGCAAAGAGTGACCATTTATTTTTTAAATTTATAGGTCCTCTAACCCTTTAAACTCGTAGGATTGGTTGTTTCCTAACTTGCATAAAGAAAGGATGCGGGGCAAAGCTTTAAAATATTGACGTTTTTATATATGAGACATCCTTATTATGCGACTGGATTAATCGAGCAGTTTTAACGCAAAATTCAAGCTCGTTAAAAAATAAACATAAGCAATGAGCAAGTGTTTCCCCCAGCATTTAAGCTCATTAAAAATGAACCAATTTCCGGTAAATAACCATCGTGAATGTATTACTTCAGCCTTTGAAGCCTTGGTCGTGTTCTCATCATCACCTCCACTCTGTATTGGCTGATCATTCACCTCCACTTGATTGTTTACCCCTTTTGAGGAACAGCTGCGAAGAGTGATCTTGCTAGCCATCCTTGTGACACTGTCGTGATTGGAAAATTTCAAACCTTACCTGGAATCAACTGCTACCCGAATCTATCACTCGTTCCTCAAAAATGAGTCTCCTTTAAGCTCTTTTCAACTGACTCGTAAAATATGAAAAGACTGTCAAGCCATTGGCCTCTCCAGCTCATTAAAGTGACCGGAAGTGCTATCTCTCCTTTAGATTTTAATCTTTTTGGACCTGAGGGATTATTACACAAAAAGATCGAGTGCTTGTTTGTTCGGCTCGTTAAAATTACAGAAAATTCATCCCTTTTGTATTCTTTTATACTTTTTCGGACTTAAGGGATTAGATGACGAAAAAGGATTTTTGGAGTTTCCTTTACGTCCCTTTTCAAACTCTCTAAAATTGAAAAGGACCAAGTTATCTTTGTCGTTAAACTCGTTAAAACCTAATAGCGACAAACTTGTCCGTAATAGACAAGAACGAGTTTCAATATCACTAGGCTCGTTAAAACATAGCGATGGGTTTGCCCGAAGGGAAAATTATAGAACAAGCATATGTTATCCTCCTCAAGCTTGACAAAAATAAAGAGGTACTGGTCAGCAATGACTGGGGAAAATTGGGAAGAAAACTTGAAGAAACTTTGTTGGTAGCAAGTCGCTCTTGAACATGACACTTTCACTCCGCATCCAAGTCGGGTTGGGTTGTTCCATTCACTGGTCACATCACCATGGTTCCATCACACCATCCAAATTTGGGGTTAATGCTACCAATCCATCATGTCAGTGTCGCTGATATGTTCAAGAGAAGTCGCTCAGAGAATTCACCTGTGTCTCACCCACTATAATACATTTTTGCTCCATTCTTTCATGACTGCCACTCTGAACCATATATCACCAGATTGTTTTCACCTCCATTAAAATCATTTGCTCCGTTCCGTGTCATTGATGTTGGATTCACTAAAACCCTCCTATGACAGATCGCTTCTTGTCGACATCAGCTCATTATCCAATAATTCGATCTAGGAACAACCCTTTATGTACTTTGAAGCTTGCATGCCTCAATGGCAAGTTTCTCACTTCCGACGATAGGTTTACATCAATGGACTTCGACCGAAAGATTTTGCGTGGTGTTCGATGCCAAGTCCCTTATTCACACCACGTGAATTGTACTGCAATACCTTGAGGTTCATTATCATTATTGGTGATTCCTCTCATGCCTATTAACAACTTATCAGGCGATGTCTTTCCATGTTCGACTCCAGAACATCTCTCACATGGATCGACTTGTACTTTGAGTGAAGATCGAATGTGATTGAAGACCCCAGATCTAGTTTCATCCATCCGAGCTACGATATATATTCAGGAAAATAAAGACATCAAATGTACATCATTACTGCACAGATAATCATCCAATCTAAGGGATGATGGCTCTACCAGAATCATCAGTCTACACTCAGACAATTGTCTATCCTTTGTACATGAAAATGAATTTATAAAGCTGAGCATGGAAATGCCCACCTTAGCTAGATCATGAAAATAATATGAAGATAATTTATTGTATTGTATCTTATTACAGGTCGCCTTCCAGCTCGAAAAAACTTTGGACCCTCATGATAAATCATTTCACCCGACATCAAAATATTAACGACCTCATGCTTTAGGGGGCAACTGTTATAGACATTTTTGGGCACTGCAACCCCAAGCATAAATTTCCATAAACCAAGGGATCCTAAGTCCCTAAAGGTGTTATTCCAACCCCTAAAAGAACAAGGTCAACTGATTACAGCATCTCCCAGAAGTTCTCCATGAAAAACTACTCAGAACTGGTCAAAACTAGACCATTTCACCTACTCCATAGGCAAAGTGTGTTGCATCCCACCTGAATACACACAGTAGGTGCAATGCATGTCAAAACTCCCTTCTATGGGGTGTGATGGGCGAGAAGGGATAAATGGCAGGGTCAATCCGCAAGGTGGAGGAGCATGGAATCTTCCAGAAACCTCTCCTGTGACACTTGCCTCTCTGAATTCGACCAGGGATGAGTAAGAGATCATCAATCTCCAAGTGGAATCAAGAACTATCAGAGAGAAGACACTAATCAAATCTCAAAATCTGACTCACCTCCCTTGCAGACATCTATATATGGATCCCTCATCCCAGAGATCCAGAGGCTGGAATTTTGTATCTTGTAAGGAAGTGCTGTTGGTTTCTTAGTGCAATATCATAGTGTTGGGTGATCTAAGCTTTTCATGAGGTGAAGAAGGGCTTTCTTGCTGAGAGGATGATGTTGGGTCAGAACAATTGGTTGTAATCCTCTTTTCTCTTTCTTGATTATCAATAAAGCTATTCAAGTTTTCCTCCACATTCTTGTATGATTGATGATTTATGCATTTGTGTGGTCAATGTACATCTGATCCTATATTTTTTATGATAATAGATCTATGTTCTTGGATAGTGTTATGCTGCTTTGATTCTACAGGTACTCCTTGAAGCTGGGTAGACAAGGAAGCGAGTGGCAAAGACCTACCAGAAGAGAGAGGAATCGAGCAAGGAACCAAGCACAAGATAGAGGTTGGTCTCCTTATTCTTCTCTTATCTATTTCTCATAAAGGAAAACAAAAGTAGTTTTTAGTGTGTTTGTTTCTAAGGTAGCTACCAACCTTAGTGGGACTAGCAACTCTGTATAGACACTAGTTTTCCCGATAACACACCATCTTCTTTCACCACAAAAATCGATCGCGTAGATCTCCCACTGAACAGGATCTACCACAGGCCCGAGCGAAACCCCTCAGCAAAAAAGGCGTCCCCTTGAAGCCAAAATTGCTCCAATACCAAATGTAGGTTTTAACCCCGTATAGAAATTACCTGCATACGAATTCTAAGACACAGAAAATAAAAAATACGAGAGCATAACACATAAAACATATATACACGGAGATTTTCCACTAGATCCCAAAATCGGGACTACCAGCTTGATTTTTCAGTATGTTCCTTTCAATGTTATAATACATATTTATACATGCCGAAGCATCCAATACCATGGACTGAAAACCATTGCGTCCAAAAAACAAGTGCGAAAATCATGCACAAAACCATGGGTGGGTCCGCCCAACCTAACATAGGGTCCAAAACCAAAATTTTCTACAATGGGTTTACGGGTACACCTCAAACCCCCTGTGACTGCCCCCCTTCTAACCCCCGGTTAACTACGTGGGTTAGTCGTGGAAAGAATATAACACAACCCAACACTTCTAGCTCCTGCTCCATTGTCGCTACTAATTCACGCAACTGATACTGCTCATTCTGCTCTGCTCAATTAACAAAGAACACCCCCTCATAGCATTTTAGCTCTAGCTTGGGTGCCGCATACGGGAATGCCTCATACCAACGCAGCCATTTTCCAATGTCGTATCCTCTGTATGCACTTTTTGCTGCAGCTTGTGTTGCAATTTTTCAAGACCAGTGTTGTTGTCTGCAAGATCCCAATCTTCAAGGTGCATCAGAGATGACCTATTAACTGCAATTCCACCATTTGTCTCTGTATTGACAGCCTTTCCCGTATCTTTCATGGTTCGCCATCCAACCCCTAGGTGATGCAGTAGCATCCGGACCAGTTCTGCTTCGTGTCTACCAATTTTGGCACATACTCCTACAGGAGATGCTAAACTCTGCGTAGTTCCCGCAGCTGTCAACACCATCCTTTTTAGAAAGCCTGGAGCCTTCAATGGCTAGATCACAACCCTTGGCCTTATTTCTTGAGCGTAGTTAATGAATAGTTCCATAGCAGCAAGAAGGCCCAATAGCTTACAATTCTCAGAAGCGTAACTCGTTCGGTGGATGCCCCTCTGTGATTTATAAGTGTCTAAAAATTCAAATTTGTTGGCTCTCGCCTTTTCTACTACCCTCATGCTAAGCCTGCAATAGATTGTTCCAGATCTGGCTCGTACCCCATCTCTTAATTACCCACTGCCTACTTCCTTTTTCCATAACTCAGGCATCTTGTCATGAATAGTGACAACAACAGTCACTACTCTGCTTGTCGACGTAGCAGCGTAGCCCTTTCCATGCAACCATGACCCTTGTGACAGATCACATCTACATGCACCCCGGCTGCCACGCAGCTACTCCCCAGACTGCTTTAATGTCCCGTGCTCTCTTTCAACTGGCTAGAGTGGTGAGACTGTCCTACGGACGGTTAGTTAGGCGATCGGCCTACCCGTGTAGAGCTTCAAGCAACTGCAATTTACTCTTCCCGGGAAGGGGTCTCCATTAAGCTTAGCAAGTTGGACCGTGCCTCCATCTGTAACTTCTTTGACTACATAAGGTCCCAACCAGTGCATGTGGAGCTTACCAGGGAATTTTTCAAACTTGCTGTCATATAGTAATACTAGATCATTTTATTTGAACGTGCGCATCTTGATATGGTGATCATGCCAAGCCTTCTCTCGTTGCTTTTGTACTTGCTGATGGAATCCTGCCAGAATTGCTCCTCCTCCAGTTCCTCCAGTTGTGTGATCCTCTCTTCCAAAGCCACACGGTCTGCCATGCCTGTCGCCGCTACTATTCATAAGCTAGGTACAATGTACTCCATGGGCATGATGGCTTCCTTGTCGTAGACTAACCGAAAAGGCGTCTCGCCTATCAATTTTTTTTCATGTTGTTCGGTATGCCCATAACACAGCAGGTATGTGTAAATCCTAATCGTTGCACTGTGCATTACATACCTTGGTCAATGTTGTCTCCAAAATTTTGTTAAACACTTCAACTGTCCCATTTGCTTGCAGATGATATGGCGTACTTTGCTGATGATATATCTGAAATTCCTCAGTGAGCGCACTGATAGTCTCAGTTAGAAAATGCATTCTGCAGTATTTCATTAGAATTTTTGGGCATCCAAATCATGTTAACACATTCTTGAATAAGAATTTCACAGCTGTAGCACCATACAGTCTTTATCCAGCTATGCTTCCGCCCATCGGGTCAAGTATTCTATCACCGTGATGATATAGCATGCTCCCATCTTTCTTGGAGGTGTGATTGGCCCCACAAAATGGATCGCCCATTTCTCAAACGGTTGGAGCGTCATCTGTGGCTTGAGCGGCATTTCATCCCTCCGTGATGGTTTCGCAGTCCGTTGACATATGTTGCAAGCCCGATAGTATGCTTTTGAATCTTGGTGTAGAGTTGGCCACCATAGTCTAGCACGAAGAATATTCTATGCTGTAGCGCGGCCCGCATAATGTCTTCCAGTAACCCCCCCATGTGCTTCAGCCAGGATCTAGCCTCACTCGAATTCAAGTACATATCTGCGTAATATTCCATTTTTTCCCATTTTTAGAAGTGCCCTGCAATAACAGTAAAATCTGTTGCACGTATCACCAATTCTTTCTTCTTCTGAATGGAATATCCCTGTGTCACAGTTCCTATGGTTAAGAAGTGGATTATATCCTCAAAATGGCCATCCGCGACCCATACTACATACAGTTGTGCATCTGGTAGCCCTTCCTCTATGTTTATAGGTTCTTCGCCTTTCTCAGTCTAGGACAGGTGATCTAGGCCTGTGTTTAGATGTCTCAGCTTTACGATGACTTCAAAATCATACTCTTGAAATAATAGAAACCATCTGCAAATGCGGCCCCCCAACACAGGCTTGTTCACTAGGTATTTGAGTGCAGAGTGATCCGTATACATCTTAAAGTGTCCTCCAAGTAGGTAGTGGTGTTATTTCTAGAGCGCATACACCATCGCCAGTCCCTCCCACTTTGTAGTGGAGTAGTTCTTCTTGGATTTGGATAATCCACTACTTGCAAACGCGATCAGGTGATTGATTCCTTCCACTCCTTCCTGTGTGAGTATTGCGCCTAAAGCGATACACGACGTGTCAACATGTACATGAAATTCGATGTCCCATTTTGGAAAGACCAAGATAGGAGCTGATGCCATATTTTTCTTGAGCAGTTCCAGACTTTTGTTACATTCCTCATTCCAGCAATAAGTAGCATCCTTCTTCAACAATTGTTCCATCGGTGTCGTGATCTGTGCATAGCTCTTGATGAACTTCTAGTAGTAACCAGTGTGTCCTAGCGTGGCGCACAGCTACTTGACACTTCGTGGTGCTTGTAGGTTGCATAACAACAATCTTTGCTGGATCCACCATGAGGCCTTGCCTACAGACCACATGGCCAAGCAAGTTCCCGAAGGGGACAAGGAAAGTACACTTCTTTAGGTTTAATGCAATCTGGTGTCGTCAGTACGTATCCAACATTAACCGTAAGCTCGCAGTATGCTTCTTAACTAGCCCAAACATGGTCCAATCATCAAGATTTACCTCTAAGAACTTATGTATGAATTCCTTTAAGGTAGTTACCACGACGCGTGAGAATATCGCCGGCGCATTCTTTAGTCAAAATGGCATCACCATATACTGAAAGTAGCCCCATTCAGTAGCGAATGTTTTTTTATTCCTATCCTCTGGCGCGATCTTGATCTGGTGGTACCCGAGAAGCTATCCATAAAGGAGTAGGCCTCCTGTCCTCCCACATTTTCCAGTACCTTGTCTGTAAATGGCGTTGGAAATGGATCATTAACACATGCATCATTGAGCTGCCGAAGGTCCACGCAGATGTGAATTTCACCTTTTTGTTTTTTCTCCTGCACAACCATAAGACTTACCTAGTCAGACTCCTCCAGTAGTTCAATTACTCCTGCTGCAAGCATCTTGTCCAACTCTTCGTGGACTTTCAATTTTGTATTTTGGATTCAACCGGTAAGGCCACTGCTTTACTAGCTTCGCATCTGGCTTCAGGGTTATCTTCATCATTCCTAGGTTGCCGAGAATCCCTTTTAACTCTGTGATTTTAGTCAGGAATAAATCTTGATATTCTCGAAGTAGTTCGATGACCTTTTCCATCGTGGCATCATCCCAATAGTCCCCAAGCATTGCATACTTTGGCTCTTCCTCCATTCTGATGTTTACTTGTTTCATTTTCGGTGGCGCTGTGATGTAAGGATCCTCAATTTTTATTCTGAAAAACTCATGACTCCCCTTTGTTTCTAGAATATTGATGTTCCTAGGGTCGTCCTCATCATCTTCTACCTACACATTGTAACATTCCAGGGCCTGGCTCAATTGTCGCGACCAGTCTGGTTGCACGACTTCTTCTAGTTCCAGTGGTATTTTGAAAATAGTGACCTTGACCATCTACAACATGTCGTCCATCGTATCCATCCATTGATCTTCAAAGAGGAATGTTAACAAAAATCCTTCACGCAAGATATCCCACTCACCTGTGCCATGTCGGAGCTCAATTTTGGTATACCAGTTCCTTGGAATGACATCCAGGGTATGATAAAATAAGTGTACCCACTTTGGTTGAGGCTCTTCTCCATAGGCTTGGACCCATCTGGTAAGGTTCCTGTGTGGGTCATCATGTCCATCGTATTTCTCGGCTATTCGTAGCTCCAGCTTCCCAAATCTTATCTGCATCATGCGCCTACATTCGTGCCAATTGCCAAAGGTTCCTTCATGTGTGCCCCACCAACACGCAGGTGTCACACAATGCCCATCTCAATGCATCAAACCGTTGGTGTTTTGGAACCGCACTTTCAAACCTATCAAGAATTCTTCTATTATTGTCAGGCCATCATACATCGATAGTTTTCAATCCTGAGCCCTGATGCAATACAGCAACTTAGTCATCATATTGCAATTGAACGTGGTTACTCCATTCAACCGATTATGCCACCAGTCGTCCTCCTCATCTAAATCATCGGTACAGGACTCTGCATGCCCCCACGATATTCTTCCTTCCATAGTTGAATTGACCCAATCTTGATTTTGCGCAGTAATTTTGTAGAGGCAATCTAATTCCTCATCACTTGCTTCGTCATGCACAAGCTCAGTGTAACACGGTCCTTCAGCCAGGTCTAGGGGAATGACTACACGGAGCGACTTCTTATCAAATATCATTTTCCACTTCTTTAAATTAATAACCCCATTCATATCATTGGCCCAGTCTATCCCTAACAATGCAAGGTAAGGGCTACTTTCATCCACAATTTCTATTACCTCAAAGTCCATTTGGGTGCTCACGCCTTCTATATCTACTGCAATTCCTTGTAGCCTTCCCATGAGCAGGATCTTCTATTGATTCACCATCTGTAATTGAATAGGACACCATTGCAATGTGGGCTTGCCCATGCGCTCCCAAGTCTGCTTAGGTAGTACATTTGCATCTGATCCCAAGTCCAGAATGATTTGATCCATCTCGTAGTCACCGATCTGCGTCGTTAATCACATTTCTCAACCAGTTCACGATGCCTTCTTTCCCAATTTTCAGACCACGCGAGGTTCGCCCGACCCTGCACACCTAGTTATCAATTCTTGTAATCCTTTAACTGCCCTATTGTCATGAAGCAATTTCATGCATGTCTCTAAAAAGGTAGTTAGCATTGAGGGATCCCTCTCCTGTTTGGGTTGATCCTTACTACCTGGGGTAGAGACCTCCGTGAAGCTCTTCCTAGCTTCCAGATCTATCTCCTTGCGAACCTTGGCATCATCCTTGGTTACTTTCCTCTTGTCCTCCCCTATAGCTGCGCCACTTCTGAGCACCATGTTTATGTTGGGGTCTTCCTTGCGTGGTTCGGCCCTCATCATCTGGACGTTCTGTGTCATCGTAGGTTGCGTCGCCCTCTTCTCACGTATCTATGCTATCAATGTGGGGCAATCTATCATCTCATGATCGAACTGCTCATAGTAAAGGCACGATATTCTAGTCGAGTTGGTACAGTCCCATGCGTATTGTCTTGGTCCTCCATAGTTTTAATAGATTAACTGCTCGTGACCCCTTCCTAGCCCCATTCCTCCCCGTCCTCGTCCACATCCCTGGAACCCACCGCATGCTATTGTTGTGGTTGGATCCTCACCTCGCGCTTCAATCTGCATTCTATAGGTAGATGACTGGTCCATCAATAATTGATAACTACGACAGTCTCTCTCCTTGTGGCCCACCGATCGACAAAAGTTTCAAAACAGTTGCTGGGGGATCTAGTTAAATTTTCACAGTGGATGATGGTTGTCTGTGTTGTGTTTTCCTCCCACCTGACAGATTGCGCACCAGACCGAGGGTGTCATGCTTAGCCCTACCTGTGCCTCTGGTCGCAATAGTGTTGGTCCCCCCATTGCCACATAGTTCGAAAAGACAGGACAGTGATCCTTATCGTGACCATGGTTTCTACACTTTATACACCATACTTCTTCCCGTGCTTCTGGGCGGGGTGCCTTTTCATTTTTTAAATTCTGCATTTATAAGCACAAGTTTCGTATTTGTGCGTGGATTTGCTAAACTCCCAACCTCAAATCCTGTATTGGAGTTTCATGCAATCTCATTGTTGTTTCTAATGCTTTAGCTTAGGTTGAGATCTTTTGCTGTGACAGCGCCGTCCTCAGATGTGGTGTTAATGACGCCACAAACCACGCATAGTGTTGTGCATCTAAAAATGTCATGTTCGCCTCGCAGATTTTACTTTTCAATCTCTGATCTAGATCCCACAGAGTTTCACTAGGCATCATTGCGATCTCCTTGAACCCTATGATTGACTGCGTTTCTAACTTTGGCTGGCTAAATTCTTTTCTCAATTCAGCCTGGATCTCTACTGTTCCCGCATTTGGGTGATCACTTGAATACTTTATATACCACATCAGCGCGTGATCCTACAACGCGCTAACTAGGGTAGCCTTTTTTATGTTATCATCCATAACTTTGTGTGCTTCCCAAATTTTCATTACCACGAACCAAAATTGCTCTTGATCTTCGGTTCCTGCTCCTTTGAATACTGGCAACTGAATCGCGATTCTCATGTTTAACTTCTGATTTGCGCATTGGTGCACTAGGTCCTTCTATGAACTCGTACCTTTCCTAATTCAATTAATTCTCAGACTCTTTCTCCATATGATTCCAATGTCCCAACATCAAACATCCCTTAGGTAGATCTCGGTCCCAGCAATAGAACCATTTGTTGGCTTATATGGGCCTGACCCAGGTTCGGAAGAGTTGTTTAGCCAAACAAATCCCACAGCTACCGTCCCTTTAGGCAACAGCCCATGGAACGCAGACTGAGGTCTCACCCGGGGTAGCAGGGGAGGGTGTTGGAACCATGTTTCCACACCCTTGGGATGTCTTGATGTGGTCTGGAGGATTCGCGCACCTTTCTATGGCCTCGCACCACTCTGCTCCACGTAGATACGGAACAAGGCAAATCCTTTCTACTTATTAATACTATGTTTATTATCCAAAATCTATTTCTTATGGTCTTTAAGCAAACATTTACTAGAGTCAACTAATGCGCACACCGAGAAATGTTATAGATTTGCATAAATTCATAGCATAAGAATAAGCATAAGCGCACAGATCAAACCGATATTTAAAGCAGAAGTTAACCAGATCCACAATATTTTTGAAGCAACACAGTATTTCAGAATCAACTATTTTATTCAATTCCTTGCCAATACAACACGATCCGCCCTGCGCACTCAATTGTAGGGGTCCGCACACACAGATGCAAACTCTACTAGGCCTTTTCCACACACAACTGCAAAGCCTCTATCTATCTACCAACACCCTTGACTCGGACTTACAGAAGCAGAAAACACTATCTTTACCCAACCATAACACCAAGATTCATCCAAAAACTACCTTTTCCCTTAGAGCCACGTTGTATTTATACATTCCCCTGGTCCGCAGACTAAGGGCAAGCCGACTTACTTCCTATTATTCTATACTATTTCTTGGGCAGGCAACCCTTTGAGTCGACCTATTACATTTTGCGCTCCACAAATTTCGGAGATTTACAAAATTATTATCCTAACTTATAGGCTTTAAGCCCCAAAATTGTTACGCGGGACCTCTGCTACCCAACATGTGGTTTGGTTGCCCAAAGGTGTGATTGTCAGAGAAATACGATGGGAGGAGTGATCTGCGTGACCACTTAGAAAATGGACTGATGGTTATGGAGCAGAACCACAACTAGAGTGGGTGCATCTGTTCTGTCACACTTTGGATGTAATACCATTGAATTGGTACTTGGAGACAGAGCTTCGTCATGACACAAATGAATGGGATATCTTGAGGCAAGGATTCTTGATGACATTTAGCATTGAGGATGGATTTGAGTGCATCGATGAAGTGTTACAAGAGGTCAAAGTAGCGATCTTCAGAATCTCGTAGGATCCGTTGGATTTGATTCAACCAGATTGAACCACCCAGTTGTGTCATGCGCTGGAGTGCTACAATGTGACTGTTGAAAAAGAAGAGGAGGATCCAAGGAACATTAATATCCCAGAGACAGAAGGTCACCCAAAAGTTGAGGTGCCGCAGATAGATAATCCAGATATCACTGCGCCACTGAAAAATCGACAAGTGAACATTGGAACATAGGCAGAGCCAAAGTTTGTGAAGATAGGGGAATACTGGGATGATTCTACGGTGGATAAGGTCACTGAGTTGCTCCATAAATACCAGGATTTGTTCCCTACAAATTTTTTAGACCTGAAGGGGATAATAGGCGATTTAGGAGTAATGAAGATAACGTTGAAACTAGATGTGAAGCCTATGAAGTAGCAGCCATATCACCTTAATCCTAAGTATAAGGAAACAGTCCACTTGGATTTGGACAAAATGTTCATAGCAGGTATCATTGAACTAGTGGAGGAGTCTGATTGGGTAAGTTCAATGGTCATTCAGGAAAAGAAGAAGATGGATGAGATAAGGATCTGTGTACATCTCAGGAAGCTGAATGATGCTTGTGTGCATGATCCTTCTCCAACTCCATTCATGGATGAGGTATTGGATAATGTTGGTAGACAGGAAGCATATTCGTTTACTGATGGGTTCTCTAGATACCATCAGATCAAGATCGCGCCAAAAGATATGAGTAATATGACCTCCGCAACCGAGTGGGGATGTTTTCAGTATATTGTAATGCCTTTTGGACTAAAGAATGCACCAACAATATTTTCATGTGTATTCATTACGGTATTCAAAGAGTTCATTCACAAGTTTTTGGAGGTATACTTTGACGATTGGACGATGTTTGGGCTGGTAAAGCACCATGTAGCTAGATTGTGCTTGATGTCGGATACATGCCGGAGGTATCAAATGACACTAAACTTGAAGAAGTGCTTATTTTGCATCCCTTTTGGAATCTTGTTGGGTCATGTAGTGTGTAGACAAGGATTAATGGTGGACCTAGCTAAGATTGTAATTATAATAAATTTGGAGATGGAAGCTCACAAGGATACTGTCAACGCATTGAGGAATGTTGGCCTCAACTTGGCTGCGCTCCCCAGTGAATTCATTCACACACTACAAGCAGGTGTGATTGAAGAACTTAAGGCCTGAGAGCAGCGTGCACTGAGCATGATCAACAAGCAGAAAGTCAACAATGAACATATATTCATTGAGAAGACAGTCGCGTTAGAAGTTTGTAAGAAGGTTCAGGAGAAGTATAAGCGCACCGTAGCAGTGGTAGCTCAAGCATGCAGAACCATTCCAGAGCTGCATATCCCAGAAGCAGCGCTGGTGCAGGCCAAGATTAGGAAGTTGGCTCCATGTGTGCGTGATGCAAGGACAGATATGGCCAAGGTTCAGTTTGAATTGAACCTTAGAATCACAGACCTCTAGTTGAAGTCACAACCTTCAACTCCACCCAAGGTTAGAGAACAACGTGAAGTAGCTATAAAGGATGCAGTAGCGACAGTGGATACCGTGGTGGCGGATTGCACCGCGTTCTTTGAACAGTCTATGGAGGTTGTTATGACTCTATAAGAAGATCCTAACCTACAGATTTTGAACATAGAGGCTCGGGAATTGCAGCAACAATATGATGAAGCAAGAGCAATGGCATGCACCGTCACTATCTCACAGCGACTGGCTAAGCTACATGAGGCAAAGCAGTTGCTCGAACAGGTGAGGCAGCACAACAAAAAGAGGTGGTCCTCAAGGCTAGATTAGGGCCTTGGTTGGACAAGGCATATGTTATATCTGTTGCCATTGAAGAGAAGTTAGTAGGCCTATAGAGGATACAGCATAAGGTCAAAGAAGACAATGCAAGAACAACGACTGAGTAGCTGGTTGAGAAGCTCAAGCAAGCAGCCACGCAGAGTGCAGTTGAGGTAGCATTGGATCAAGTAGAGATGTGAGGTCTCTAAACTAAGATCATCATGCTAGCAAAGTGACTGGGGGATGAGTCATGATATTTTTGTTGAGGGCCTGTTGGGACAGGGTCCCTTGCGTCAATTTTGGGGGGGAAAGCCCAAGTTTTGGGGCAGAAAGCCCACGTTTTTGTGATGTAAAGTGTAAAGTCTCCGCAAGTTGTGGTTGTAGAGCACATAGATAATAAGTGCCATAAAGGGATTTTCCCTTCTTTTATGTAAGTTGTGTCGGCTTTATTAGATCTACCCATGGTCCATGAACCATGGGATTGTATAAAAAGGAGAGTCTTAGAGAGTCTAAGTTCTGTCATAAGTGAGGGATGAATGTAACGGGTCATTAGAGTTGAAGAGCAAAGAGCCTTAGAGTAGAAGAGAGGCTCTGCAACTGTGTCTGCAAAGGCCTAGAGTAGAGTCTATAGGTGTGTTCATGGACCCTTGCAGCTGAGTGCGCAGGGTAGTTTCGAGTCTGTATGCAAATATGAAGTATCAATAAAGAGATTATTTTTGAAATACCTATGTTTTTCCCATTTACTTATGTTATGAATGAATGCATTTATGTTATGATAATTGATGGGTTTATGATTTAATATTGTACTGATGTGCATTTCTGCATGGTTTACATTGTTATATGAATGCAAGTAACAATATTTGTTTACGTGAAGAATATATTAATGCATGCTAAAGATATCAGACACTTAAGCCGATATGGGTAATAACAGACTTAGGAGTGACTAAAAAGGCACATAAGTGGTTGATTCACCTATTTAGGGTCCATGAAAGACATTTGTAGACCTTCACGAAGGTTTAGAGGCTGGTGAACAGGAAGTTACATCGATAAGCCTTGAAGGCTTATCGATCTGCGTGAAGGCAGGTTTAGGGCATAAAACAACATCACAATCATCTCTGGGTGCGGAAACTTGGTTACAGCATCCCCCCATACTGCTTCGAGTGAGACTTTAGTCTGCACTCTGCAGATTGATGCCGAAAGGGCCAGTAGTGTAGGGATTTGTTTGGAAAACTTAACTTTGAACTTGGGTTAGGACCCACTAAGCCAACATGTGTTATAACATACTATAACAACTTGTAACATATTTTATATATATTTTTCCAGAATAGGCTATTATATGAATTACGATAGAGTAACATGAATAAAGGCAAAAGAAAATGTGAAAATAAATGTGTTCCTATATAGATATTGTATGCAGGAATAATTCTTGTGGTAAAGGCATTAGACAACCAATTATGACTTTTGCATTACATGAAAATTATGTTTTTCGTATCTTGTTTTATTAATGATTGTATGCATTTGATTTTTAGTGCTCTTTCTTAAAGAAAGAAAATGTATATATTTATAAATTAATTTCTAAAAATATTAATGCCACTTGTTTGTTGTCCTCTAGGTATGATGATGATGGTGCTAATATTAGACACTCGTCGGCATGGGGCGAGGACCTCCAGATCTTGTTGATGTGTAGATGGCACTAGAAGCATGGAGGATGCCCCAGGAAGAACCCATGCATGAATAAATGGACTTGTAGCTACTAATTATGAGCTCAAGTCACTTTGTAGTAACAGTTTCAAATTGTGTACATCTTATGCACTAGGGATAGTGCATAAAATAAGGGGGGAGGAATGTAATACCCCTACATGTTATGATGTTGTAATAATATGTACATTGATATTAGGATGGTGAGCTAGATGTATGTGTCTATAGGCTAGTGAGTCAAATTATATTAAGTGGAATGTGTTCCCATATCAAGATGTTAAATATATTTTTGGGCCAACATTATTGAATATATATAAGTGCGTAAAGGTTGTGAGACGAAAGAACTTGAATTTTTAATTACTATAATTAAACATATTTCATTACTAAGATAGGATGGATGTGGAGTCCACTCCATGGAAAAGAGTATGGGGGCTGGAACTCCAAAGAAAAAAGGAAACAGTTGGGTGTTTAGGTGAAAAGTGGACCCTGAGGCTCACGTCGTGCAGGAGGGTGCCACGTGACAAAGTTAAGACATGCATATAAATAAGTGTAGTTTTATATAAGGAATTATCCAAACATTATTCATTCTTGGTGACTGATGAGCTATTGATTCTTGGTAGGATGGAATCTCGAACTTGCTGAGGTGTGGTTATTTAGTTAACCACACCGAATGGATGCATCCTGATTTAGGGCTTGGTGCTTTAGTTTTGTGAGCCATGGTTGCTTCGGGTGCTTGGTGGTTTTGATTATGGCTTGATGGGAAATGGAGTCCTAGTGTGAGCTCGGTTCAATGGTGGTTGGTGAGTCCTAGTTGGACCCTAGTATTGACTATGGGATTATACGTTTTTGGTTGATGGCACTTGAACACGAGAGAGTAATATAACTCTTGGAGCTGCAGGCTGAGACCATTTTTTTCCAACTGTAAGTCACCCTGGAAGGTGGGAACCATTGAGGGACTCGAGTTGCACCATTTGGGTGTCAGTCAAGGGAATGTGAGCCTATGGCTAGAGACTGAGGCTGCCAGAGTTGGTGCCATGGGAACAGTTTGGTTGTTCACTTTACAAATATTGCCTATGGAGTTTCAGTCCCATCTCGGGGATGACTAGTGGTTGAGATTATGAGCCACACAGTCTATAACTTGGTGGAACATGGAGAGCATGCAACTAGTCAACCATTTTATGCAAATTAGTATCCATGTGATTTACTGTGATAAATTATGAACTTATGACGAAACCCTAATTCTAAGGATTTGTACTTAAAAGTTTGTAATTAATTGGTAATATATTGTTCCATGTATTTATGTATTGTGTTTAATAATTATGGGAAATTATTCTATAGACCTTCATTTGGTTTGGCAATTGTGTATATGTAAATTATCCTTCTATGCATGAGTTTAATCTGTTGAAAATAGCAACAAGAAATGCTAAATATAGAAGTGCTAAATTTAACACTACTATAAATAGAATTTTGGGATACCTTCCTATTTTAGTTAGTCCCTGAACCAAAATAGAGAAGTAAAAATTCGAATTTGATCTTAGCAGCCGGTTGTAAAATAATTAATTAATTCACCTTGAGTTAATTAGTTATAGAAAATCAAACATGAAGTCTATGTGGGGACATGCAACAATTTCTCCATTGATTGAGGAATTTGTCCATTAGTTAAAGAGATAAGTATGAGTTGTAATATTGAGTTGTAATTAGTTGGCTCAGTTAACTGAATCAAGTCCAGTTAGATTATTCAAACATTTTGTTGAATTAATTGTAAGTTCAGTTAGTTAATGCATGCATGCATGTAACTACTACACTTCAAATAACTGAATATTCTCTCATAAATAACTCATGCATGTCAGTTTAGACAGAAACCCAGTTGAGATCAGATGGAAGGACAGTGTACTATCAATTGCAGGAATATTCCACTGTGATTATCTCTTGTATGCAGAAGGAATTCATTCCTTGGAGATTCCGCAGTTACTTCTTTAGTTTAGTGAGTGTATGAGGCTAATTAACACATGTGGCATCATTGGACCCCAAGAAAAAATTTGCAAGGAAATAGGAGGCTTGGAGGGCTTAGGAAAGGCATATATAGTGTCTATTCAGTCTTTGAGATGTATTGTTTGATTGCAGAGAGTGCAGGATAGCCTAAGAACTGATTCTTTTTGTAACTTGAACATATTTCCACTTGTATGATAATACAGAGATTGGGGTTTTAGGCTGAGGCTTTCCCCAGGTTATTTCTTCTGTGTTATGTGTGATTGATTTCTCATTCTCAGTTATACGTGTTCTCATTGATCTTGCTCATATTCGATTAAGCTTCCATAAAGTTTATTGTAGAAGTAGATCTTGTATTTTGCTTTAGTATATTGCATAATATGTTGATCTACAATGGGAATTTCTAAATGGTATTATAGCAAAGGTGATCAAAGCGAAGAATAGTATACAAGAAGGGAGAAGTTCGAAGGTTGAGGTTCCTGAATATAGAAATCGAGTTCTTATCACATCTCAATTTCACCAATGGAATTCAACGGTTTAAGACTCGAGTATTCCCTTGATGGCGGCTCGAATTATATAGCCTAGAAGGATCTCATGGAAGCAATATTAGAGGATAACGGTCTAAAGGACTTCATTGATCAAGAAGTCCCCAAGCCGACTGATGCTACTCAATTGGCAGAATGGAAGAAATGTGTGGCTAGAGCAAGGAGAATCCCTCTGGAGGGAGTTCGAGACCACATAGTATCGAGTCTCCATGGGAAGGAGACACTGTGTTCGATTTGGAAAACATTAAAAGATCTATATTAGAACAACAGCGATCAGAGGAAGCTGGCGCTGAAAGACAAGCTTCGAAAAATCAAGTGTGAAAAAGGCGACATGATCTCTACATATCTAAACAAGCTCACCACCTATAGGGATGAGCTTGGAAGTGTAGGGATCATGACCTCTGATGATGACATGGCGAGTCTTGCACTCCTCGATCTTCCTGAGAGCTGGCATAGCTACCAAGACTCGGTTAATGGAAGATAAAAACTACCAGACTAGGAACGACTTTGGTTGGATTTGATGCAAGAGGAAATAAGAAGAAGCACCAGAGATGGATCCTCATCGAAGCAAGATGATGAGGAAAATCTAGCCTTAGCGAGTAAGGCGAGGAAAGGGAAAGGGAAGGCACCCCATCCAAAATGCGGTTCTTCCCACAGTGGGAAGATGTTTGAAAAATCAAAAGTGTGATGCTTTCATTGTCATGAAGTGGGCCATTATGCTACAAATTGTCCAGAAAAGAAATCCAAGAAGGGATCCTCGAAGGGATCTGATGGTGAGGCACTGGCCTCATAGTTTGAGCTAGATTTCTCTCTTATCACATGCATGGTTTCATCCATGGTGGGATGTGTGTGGCACCTAGACAGTGGAGCTTCATTCCACATGTCAGGTGACAAGAATCTTTTCAGTACCTCGGAGGAGAAGGATCTCCAGATGCAGATTGAGATGGGCGATGATGGAAAGTACCATGTTTTAGGTGAAGGTACGGTTTTGTTTCAGAGGGAGCATGGAGCTCCTCTCACCCTAACTAATGTAAAGTATGTACCAGGTCTAAAGAAGAATCTTGTGTCTGTCGCTATGCTAGAAGATAAAGGCTATGATGTAGTCTTTAGTAAAGGAAAGTTATTCCTAAGGCATATCGGTACTAGACAAATGAAGCGAATTGGGATTCGAGTAAAGAATCTCTACAAGCTGGAGGTAGACGACTGTGTTGCATTGACTTCCAAAGCTGAAATGGTGCAGAGCCAAGATGTTGGTGAGCTACGGCATAGAAGATTGGGCCACTTGCACCATGGAGCTCTGAAGATCATGCACCAGATTTCTACCAGACTTCCCAAGGGAAAACTGGAGTAGACGAATACATGCAAAGGTTGTACCTTGGGTAAGTATGTGAAATATTCTTTCTGGATTGAGATAGTAGAGTTGGAGCAATCCTGGAGCGAGTTCACTCAGATGTTTCTGGACCTTTCTCTACAACCTCCACCGCTAAACAAAGGTACTATGTTATTTTTATTGATGATTTTTCTCGTAGATGTTGGATCTACTTTATGCAAAAGAAGGATCAGACCTTCTTGAGGTTTTTTGAGTTTAAAGCCTTGGCAGAGAAAGAATATAGAAAGAAAATAAAAGCCTTGTGTAGCGATAATGGTGGAGAGTATGTCTCCCAACAGTTTAAAGACTTCTGCATTGCACAAGGAATTAAATGGGAATTGACGGCACCCCACAACCCACTGCAGAATGGGGTGGCCGAAAGGAAGAAAAGATCGATTGGGGGAGCAACTCGAGCGATGTTGCATGACCAAAGCCTACCACTGCATTTGTGGGCTGAGGCATGAAATACAACAGTATACTTGTAGAAAAAAGCCACACCATATACTGGGAATGAAGACACCCATGGAGGCCTTTTCCAGGAAGCGACTAGATGTGAGTCACTTCCGAATCTTTGGATCATCAGTTTACTGTCATGTGACCAAAGATGCCCGGAAGAAGCTGGATCCAAAAAATTAGTTGGGAATACTTGTGGGGTACACAAATACACCCAACAACTATCAGGTGTACCAGCCTACCAGTCAGAGGACAGTGGTATGCAAAGATCTGAAGTTGGACGAGTAGAAATCCATGTGATTATCACTTGAGAGGAGGTAAAGTTGCATGCAAAGGAGGAACTTTTAGTTTCTAAGGAGGAGGAGCCTCAAATCGATGCTGAGACTTCCAGAGATGGGTGGAAATGCTCAAGGGAAGCTGACAGGTTGATGTTGGATGCGCGAGAGAATGTGGGACAACCATCTTCTCAGTGCAAATAGAGGAGATCACCCGAGCGGTACACTGGGTACATGGCCCTGGTTGGGGTCTGTGTAAATACTAAACCTACTTCATTTGAGGAGGCACTGCAGCAACCAGTCTGGGTTGATGCAATGGTAGAGGAGTACGAATCTATCATTCAGACCAGTCTATGGGATGTTGTCCTAGGACCTCAAGGTAAGTCAATGGTGAGTTCTAGATGGCTTTACAAGGTAAAGAAGATAGCTAATGACAATGTTGAGAAACATAAGGAAAGGTTTGTTGCCCGAGGTTTCTCACAGGTCAATGGGATCGACTACGATGAGACCTTTGCTCCTGTAGCAAGGTACTCATCTATCAGATCGATGTTGGCACTAACAACTCAGATGGGTTGGAAGATCCATCATATGGACGTGAAGATAGCATTCCTCAATGGGAAGATTAAGGAGGAGGTGTACATTAAGCAACCAGAGGGTTTCGAGAGCTTCGATCATGAGTCACATGTGTGCTGACTCAAGAGGGCTTTGTATGGGCTGAAGCAAGCACCCCATGCTTGGTACACCAGGATCGACAGCTACTTCACTGGGTTGGGCTTCACCAAGAGTGAAGCAGATGCGAACCATTATCACATCATGGTAGAAGGTAAACCATTGATCATTATTCTTTATGTCGATGATCTGATTTTGACAGGTGATGATTAGCTGATATAGTCTTGCAAGGAGGACCTTGCAAGAGAGTTCGAAATGAAAGACATGGGTCTTATGCACTACTTTCTAGGCATGGAGGTGTGGCAAAAAGATGGTGAAGTATTTGTCTCAAGGCAAGTATGCCAATGAGATAGTTAGGCGCTTTCACATGGAGAAGTGTAAGCCCATGCAAACCCCTCTAGTTGGGAACTGGAGGAAGGAGGATGATACTTCAAGTGAGGTAGTAGTTGCTACTGTTTATCAGCAGCTGGTGGGTTCACTTATGTATCTGGTGAACACACAACCCGACTTATGCTTTGCAATGAACCAACTGATTCAAGCTATGGTTCAGCCTACCAAGATGTTTTGGAAGGCAGTGAAGCATGTGATGAGATACCTTCGAGGCTCATCTCAGTTTCGATTGTGGTACAGACGGACAGAGGGAGTGAAGCTTCAGGGCTTCACAGATGCGGATTGGGAAGGGAGTCCATCAGACCGAAAGAGCACTTCTGGAGGAATCTTCAACCTTGGTTGAGCTACAATTTCCTGGTACAGTAGGAAACAAAGGTCAGATGCACTTAGCTCAACAAAGGCTGAATACATGGCTGCTAGTCAAGCTGCATGTGAGACCATTTGGATGCGGAAGATTCTAGTGGGATTGTTTGGTCAGAGCATGGATCCAACCATGATCTACTGCGATAATCATAGTTGTATCAAACTCTATGAGAATCGAGTTTTTCATGACAGTTGCAAGCATATTGATATTTGATATCACCATCTTCGAGACTGTGTGGTCAATAGGATCATGGTGTTGCTGTATGTCTCAACTGAGGAACAAGATGCAGATATTTTGATGAAGGCATTGTCAAAATGCAAGTTCGAGTTCCACAGAGACAGGAATGGGGTTACTGATAATCCCTTTCTTGTTGAGAGGGAGTGTTAAAAATAGCAACAAGAAATTCTAAATATAGAAGTGCTAAATTTAGCACTGCTATAAATAGAATTTTGAGATACCTTCCTATTTTAGTTAGTCCCTGAACTAAAATAGAGAAGTAAAAATTCGAATTTGATCTTAGCAGTTGTTTGTAAAATAATTAATTAATTCACCTTGAGTTAATTAGTTGTAGAAAATCAAGCACGAAGTCTATGTGGGGACATGCAATAGTTTCTCCATTGATTGAGGAATTTATCCATCAGTTAAAGAGACAAGGATGAGTTTTAATATTGAGTTGTAATTAGTTGGCTTAGTTAACTGAGTCAAGTCCAGTTAGATTAATTCAAACACTTTGTTTAATTAATTGTGAGTTCAGTTAGTTAATGCATGCATGCATGTAACTGTTGCACTTCAGATAACTGAATATTCTCTCATAATAACTCATGCATGTCTGTTCAAACAGAGACCCAGTTGAGATCAGATGGAGGGACAGTGTACTATTAGTTGCAAGAATATTCCATTGTGAATACCTCTTGCATGCAGAAGGAATTCATTGCTTGGAGATTGCGCAGTTACTTCTTCAGTTTAGTGAGTGTGATGAGGCCAATTCACACATGTGACATCATTGGACCCCAAGAAAAACTACACAAGGAAATAGGAGCCTTGGAGGGCTGAGGGAAGGAATATCTAGTGTATATTCAATCTATGAGTTGTATTGTTTGATTACAGAGAGAGCAAGATAGCTTGAGCGCTGATTCTTTTTGTAACTTGAACATATTTCCACTTGTATGATAATACAGAGATTGGGGTTTTGGCTGAGGCTTTCCCCGGGTTATTTCTTCTGCATTATGTGTGATTGATTTCTCATTCTCAGTTATATGTGTTCTCATTGATCTTGCTCATATTTGATTAAGCTTCCGCAAAGTTTGTTGTAGAAGTAGATCTTGTATTTTGCTTTAATATATTGCATAATCTGTTGATATACAATGGGAATTTCTACATAATATGCAACCAACAAACCCTAAGTTTGATATAATCCATAATTACTAGGAAGAATGTAATATATGCTAGCTATTTGTATGTTAATTATCGATCCATTACATTAAGCATTTAAATTATATGTTGTTTTACAATTGCGTGTTCTAATGGATTTCATGCTAGGGTTATTACCCATATGATTGAACTACAGTGGAATTTCATACAAAATTATAGGGGCTCAGGCAGTGGCTAGGGATTAAAAAATAAAGCCCATAGATTATATGCTTCAATAGAAAGATTGGGGAAATTGTTGATAAATTTTAGTTCAGGGTATGTAGCATTGCCTGATCGAGGGTTGAGGGTGTTACAAAAGGCATATTGTGGGGATTTTTTGATGGTGCAGCCCAAGGAATTCCTCCTTGGTGTGGTGTGGGTTAGATCATATTTCTTTCCTAGTCCTCTAGGGTACATGTAATACATGCACCTCAAAGAGGGACACACAATTGAGCATAATTTATAGCCTCTTGTTGACTGCTAGAAGTGGTTTCTCTAAAAAGAATAAAATCACTTTAAATCATGTCAGATTTAAAACTTGTAATTGAATGCAAAAACAATGATATCACCATTGAAAATATTTATTTATGACCAATTATGTAGCATATTTGAGACATATTTTCCTCCTTTTACTAGTTATCTTTCACTCACATCCAATGAATGATAAACATCACAATAATTAGATTATTGAAAGAAGGTCTTGAGCTTTCAGTTGGAAGCTTCATTATTTATGATTTTTATGGATGGAGTGGAAAATGAACAAATGGTCATTAATTTCCAAACACATCAACAACTCAACTTCTAACACATTTCACACTTGCATATGCTCATAACAGATTATTATTAAAAACTAACAGTGTTGTGTTTTTTGGTCTATCCAAGATGGTAACTCCAAAGAAACAACAATGGAAAAGAACATTATTGCAACCCTAGATGCCAATGAAAAGCTACTACACAATCTCTTTATTGACTATATTTATGGAGATTTCTAATATATATTTCTTTGCATTTTGAAAATATTAAACATTAATCTCAAAAAAAAATTGACAGTCCTTTGAAACAAAAATATGTACACTCTCTTATGATAATAACCATTTTTTTTCACATTATATATATATGAAACATCATCCTTAAGTATAAAATTTTTAAAGCATGTTCTTAATTTAAATGTTATTTTCCAAACCATTGTTAGTAAAAGTTGATAGAAACATTATGACAACTTTGTTTCCTTAATTATGTATGTTGAGAATATCATATTTTCTATATTCAGGCTTCTGTGATCCGTTAATGAATTAAGCAAAGTTTTTTGGTAGAAATCACATAAGAGAAATTTTTGGCCAACACGTTTCGAACCAACAAGTATGGTTCATCATCAGGACCAGATGAAGAGGTAGACCATGGGAAAGACTTAAATAGAGGCAGATCAGGGGAAATAATTAAATAGAGAGCAATTTAGAGACATAATTTCAAGTAACAGCTATATTTGAACAATAATATTTAAATTATGATATTAATTTATTAATATATTAAAAACAGATATTATTAACGGCTATATTAAACGGCTAGTTTTTGAAAAATAATATTTAAATAGTCGTTGCTTATTAGTATTTTTTAATGATATTAGTTTATTAATTTATTAAAATATTAATAAGTAACAATTATTTAAATATTGTTTTAAAAAAACTAGCCATTTAATATAGTCGTTACCTATTAATATTTTTTGATAAATTAATAAACTAATATCATTATTTAAATATTATTTTGCAAAAACTCACCATTTAATATAGTCGTTACTTAATAATATTTGTTTTTAATATATTAATAAATTAATATGATAATTTAAATATTATTGTTCAAATATAGCCGTTACTTGAAATTATGTCTCTACATTTCTCTCTATTTAAGCCTTTACCATGGTCTGCCTCTTCATCTGGACCTGATAATTGGTTCCAAACGCCTTGGCCAAAAATTTCTCTTATGCGATTTCTATCGAAAGGCTTTTCTTAATATCATATTTGTTTCTAACCTTGATTGTATTCTTGTTGATGATGTAATAGTTAATAACAACGGTTAATTCTTAACCTTTTTGAGTGATAGTGTGTCAATTTCAAAAAACAAAAAAGTACAACTGCAAGGAAAGGAGAGATTTTTTAAGGGAAATGTTTGGTTTAAAATGTGTTTTTTGGTAATATATTTGGTATATGTTTTTAAATATATTTATTTTTTCTTTTTAATTAAATTAATTAATTAAAAAAAATTGTTATGTGAATAAGTGTTATATGAAGTGAGTTATGGTTTTTCAAGTATGTGGTATTGATAAGTTATGGTATTAGCCCATAGTATTGTGACAAGGCTTATTTATAGATTAAGAATCATGATGGTAAAGTGGGGATAAATTTCCATGGTTAAGAATCTTGTTCCATTTTTTTAAATGTATATATGTTTAACTTATATATTAACTTTGGTCATGGGGTTTTGGATTGATGGTGAATTGGTGTATTGTTAAAGCACTCCATGTAAAAAGATCACCAATTCAAATCCCTCAAGTAAATATTTCTCATATGTATGTATGTATGTATCCCAACAAAAAAAAAAATATTATAAATAAAATTTCAATATCTCAACATCATATATATAGACAAATTCTATCTCAAGGATATATGTGTTTTTTTACTTCATTATATTTAAAAATATAAAAACATTTTAATACGGGCAATGTTGACTATAAATAAAATATACTCATTAATAAAATATTTTAATGACCATGTTAAATAAAATATTTCAATTTCATATATATATATATAATAAAGAAAACGAAAAAAAAAACTTATAATAAACATTGATTAGTGTTGCTCAAAATGAAAGAGATGTTTAATTTCTTTTACACTTGGAGTATATATATCCCAACGAAAAAATAATATATCATAAATGAATATTTCGATATACAAATTGAATAAAATATTTCAAGATCTAGAGAAATATATGTCATAAATATATGTTTTTTTGCTTTATTATATTTAAAAATATATTAATAACAAAAAATATTTTAATATGGACAATATTGGACATAAATAAAATATTTCAATGGTTATGTTAAATAAAATATTTGAATGTCAACTATGTATATTATATATATAAAAAAATGCTTATAATAACTATTTTATTAGTATGTTTTTTCGTTTGTATTTCAAGTTCTATGTGATCCTCTAGGCTTGATTTGTGACTTGAGGAGCCATGACCCAAGGGCATCTAATCCGTTAAAGGCTCTAAGGGATCGCACCCATCTTGGGCCACACCAGCCCTAAGCTGACTAGATTTTTTAGCATGTGTCATGCCCTTAGCACAGGGCACAACCACCCCCCATGATGTTTGACCCTAGGCCACCTTGCTAACGATGTCTATCCTCAACCATTTGTGCTAGTGAAACAATATTTTATTAGTATGTTGCTGAAAATAAAAAAAATATTTAATTTCCTCTATCTTCAACATTTCTTCTATAATCAAAATATATAATCTTTTAAATTATGATTTTTTCCTCTCTCTTTATCAAAATTAATTTTTAATATATTTATAAATTTCAATATCATATGTAATACTTATATTATTCTATTTTTTTAATTAAGTATTTTAACGTTTTTTTTTTTTTTTGAGATTTTTAAATATTTTTATAAAGAATTAAATTTGGTATAATATTAAATGTCAATGTTTTACACAATGTGTGTTTTAATTTTTTTAATTATTATTTTTACCCTTTTGATATAGATAAATGTTTAATATTTTTATAAATTTCAATATTTTACACTCTATATATACATATATATATATTAAATCATTATTTTAATTTTTTATATAAGAATTATTTTAATATATTTATAATTCTCAATATTAATATGTATTGTAGTCTAGGGGTGTAGAGAAAACGGTGATAGGGTGTTATGTTAAGGTATTTTGTAATGTAAAGGTCACTGGCTCGAAACTCTGTGGGAAAAAATGTAGTCATGCTAAGGGTTTGTGTGGCCCACACGAAGTGCAATCTCTAGGTGATTTTGACGACTTAGATGCCCCCACTGCTACTCAGGTCACATGTTAGGTGTGCATGGATGTGAAAGAACTAACAAGAGAGAAACATTGCTAGCTCTATGGGGAGTATTGAAGTGTGCAATCTCGTTGGCGATATAGAGCATGGTTGTTGCCCAAGATTCCAAAACGATTATAGATTGGGCATAGGGGAAATCCATCTTTGGGCCACCTCCATTATTCCATTGGCTGCAATATATTAGAGAGTTGGTGAAGTCTTTCAAGAACATTTCCTTCACTCACATCTATAGAGAGCATAATATGGAGGTCGACCTCCTATCGAAACGTGGAGGTTATGTCCTGCTAGGTGAAATCATATACAACTCTTTTAAGGGTAGAGTTCTTAGATGTTCTAAGTATTTCAATATATAGAGGTCTTTGTCACACTTCTGGGTATATTATTATGAAGCAATGATTGTGTTATAACTAAGCCGGCTTTTATGAGGTAATTTCAATATGATACAAAACCGATTTGCAGTAAGGGTTAATGGTTTATGTTGTGTCTGAGGTCATTAGTTGTGGAGGATCATTTTTATGAAGATCTAATGGGTAAGATTCGTGAATAGCTTATCAAAGCGTCAATTGTTAATTGTTTTGTCTATGTTATTGTGTTTTTTTATCAATAGATAACATTATGACGATTAATCTTATAGAGAATGTCTATTGTAAAAATGAGATTTTTTATATCAAAGTTGAGCAATGATGTAACATCTTTTGCTTTTTGTACTGAAAAATAATTGATTTTTATTGTGTGAAAAAATAAAAATTAAGTACATCAATCATCTCTAGACTCATATAATCTAACAAACAAAAAATTATTAGTATATAATATGTATTTTTATTTTTAAAATTATTATTATATATATATATATATATATATATTAATTTAACCTGATATTATATATTAAAAATTTCACTATTTCAGACAATATGGGTTTTAATTTTTTAATTTATTATTTTTTGATTTCTTAATATTTTTAAAGAATTAACACACATGAAGTATAAAATAAGAGAACCCAAAGACAACTTGTTTATAAAAAATAACTCTTCGGCGCTAAGTAAGCGTTGTAACACTGATGTTGCTTTCAAAGTAAGCTAGTCACAAATGACTTGTACTTTCTCGGTATACACGTACACGTTTATTGGAAAAGACTTTGTACTTCATTCCAAATTTGTGATTATGAAATATGGTGAGAAGGTGTCATTTCATATTCTATTAAAAATCAAACCACCGCAAGATAAATATATCCATTGAGAGAATTAAATAGATTCTGTATTTTTATGTAAAGTATATATATACTATATGCATCGATATATATTGGATAAAACATAGAAAGGCGTCGTGCATTAGTTAGGACAAAAGAAATCATGGACCACTTGTGCAATCTACCGCTTATACAATATGTCCTTGGGTTAAATGTTATCAAACAAACCAAACATTATATTAACTAGATTTCGTGTCTAACTTTGTTCCCTTAACTCGTTGAGAATATCATCCATACAGATACTTTTGTATCAACTATGATCTCGTTGGTTTGGTAAAAGTCACTAAAAAGTTACTAATTTTCGATTTTTTTTCCATGGTTCACATTGTTCACTTTTTTTATTACATTGGTTTACTTTTGAGTATATTTTTCAATGACAAGCATAATAGTGTTTCATATCAAAGGTGCTAGCTGATGTTACTATAGAGATCTAAGCTTATCTTTGTGTTTAAGTAGTCTTCCACAGGTCTAAGGGTTATCCCTTCTTTATCACTTTCAGTGATACAACTATTTTTTCCACGAGATATACAATCTTCTCCTTTAGAGGATCTCTTATTTTCTATTGCTACTAAAATGGATTTATCTTCATTAAAACTACTAGATGCATGGCTCTCTCTATCTTTAAGTGATTCACATGAATATCTAGATAATGAATGACCTATTTCTTTACATTTATCACAAAGCAATATCACACCTTTTGAGCAGCACGGTCTCTCTTTTGAGACTTCTTCATCATCAACAAGAGTGTGATGGGCAGCAACTTCTCCATGTTCTAGTTCATTGCTAGAGCAGTAGGGCTCCTCGGCCTTTTCTTGATCCACATGGCTATCTCCACCATATAGACATTGCAGTATGTCCAGCGCTTCCTTTGCCGACTCACAATGCCTCACTTTATCAACATATGACTTAGATAGCCCTTTCATGATAATCTTTTGGGCTTCTTCATTCTGCTCATTCGTTTCTCCATTCAATACAGAGAGCCATGTATCAACATCCAAGGCCATTAAATACGCTACCATTATGACCTTCCAAAGTTTATAGTCTGATCCATTTAAAAAAGGAACTCCTTCTGTTCTTAGCCAAACTTGATTATACATTGTTTCCCTTTGATCTACCTTCTAGCGATTAAGTTATTCCTGAAGGAACTTGGCTCTGATACCAATTGCTGGAAACAATGATAATATTGAGAGGGGGGTGAATCTGTATTAAGAATAATTTTAAATTTTTTATGCCAAATTGATTTTCTTATTCAAACTTGCAACCATCCATATTATCAACATCAACATGTAATATGGCAACAACATGAAATCAACATACACACATAAATACCGTGAGCATCATACACATGAAACACAAGCTTTTATGTGGAAACCCTTTTGGGAAAAAACCACCAAAGATTGTTTTTGTTATTGATGTAAAATAAGAGCACCTACTCTATTGTATCAATCTGTTTTGTGAGCACCCACTCATAGGAAGCACCAATTCGCTTTGTTTGTTTGCTATCAACCACTAGCAGGAAGAACCAACTCCCTCTTTTTGTAGATCCTTGTCCAACTTACTAGAAGCACCATGTGAAGCACCAACTTCATGGATTTGTTGCAAGCACCAACTTGCAGCTCCTTGGATTTATGAAAGCACCAACTTGCAAGAGGCACCAACCCCCAAGCCTTCTCAAGCACCCAGTAGAGATGGAAGCACCAACTTCCTATATGTAGGCGTCAACCCAGACTCAAATAGGAATTGAATGTTCTCTATAATTTGGCAACCACTCTGCTTGATATCAACTCTATTCTTCACAACCATTAGCCCATGCAGCACTCTCTACACCTATGCTTGCTTTGCAGTAGCACACTGATCTTCTCAACAATAGTCACTTGTCACAACTCCTCGCAACACTCTAATGTTCTCGACCCTCTGCATGATCTGCAACAACACATTGTTTCACTCACATCACTCGTCAACTCAATTAGGCCATGCAATCCTCTCTGCTCTCTTCTCTTCAACTACATGAGATCAGCTCTCAACCTCTTTCTCTTCCAAAACACACACTCAACACTCAACCTTCATTATCTACATAGGAACCTTCGACCTTTCTCACATAGCACAAGCATGTTCAGTCTTACTCACAGCAGCACAAGCAACTTCATCCTTTCTTGCAGTAGCGTGGCTCTCAAGGTCTCTTACCTCTACCTAGGCACTCTCGACCTTTCTCTACATAACAGACTCTCTCTCAGCCTTACACAACAATTCACTCACACAAAGCTTTTCCCACTTAGCTCTTTGGCTATTATGCTGATTTTTCCCCCATTTCTCATCTGAGCTCTTGGATTTTGTTCCTATGCTGCTCCCCTATCAATACTTCCACTCTGTCTTGTTTTCACATTGCATAAGTGTACCACAGCATGGCTCTACCATTCTGTTGTCACGTTTGACTTGGTCTCTGCCACTTCATTAACCATGAGAATGGGCACCCAATTGTTTCTCCATACTGAGAATGAATTCTCAGTCCACCTACACACTCCAACTAGGCATAGTCCTCTTTCTAAACAAAACTCCTATCACTAAGGCTCTCCATGCTTATTCATGGTTTTCATTGGTTTGGCTATACCTCGACATGGCTTCTCTGTCGACCATTATTCTTGTTGCCTTGTCTTAAATTTTTTCTGCTGATTCATCTGAATCCATAAACCAACCTCGTCAGTCTAGATTTGTTCTATGGTAGTCGGCCCATTCATCCACTTAACTCAGTGAGACTTGCATCAGAGCATAGGAATATCTTGTCCCACCTCAAGGAAAACCCATCACTCTTTCCCGAAGATCGTGGTCCTTGCCGCATTGACCTAGCAATCTTTGATAGTCACCATTTATTCCAGCGACCAACTCCTCTGTGCTCATTTACTCTTCAGCTGCTGACTCATCCAACCTTCAATACTCCTTTGTGCTGCTATATCAGAGATTTTACACCACAGTGCAATTTCGAAGCCCAAACATCTCGTAACTCTATTAAGAAGATGTTCTGATATTAAAACATTTTGATTGGAATTTAGCCCCTTCTTCTTAGCTCCTTATCGTTTTTCCACCATAGGACCACTGCCTGTGACCATCGATATAGCACTCAAGTGCTAAGTCCTTTAGCATCCTGGAAGGGGCCTTTCTCCTCGTGTTATTGGTCTGCGTGCCTAGTTTTCTGGGCTCAAAAACCAAGTGCCAACAACATCAGAAGCTTAAAATATCATAACTTTCTCCAAAATTCATTTAAAGCGAAGTTTCGAAATCTCCAACCTCCGATATGATCCACACTAATTAGGTGCTAAGCCTCGCTCTACGCCCTTGTGCCTTGGCTCTATTAGTTTCCTCGACCAAGTGCCAACACTAATATCGAAGCCCCCTTATCGACACTTTTTCAATGTCCAACTGTTATAAAGTGTCAGCATCTTCAAACTCCGATATGCTGACCTCCGTTATGACTTCATCACTACATGTGGCACTTTCTAAGTGGTGATACGTGTCACCCATAATTTTTCCCCTTAGGCCGCTCAAAATGCCAAAACTATCTACCACGTGTCTTATCATACTACCATGTCATGCTAACATCATATGCCACTATAGCTTTATCAGAACCAATCATATGCTGCCATGTGTAGCTTATTGGAACCAATCATATGCTGTCAGGTGTCTTTCTAGAGGAGAGAGAAAAGGGGCCGTCCACCTTTGGTTTTGCGATAAAATCTTTTGTTAATCCTTATCGGCACTCCCTAGTGGTTTTTAATGCTATCAGAACTTTTAACAATATCACAACTTTTAAAGTTTTTCACTTTCAAAAGTTTTGATCCTCTGATTGTCGATCCTCTAATCTCCTCTGATCACCGATATGCCTGATATGCTGACCTCCGATATGTAATCACCAATATGCTTGATATGCTGACCTCTGATATAAGATTGCTGATATGCCTGACTGTGATGTTGCGATGTGCTGATATCTCTAGACCTCCAATATGTGATCGCTGATATGGATGATGCTCTGATATTGCGATCACTAATTTCTCTAGACCTCCGATATGTGATCTCCGATAAATCGGACCTCTGATATTCCTTCCTAAGGCTTCAATCAATGAACTCCAGTAGGCTATAACTTTTTAACCAAGAATCCATTTCTAGACTTCCGCATATCATTGGAAATCTCTTCCAGAGAAATTTCTAATGGAGAGGGTCCAATATAGGCTTTGTGCCCATCTTCTACCTCTAAGATGGCTCCAAAATCTCTACCATTGTTCTACACCTTGACTCTCCGGACAACTGAAATCACAACCACCAAGGTGATCCTCTACATGAATCCTGTAGCTACCATGGACTTCCATCTGGTCCATCACTATAATCATCATTTTGTGGCTTCTCCAATAGCCCTGCTACTGTGATGATTTTCTACATGATGCCTGCAGCTATCATGAGATTCCTCCTGGGCCATCACTGCCAACATTTGCTACAACAAGCATCCGAGCTAGTCTGGTTGACATCAATTCCAACACTCATGCCAACAGTTAGGCAATGTAAAATTCCCAACACATCTTCACAACATGACTACTAACATCAATGCCAACACACTTACAAATGCCTTCACTAGGTCAATAGCCATCTAGACAATTCCAACTGTCCAACATAGTCAAGCGAATGTGAGCCTATGGCTGAGACTGTGGTTGCCATAGTTGGTGTCTTAGGAAGGGTTTGGTTGTTCGGTTTAGAATTGTTGCCTATGGAGTTTCAGTCCCATCTTGGGGGTGACTAGTGGCTGATATTATGAACCACACAATTTATAACTAGGTGGAACATCGAGAGTCTACATCTAGTCAACCATTTTATGCAAATTAGTATTCATGTGTTGTACTGTGCTAAATTATGAACTTACGAGGAAACCCTAATTTTAGAGTTTTGTGGTAAAAAGTTTGTAATTAATTGGTAATATGTTGTTCCATGTATTTATGTGTCATGTTTAATAATTATGGGAAATTATGCTATACACACTAGTTTGGTTTGGAAATTATGTATATGTAAATTCTTGCGTCGTGCTTGAGTTTAATATGCAGCCAACAAACCCTTAGTTGGATATAATCCAGAATTACTAGGCAGAATGTGATATATACTAGCTCATTTTATGTTAATTATCGATCCATTACATTATGCATTTAAATTATATGTTGTTTTACAACAAGGCGTTCTAATGGATTCCATGCTAGGGTTATTACCCATATTACCGAACTTCGGTTGGAATTCATACATAGTTATAGGGGTTGAGGCAGTGACTAGGGATTAACAAATAAAGCCCATCGATTATTGTTTCCATAGCAAGATTGGGGAAATTGTTGATAAATTTTAGTTCAGGGTATGTAGCATTGCCTAGTCGGGGGCTGAGGATGTTACACAAGGCATATTGTGGGGTTTTTTATGGTGTAGCCCAAGGAATTCCTCCTTGGCCTAGTGTGGGTTTGATCATATTTCTTTCCTAGTCCTCTAGGGTATAGGTAATATATGCACCTCACATAGGCACACACAATTGAGCATAATTTATAGCCTCTTGTTGACTACTATAAGTGGTTTCTCTAAAAAGAATAAAATCACTTTAAGTCATAGTAGATTTAAAACTTGTAACTGAATGGGAAAACAATAATATCACCATTGAAAATATTTATTTACAACCAATTCTGTAGCATATTTGAGACACATTTTCCTCCTTTTACTAGTTATCTTTCACTCACATCCTATGAATGATAAACATCACAATAGCTAGATTATCAAAATAAGGTCTTGAGCTTTGAGTTAGAACATTTGTTATTTATGGTTTTATGAATAGAGTGGAAAATAAAAAGATGGTCATCCATGTCCAAACACATCAACAACTCAAATTTAAACACAGTTCACACTTACAGATGCTCATAACAAGTTATTATAAAAATCTAACAGTATTATATTTTGTTGTCTACCTAAGACGGTAAATCCAAAGCAACAACAATAAAAAAAATAAAAACATTATTGCAACCCTAAATGCCAATAAAAAGCTACTGCACAATCTCTTTGTTGATTATTTCTATGGAAATTTCTAATACTTTTTATTTTACATTTTGAAAATACTAAACATTCATCTAAAAAAATTTGATAATCCTTTGAAACAAAAATATATACACTCCCTCATATGAATATAACCATTTTTTTGGCTTGATTTTTTTTAATAAAACATCATCCCTAACGTATGCAACTTTTGCCGCATGTCCTTAATTTAAATGTTATTTTCCTAAACCATGGTTAGTAATAAAACGGGTTAATTATTAACCTCTTTTGAGTGACAATGTGTAAAAAAAAAAAAAAAAAAGTACAACAGCGAGGAGAGATTTTGTAAGGGAAATGTCTGGTGTAAAATGTTTTTTTTTAATATATTGGTTATATGTTTTTAAATATTTTTATTTATTTTCTATTAAATTGATTAATTAAAAGAAAATTGTTATGTGAATAAGTGTTATATGAAATGAATTATGGTTTTTCAAGTATGTGGTATTGATAAGTTATAGTATTAGTTCATAATATTGTAACAAGGTTTATTTATAGATTAAGAATCACCATGGTAAAATGACAATAAATTTCCATGGTTAAGAATCTTGTTCCGTTTTTTTAAAATGTATATATGTTTAACTTATATATTAACTTTGGCCATGAGGCTTTGGATTGATGGTGAATTGGTGTATTATTAAAGCACTCCATGTAAAAAGATCACCAATTCAAATCCCTCGTTTGAGTAAATATTTCTCGTATGTATGTATGTATCCCAACGAAAAAAATATATATTATAAATAAAATTTCAATGTACATATTGAATAAAATACTTGAACATCATATATATAGAGAGATTTTCTATCTCATGGACATATATGCTTTTTAGTTCATTATATATACGGTATAGATCTGCCGTCTCTGCGGTGTGATAGATCTGTCGTCTCTGCGGTATAGATCTGCGGTGTGGTCTCTGCGGTGTGATAGATCTGCGGTGTGGTCTCTGCGGTGTGATAGATCTGGTGCAGATCTGCGTAAAATATGGCTCCGAGCTTCGCAAAAATAACTGGTGGCTCATCCGCCTCTGGAGGGCAATCTCCTGCCCATATCGTAAGTGAAGCCCCAACTCCCACTATCCAAGTGGTCCAGGACTCACTCGATGAAGCTTTGAAGTTCTCCGAAAGTGCCCTAATTTGCCGGTTCAATGGTTTTTGGCCGCGGTTGATAGCACTCCACAATTGGATCTCGGAGGTATGGAAGCCTATCATTTCTAATGAAATTAATATCTACCCCTGTGCTAGAGGTTTCTTTATAGTAGATTTTGAAAATCCTGAAAGCAGACAATGTATTCTAGATTCCGACCCTTGGTTTTGGGAAAAATCAGGCCTATTCATGAAGCCATGGAACCCATTATTCGATCCCTCTACAGTAGTGATAACCTCAGCACCAGTTTGGGTGAGATTGCCAAGCCTACCCTTGCATCTCTGGAATCTCTCCTCGCTAAAAGCCATCGGAAATGCAATTGGGAAATTTTACTGCAGGTGCCCAGAAACAGAGGAATATGCCAGAACCACATATGCACGCATCTGTGTGGAAATGGATTTCAGCGCCGGATTCCCAGCTGAAATAAACCTAACAAGTAAAGACTATGTGTGGAACCAGAAGCTTGATTATGAAAGTGTCCTCTTCAGATGTCGATCGTGCTTTGAGACGGGGCATCTAGCCAAAAATTGCCCAAAAGCCTCTGAGAAAAATTTTGCTAGAAAAAACCACCACAGATCTACATGGTGGGAAGGAGCACAAAAAGAACACTACACTGTCATCAAAGAAGAATATTCTAGAGAAAACTCTGAGTCACAAGAAATCAAGGAAGAAGGAAACAACTCTCAAAGCAAGCAAGGAGAAAGCCCGCCCCAACAAATCAACAGTTATGAGGATTTGAATACCGCAGAAAATAAATCTTCCTTTAACAGCAAAGCAGATCTCCTAAACCAAACTTCTCCGACTATAGATCGGGAAGCTAAGACACCAATGTCCCAAGAACCAAAAGAGATGAAGGAGATGCAAGACAAATGAAGTTGGAAGACCGTAGAGAAAAGAAAGAAAGCTACAACACCAATCTCGCCAAGAAAGACGAGGAGCCAGACAAGTAAAAATTAAGAAAATTGTAGGTCCGATAGACCAATTTGGTCTCAGTGGACGTTAACCATCATCATCATCATCATCATTATATTTAAAAATTTGTTAATAAAAAAATATTTTAATATGGACAATATTAACCATAAACAAAATATAGTCATTTATAAAATATTTTAATAACTATCTTAAACAATATATATATATATATATATATATATTAAAGGGAATGAAAATAAAAAATTTCTTATAATAAATATTTATTAGTGTTGTTCAAAATGAAAGAGATGTTTAAAGCATATATATCTCAACAAAAAATAATATATTATAAATGAATATTTTGATATACATTTTGAATAAAATATTTCAATGTCATTTATAGAGAGAAATTATGTCATAAGTATATATTTTTTGCTTTGTTATATTTAAAAATATATTAATAAAAAAATATTTTAGTATATACAATGTTGTACATAAATAAAATAGTTCAATGGTTATGTTAAATAAGATATTTAAATGTCAACTATGTATATTAAATAAAGGAGATAAAAATAAAAAAATAAAAATCCTTATAATAAATATTTTATTAGTATGTTTTTTTGTTTGTTTGTCAAGTTGTTTGTGATCCTCGAGGCTTGACCTGTGGCTTGAGGAGTCACGACCCATGGGCATTTAATTCGTCAAAGTCTCGCAGGAATTGCACCCGGCCTGGGCTACACCAGCCCTAAGCTGACTGGATTTTTTAGTATGTGTCCTCCCTCTAACACAAGACATAGCCACCCCATGAGGTTTGACCCTAGGTTGCCTTGCTAATGAGGTCCATCTTCAACTAATTATGCTAGCGAGTCAATATTTATTAATATGTTGCGCAAAATGAGAAAAATATTTAATTTCCTCTATCTTCAACATTTCTTCTATTCTCAACATATATAGGTTTTTAAATTATTAATTTTTCATTTCTCTTTATCGAAATTATTTTTTTAATATGTTTATAAATTTTAATATTATATATAATACTTATTTTATTTTTTAAATCAGTGTTTTAACTTTAATTTTTTTTTGTTTGTAAAGATTTTTAATATTTTTATAAAGAAGTAAATTTGGTATAAGGTTAAATCTCAATGTTGTACACAATGTGTGTTTTACTTTTTTTAATTATTATTTTTACCTTTTTGACCTACATAGTTTTTTAATATTCTTATAAATTTCAATATTTTTTCACAATATATATTTATTTTTTAAAATTTTTATTTAATTTTTTATATAAGAATTATTTTAATATATTTATAATTTTCTATATTAATATGTATTATAGTTCAGGGGCATAGAGTAAATGATGATAGGTTTTTATGTTAAGATACTCTGTAATGTGAAGGTTACTGGCTCGAAACTATGTGGGTAAAAATCTAGTCATGGTAAGGGTTTGTGTGGCCCAGAGCAAGTGCGATCCCTAGGTGATTTTAACGACTTAGATGCCCGAAATACTACTTAGATCAGATGTTAGGTGTGCATAGGGGTGAAGGAACTAACAAGAGGGAAAAATTTCTAGTTCTATGGGAAGTATTAAGGTGTGTAGTCTGGTTGGCAATAGAGAAGACAGTGGTTACCGATGATTCCAAAACAATTTTTGATTGGGCACAGGGGCAATCCACCTTTTGGCCACCTTCACTATTCCATCGGGTGCAATATATTAGAGAGTGGGGAAGTCTTTCAAGTACATTTCATTCACTCAAATCTATAGAGAGCATAATATGGAGGCCGACCTCCTATCCAAACGTGGAGGTTATGTCCTGCGGGGTGAAATCATATACAATTCTTTTAAGGGTAGAGTTCTTAGATGTTATGGGTATTTCAAGATATAGATTGTGTTATAACTAAAACGACTTTTATGAGGTAATTTCAATGTGATACAAAGCCATTTTGAGTAGGGGCTAATGGTTTACATTGTGTCTGAGGTCGTTAGTTGTGGATGATCATTTTTATGAAGATCCAATGGGTAAGATTCTTCAATAGCTCATCAAAGCATCAATTGTTAACTGCTTTGTCTATTTTATTTTTTTTTATCAATAAATAACAGTATGACAATTAGTCTTATAGGGAATGTTTGTTGTAGAAATGAGATTTTTTATATTATAATTGAGTAAAGATGCACATTCTTTTTTTTTTAACAATAAAAAATAACTGGTTTTTCTTGTGTAAAAAAAACAAAATTAGGTACGCCAATCATTTCAAGACTCAAATAACTTAATAAACATTTTTTTTATTAATATATAATATGTATTTATATTTTTAAAATTATTATTTTTTTTTTTAAATTTTCTAAAAATATATTAAATGTTTTGATTTATTTATTTATTATTTTGACAATGTGTGTTTTGATTGATTTATTTATTATTTTTTCTTTCTCAATATTTTTTTGTAAAGAATCAACCCACATGATAAAGTATAAAGAATTAAAGAATCAACCCACATGATAAAGTATAAAGAATTAACACACAGAATAAAGTATAAAATAAGAGAACCCAAAGATAACTTGTTTATAAAAGTTAAGTAACACTGATGTTGCTTTCAAAGTAAGCTAGTCACAAATGACTTCTACTTTCTCTGGATACACGTGCACGTTTATTGCAAAAGACTTTGTACTTTATTCCAAATTTATGATTATGAAATATAGTGAGAGGGTATCATTCCATATTCTATTAAACCATATCTAGATTTTATGTAAAGTATATATATTATATCCATCGATATATATTAGATAAAGTATTTAAAGGTCGTCGTGCATTAGTTAGGACACAAGAAATCATGGACCACTTGTACAATCCACTGCTTATACAATATGTCCAAACCAAACATTATGGTAACAAGATTTGGTGTCTAACTTTGTTCCAACTGGTTGAGAATATCATCCATACAAATAATTTGGTATTAACTATGATTTTGTTGGTCTGGTAATAGTCACTAAAAAGTTACTAATTTTCGATTTTTTTCCTTTTTTATTACATTGCTTTAATTTTGAGCATATTTTTCAATGACAAGGATAATAGTATTTTGTAAAGGAAAGTGTTTCACTTAAAATATTCAATATTTTATTCAATTTAAAGATAAATTTTATGGTTGTTACATTGTAAATATCAATTTTCCACCTAGATCTTAAAGTCGGTACATTATTGATATGATTTTTTTTTAAAGGTAAAGGTGTACTTTTTGGGTGCAAGAAAATTGTGATTTTATTTTCTCATATTTGTTTCATGTAATAGATTTTATATGTTTTTAAATAATCTTATGTTTTAGTAACCTCTATGGTTTATTAACTTACACGGAAGTGAAATAATAGGAGCGTGAACAATGTGATGTTATTTATAATGGTTTTTTTTTAATTTGTATTATTTTGAAACAAGAAATTATATGAAAATATTTACGGTTTTAAAAAGGTTAGTTATTAAGGAAATTTGATCATATACATAAATGTATTTTTCGAAGAGTGATAGAAGAAAAAGTTACTTAAGAGTTCAAAATATATCATATATGCCAAAATGTGAGTCATCGAGGCCATGAAAGAAAACCAAGTAAATAGGAAATTGAGAAACCAAACATATAACTAGAGACTAGGAAGAGGGCTCTGAATTTGTTATTGCAACATCGATCGACTCTTTGTTGTTTCTTGGTGAGAAGCTAGTAGTGGGGGGATGCCATGGTGCTTCTTGATGCATTTCAATTGTTGATCCAGATCTATTATGTGACGATGTAGATGCTCCATGGAGAGGAGAAGGGTCACTCTATGCTCATGTCAATCAAGGAGAACCTTACCGAAAAGGAATTTCATGTGTTGATACAAGTCCATTATGTGCATATATTGATTGAAGCACCCATGTGTGTGCCTAATATCAAGCACCCTATCAACCAACTCTAGCAGTAACTCTATATTCGAGAGGAGGTGCCTCTAGGAGGTCCCTTCCACTCAGCATGAGTAAGTTCTTCTTGAATGGGGATCGGGTTAAGCTCTTGAAAATGACTTGTTGCTTCCTCCAATCTATGAGAATTTCATGTGCTATTATAACTGTCTAGTTCTTGGTAGTATGTTGCACCCCTGCAAACCCAAGCTCGTTGGCATGGCATGATAGCTCGATGGGGGTTGAAAAAGGCCAAGGAACTGGTGGGAGTGTGTTAGGGAAGTGACAGAGTTGTACATATGAGAGGTTTGAGACAACGGGATAGAATCATGTTCGTGCCCTAAATAGAGGAAGGAGGTCAACAATGAGCTACAGAGGTGAGGGGGTGTGCTAGAAAAAGGGAGTGCCATGAGGAATTGAGATGCATGAGAGGGAAAGAATATGCCTGAGGTGATTGTTGGAAATAATATTGAGAGGGGGGTGAATCAGTATTATCAGATTAATAATTTTATTTCCCAAACAGATTTATATACGCTACTTTAGTGAAGTGAACTAGCTTGTACATGCGACTATGATTAAAGAAACCAACGTATGTAAAGAAAAATTGTGATTTGGACAATTTATCATGTGTTGATCTTAAACCAGTACATCAGTAACTTATTAGACATTGCAATAAAAGAAGAATAAAGCATCACACATAAGCAACACACATGAACACCAAGATTTAAGGTGGAAACCCAATGTGGGTGAAAACCACCTGCTGTTGTTGTCTCTGTCTTCTTTTAATAATAATACGAAAATCTGTTTACAATCTTGTACTGGTGCAGACTCATACCAGTAAGCAGGCACCCACCTGCAGAAGGCTACAACCTTCTCTTGTTTTCCAGCCTCTACTGGAAGGGAGCTGCAACCCCCTAGGTCTTGTACTAGCCAATATGATTACTAGTACATAAGCGCCGACCTACAGAAGGCTACGGCCTTCTTTCTTCCTCTAGGGACCACGTTTCATGAATTTTCAGACTGGATACTCCTAGATCACAATACCACTATCTGAAGGCCACGTTTCATCAAATTTTTATACTAGACCCATCAACAACATTGAAGCTCAAAATTAATCACCACTGCAATATAGCCATCAAATACATCTGCATCAACCAACATTCAGTTAATCTGAACAATCAGATTACTGACAACAGAACACTGTGCTGAACTCAGAAACCTACATCATCATTCAGAACTAGTTGTAACCTCAAAAACCATGCATCAAAGTGTATACGCTACTTGGCTGAACCCAAACTGCGTGTATACACTACTTCTGTTAATCAAACTTGCGTATACCTTCAAAAATAATGCAAACATAAACTTTTGAATCAAGTCTGTACTAACCAACAATATACTGAATATCTAATGTCAACTTATAGAGCTTTACACAGGCAGCGACATAGATCACTTCTTCTCACTTATACAATCAATCAATCAAATACCAGCCTCCTTATGCATTCAGTTTTACATTCAGATCTAAGAAGATGTCATTGACAAAAAATAATAAAATAGCAGCAATGATCTGATAGATCAGTCATACTTTAACATCAAACTTTTTCTTTTTCAAACACTACTTGGAAGAGCCGAACCAGCGTGTATACGCACCTTCATCAAAGAGGCCTAGCTTATAGATTTGAAAATACTTACTTCAAAACTTTGTGGCACCTCCAAACTTTAGACAAACCCAGATCACGATATTTAAAGAATAAAATAGGTGTACATAATCAGATCTAGCCCAATATCAGATCCTTCAATAATAATAAGTCATTATGATCTTGATCCATCATTAGATCTCATCCATCATCAAATGCTCAGGTGCATATTTAGTCTAGATCAAGCAAAGCATCAGAAACCCATAACATGTATATTTTCTTTTGATATGACACTTTATAAGATATTCATTACTTGTGCACTTAGCCCTTTGATCTTCTCCTCTTTATATACTTAGATCCTTTGTCAATACCTTGGACCATAACCACTTAGGACCAATACCTTGGACCAAAATACCTCTGACTAAATACCTCAGACCAAAACGTTGGTTTTCCAACATGTATGAGTTTTTCCTCCTATGGGAGTGTGTGTATACGTATACGCTCTTTTTGTTGTGTGGACTAGCGTGTATACGTTGTTTGGTATAAGTGGACCTGCGCATACTTCTTAAACTACTTTACTTCAACCTTTTCATTTACATTCTTTATTATGATCAGTAGACCTAAGTTCCATCTTCCTGTTCTTTTGTACCAATGTCCTGTTACTTCCAAATAGACCTGTTATACTATAATTTTCCACATTACTTCTGAAATGATTCCTTTGAACTTCCATGCATTCTTTCACATCTGATATCTCTTCTATAGATTCATCTAGTTACCATATACAGGTGAGTCATTCTGCTATAAGTGGGTTTCCATAAATTACAACACATGTATCATAATGCCAACGATCTCCCCCTTTGGACTTGATGGAAACCATGTTGGTGTTGATTACTGCACATTGTAGAAACTGTTAGAGATAACAAGCAACACCAAAATACTCTCCCCCTTTGACATCAAGGGAAAAGGGTGGACCAAGATATTCTCCCCCTTTGATATGAATAATGTCATATCTAAACAGAATATAAACATTGATCATGCTCCCACTGGGCACATGCTAAATTCTCTGATTAGACTCCCTCTTTGTGCATGTTCTGATATCATTGTACATGTTGTGATGCACTAACCGTCCATGCTCCCCCTGAGCACATGCAGAGTCTGCAAAAATATTTTCCAAAAGAATAACATGACTCTATAACTCAACTATGTGAGTTTGACCTTCATATCACCAATGACTCATACATACATCAATCTCCCAATCAAGTGGGGATATACCAAATTTGACTCATCCACCCAACCAAGTGGGGATATACCAATTGTTTATATATGATAGAAATACAATAAATATTATATCATCCATCCCATGCAAAGTGGAAATACAAATTACATCATTTTTCCAATTGGATTCATTCAAATGTATGAGAAGTCATATCACACCCTAGACTTTTACATGACTTAAGCAACAAATGGTATAAATATCTGAAGCCATGGCTGGAATCAGCAACCATAATGCCAACAATGCAGAAAGCATGTGAAGGTTAATGCTCCCCCTGAACCTATGCTACCTGTGCATTATTAATAAGTAATTAATCAAGACATCTTTGTCAGTTAGATAAAAATTAATGAACAAAACATTTCGTTAGACTGTAATCATGAACATTTGACAGAGCACCCATATCAGAGTCTGATCCACTATTTTCCTGTCAGAAAAACATATACGCTTCTTCACCCACAGAAATCTGCGTGTATACGCAACTATAATTCATGAAACATGTGTATAATAACCTTCCTTTGAAAAACTAGATTTAACAGCAGGATGATGCAGCAGCTATTCCTAGCTTTTGTCTGATATATTCAAATGTTTCTCTGGGAAGTGGTTTAATGAATATATCAGCAACCTGTTCTTTGGAGGGAACATACTCCAATTTGACCTTTTGTTCAAGCACTTGTTCACGTAAAAAATGGTACTTGATGGGTATGTGCTTGGTCTTGGAGTGCATGACCGGATTCTTCGAAACACTGATGGCACTTGTATTATCACAGAAAATGGAGATGGGTGGAGTACATGTGATCTGAATGTCTTGCAAAGTTTGCATCATCCAAAGTAGTTGTGTGCAGCAAGATGCAATAGCCACATCTTCTGCTTCAGCTATAGATAAAGCAATTGAACTTTGTTTCTTGCTGAACCAAGACACTAACCTGGAACCCATGTAGAATGCACCACCACTAGTGCCTTTTCTATCATCAACACTTCTTGCCCAATCTGCATCTGTATATGCATGAAAAGTAAGATCTACATCTCTAAGATACCATAGTCCAAAGTCCTAAGTTTCTTGAAGATATTTGAAAATTCTTTAGACTGCCTGAAAGTGTGATTCCTTTTGATTTTCTTGGAATCTTCCAACTATTCCTACTGCATGCATGATGTCAGGTCAGGTACCTGTTAGAGAAAGCAAACTGCCAATCATAGATCTATAACTTGGTTGATGTACTACTTTTGATTCATCATTTGAGCTGAGATACATCCTATTACCATTGGGGTACATACAGGTTTAGAATCTTCCATTTCGTACATTTTCAAGATATGTTTGAGATATTTGGTTTGTGAAAGAAAAAATTCATCTTTAGTTTGTTGAACTTGTAGACCAAGAAAATAGGTAAGTTCACCAAGCAAGGAAATTTCAAATTCTTACTGCATTACTGAAGAAATATTCTAACTCATGGATTCTTCATTGCTACCAAAATTGATATCATCAACATAAACAATAATAATTAGCAATTTATGAGTTTCAATCTTTGTATATAGATTTCTATCTGCAGAACCTTTTGTAAAACCTTATTAGTGTAGATATTTGTCAAGGCGATAATACCAAGCCCTTGGAGCCTGTTTCAGACCACGTAGAGCCTTTTTGAGTCTTCATACAAGTTTTGCATCATTTCCAAGAGTGAATCCTTCTGGTTGTTCAATATAAACTTATTCTTCTAAATCTCCATTAAGGAAGGCTGATTTTACATCCATTTGGTATACTTTGAATTTCTGAAAGATGGAAAGAGCAAGAAACATCCTAATGGCTTCAAGTATAGCAACAGGTGCAAAATTTTCTTTAAAATATATACCTTCTTGTTGAGAATACCCTTTACAAATAAGTTTGGCCTTGTTTCCAATGACTTCTCCATTTTCATTCAGCTTGTTCTTGAATATCCATTTAGTTCCTATAATATTTTTATCACGAGGTCTAGGAACTAATTCCCAAGTACCATTCTTCTCAATTTTCTCAAGTTCTCCATCCATGGCCTTGACCCAACATTCATCTTTGCATGCTTCATTTACATTTTGAGGTTCAGTGGAGGATAGTAATGCTAGATAGCTTGAGGTCCCTATATTAGTTCTTCTTGTCTGTACACCTACCTCCTTTTCCCCTAAAATTTGAGTTTCAGGATGATTTTTCTGAACATACCTAGATGGAGTATTTTCTTCTACCATTATATCTTCTTCTGGTGCTTCATTGGTTTCTTCTTCAATATAATTTTGATTTGATGTGGGAAAGTAATCCACATCTTCCTCATTGTCATAATCTTCTGTTGATTTTATCTGTTTTGGATTTTTGCATGCTTCATCAACTACAACATCAATTCTTTCAACAATTTTTCCAAGTCTTTTATTATAACATTTATATCCTTTACTTCTAGAAGAATAACCAAGAAGAATACCTTTAGCTGCTCTGGGTTCAAACTTACCAAGTTTTTCATCAGTTCTTTTGATAAAACATTTGCTTCCAAAAACTTTAAAGTATTTTAAAGTAGGAGTCCTACCATACCAAAGTTAATGTAGGTCTTGAGTGCTATTTACCCAAACATTTTCTTTGTTTAGAATAGTCACGACAGCGAATGCAGCTTCATCCCAGAAGGTTGCAGGAGTTCCAGATTCATCTAGCATAGCTCGAGCCATTTGTTGAACTGTTCTATTCATTCTTTCTAACACGCCATTTTGCTGAGGAGTTCTTGCGGTGGAGAATTGCCTTTTTATTCCATGTTGTTCACAAAAGGCAAAGAATTCATCCGATATAAATTCCCCTCCTCAATCAGATCTGAGGCATTTGATTTTTCGATCTGATTCATTTTCAACCAAAGCTTTGAAGGCTTGGAACTTTTCAAATGCTTCATCTTTATGCTTTATAAGACCTATCCAAGACATTCTGGAAAAATAATCAATGAAAAAAATAAAGTATTCTTTTCCACGAGGTGACTTTTTCCTTGTTGGTCCACATAAATTAGTATGGACAAATTCAAGAGGCTTACTAGCTGACCCTTCTTTTTCCATGAAGTGAACTCTGGTTTGCTTACCGATTTGACATGGTTTGCATATTGTATTTTTTGGGGTGCTGACATCTGGAAGATCACGAACAACCTTGAGTCTGCATGCTTTTCTTATTTTAGAAAAGCTTAGATGTCCCAATCTTCTATGCCAGAGCTAGTTTTCATCACTTTTTTCTTAGATAGCGCTATTGTTGTCCTCCTTTGAGTATGTATAAGTTGTTTGGAGTTCTTGTACATTTGATCACAGTCTCCCCTGTATCAAGCTCACGAACAACACATTCGTTTGATCGAAACACCACTTCATTTCCTTGATCACACATTTGACTGACACTCAATAGGTTATGCTTCAAACCATATACATACATAACATTTCCAGCTTTAACCTTTTATTTCAAGAAAACATAATGTTTACCTTTTATGACAACTGGAGTGCCATTTCCAAATGAGACATTCTTTTCCTTTTCTAAGGCATTATATGAGTGAAGTTTCTCTTTGTCGCCTGTCATGTGTTTGGAACATCCACTATCGATGTACCACTGATTTTCTTGTCCTTCTGCATACAAGGCTATACCACATCTTTCTGTTTGAGATTCTTTCCTTCTCCATATCTTGGGATTTAATTGCGTTTGCTCCTTTTGAGGTGTTTGGCGAAATTTTCTACTACATTCAGATTCTTCATGACCAAAGTTGTTACAGATTGAGCACTCTTTCTCATTTTCAAGAGGAGAAAAGTTATTATAGGAACTTCTCTTGATCCCTGTTACATTTATTTGATGTCGTGCTTCTCTATTCATGATGGTTTTGTAAGCAACACATTGAGAAGCTTTGTGCCCAAAATTATGGCATGAAAAACATTGCCCATTAAAGAAGTTTCTGTGACTATCGAATCTATTTACCTATTGATTGTAGTTTCTATTGATATTCATCTTTGGAGAAAATTGAGTATGATTTGACTGAGGTTGGTTGTGGCTTCTATTGATATTCATCCTTGGAGAAAATTGAGAGTGATTTACCTTGTGATCAGCTTTATGCCTTTGCTGACGATTATCATAATGTTTACTAGTCTTTACTGCATCAAGATAGCTTTTGGTGGAGGTTGACAACTTTTGTGATTGAGATGCTTCTTCAATATATCCAAGACCTGTCTTTATCAAAGGAGAACGCTAAACTTTGATAAGTTCATTTAAAGTTTCCGATCCTTTAGCAAATCTAAGATTGAGAGATTTTGTTTTCTCAAGATCTTTTCTTAGACCCACAATTTCACATTCTAGTTTTTCATTGTGTTTTTATTTTTCAGCAAGTTGGTATGTCAAGGTATCTATGATCATATTCTTTTCTTCTAAAAAAATTTTGAGTGTAGAGATTTCTTCATGAAAGTTTTCCTCTTCTGAAGCATCCGAAAAATTATCATTGTCATAAGCCATGAGAAGTCAATAATCATCACTATTAGATAAACCATCACTATCCTCTTCTAAACTATCCCAAAAATCATCGCTATCATAAGCCATGAGAAGTCTATAATCTTGTCCAGTTTCATATTCATCACTATTAGATAAACCATCACTATCTTCATGAGTATAGTAACTCCTTTTATTCACAACTTGTTTCCTATTCCCTTTTGCATATTCCTTTCCTTTTTCATATTTATCTTTATGGGGACATCTGGTAGCATAATGACCGACTCTGCCACAATCAAATCTTTTGAAAGGGAGATTACCTCTAAACCTTCCAGAACCCCGTTGAAGCTTCTTGGCAAAATTAACCTCATCCTCTTATTCTAAAATGTGTCCTGATTCATTGTGTTCTTCCTTTTCTTTTCCTTTTTCTCAAGCTTTAAATGCGGCTTCTCTCATATTTGATGGACCTCCTTTTCTCATCTCAAAATCAAATAGGATTCCGTGAAGTTGTGTCATAGTGATATTCTGTAGATCCTATTTTTCTTCTATGGAAGACGCTTTTGATTCAAATTTAGAAGACAAGGATCTCAAAATTTTCTCAACTAAGGTAACTTCCTTTATTTCTTCACCCAAATTCTTCATACAATTAACAACCTCATCTATACGTAAGAAGTAACTAGCTATACTTTCATTACTATGCATCTTAAGAGTTTCATACTGAATTATGAGAGTTTGAAGCTTAGCACATTTTACCTGAGAGTCTCCTTCATAGCTTTGAACAATTTTGTCCCATATCTCTTTGGCTGATTTAAGTTGCATGACTTTGACAAACTCTGATTGTGACAAACTTCCCAATAAAGTATTGACAACTTTGGCATTAGTTTCATATTGCTTTTTACCTGCTGCATCTGTAGGAATTACTGTTGGAAATGTATATCCTCCTTCCATAATTTCCTAGACATCTGTTTCAAGAGATTATAGATAGGTTGTGGTTCATATTTTCCAATAAACAAAGTTGCTCCCATCAAACATTGGCGGTCTGATAGATCCCATGCTTTCGTGATTATTCATCTTGATGGATCTCCCTTCAAGCGATCAAGCTTCTTTTGAAGGACTTGCTCTGATACCAATTGTTGGAAATAATACTGAGAGGGGAGTGAATCAGTATTATCAGATTAATAATTTTATTTCCCAAACAGATTTATATACGCTACATCAGTGAAGTGAACTAGCGTGTACACACAACTATCATTAAAGAAACCAGCGTATATCCAGGGAACTTGTGATTTAGAAAATTTATCATGTGTTGATCTTAAACCAGTACATTAGTAACTTATTAGACAGTGTAGTAAAAGAAGAATAAAGCATCACACATAAGCAGCACACATGAACACCAAGATTTAAGGTGGAAACCCAATGCGGGTGAAAACCACCTGCTGCTGTTGTTTCTATCTTCTTTTAATAATAATAAGACAATATGTTTACAATCTTGTACTGGTGCAGACTCATACCAGTATGCAGGCACACATCTGCAGAAGGCTACGACCTTCTTTCTTCCTCCAGGGACGACATTTCATGAATTTTCATACTAGATACTCTTGGATCACAATACCAGTATTTGAAGGCTACGTCTCATCAAATTTTCATACTGGACCCATCAACATCATTGAAGCTCAAGATTAATCACCATTGCAATACAACCATCAAATACATCTGCATCAACCAACATTTAGTTAATCTGAACAATCAGATCACTGACAACAGAACACTGTGCTGAACCCAAAAACTTGCATCATCATTTAGAACCAGTTATAACCTCAAAAACCATGCATCAGAGTGTATACGCTACTTGGCTAAACCCAAACTGCGTGTATATGCTACTTATACCTTCAAAACTACTACAAACATAAACTTTTGGATCAAGTCTGTACCAACCAGCAATATACTGAATATCTAATGTCAACTTACAGAGCTTTATACAGGCAACGACAATGATCACTTCTTCTCACTTATACAATAAATTAATCAAATACCAACCTCCTTATGCATTCAATTTTACATTCAGATCTAAGAATACTTCATTGACAGACAACAATAAAACAACAACACTGATCTGATAGATTAGTCATCCTTGAAGATCAAGATTTTTCTTTTGCATACGCTACTTGGATGAGCTGAACTGGTGTGTATACGCACCTTCATCAAAGAGGACCAATGTATAGATCTGCAAATACTTACTTCAAAACTTCGCTACACCTCCAAACTTGAGATAAACCCAGATCACGATATTTAAAGAATGGAACAAGTGTGCATAATCAGATCTAGCCCAATATTATATCCTTCAATAATAATAAGTCATTATGATCTTGATCCATCATTAGATCTCATCCATCATCAAATGCTCAGGTGCATATTTAGTCTAGTTCAAGCAAAGCATCAGAAACCCATAACATGTATATTTTCTTTTGATATGACACTTTATAAGATATTCATTACTTGTGCACTTAGTGCTTTGATCTTCTCCTCCTTATATACTTAAATTCTTTGTCAATACCTTGGACCAAAACCACTTAAGACCAATACCTTGGACCAAATACCTACGGTCAATACCTCGGACCAAAACCTTGGTTTTCCAACATGTACCCTTTTTTCCTCCTATGGGAGTTCGTGTATATGTATACTCTCTTTTTGTTCTGTGGACCAGTGTGTATACGTATACACTCTTTTTGTTCTGTGGACCAGCGTGTATACATTATTTTGACTAAGTGGACCTGCGTATACTTATTCAACTACTTTACACCAACCTTTTCCTTTAAATTCTTTATTCTGATCAGTAGAACTAAGTTTTATCTTCCTGTTCTTCTGTACCAATGTCCTGTTACATCTGAATAGACCTGTTATACTGTAATTTTCCATATTACTTGTGAAATTATTGCTTTGAACTGCCATGCATTCTGTCACATCTGATATCTCTTCTGTAGATTCATCTAGTTACCATATACAAGTGAGTTGTTCTACTATAAGTGGGTTGCCATCAAGTACAACACATGTATCATAATGCCAACAGTGACGAGAGTTGGATGTCCATAGAAATGGAAGAAGATCATATAACTGAAAGAAGTAATAGACCAAGCACATACACCATAAAATGAAGACTTTCCAAAAAATCAAATGGATATTAAGTTAAACCTACTCGATGTAAAAGTCACTGGACAAGTGCAGAGATGCTTCATAATAGTATATTGCTCCTATTGGTGTCGATATTTGATATAGATCTCCATGGAGAGAGCCCTATTTTGGAGCATTATTGAATGTCAAGTGAGATTAATAAGGAAAAAAATTAGCTTTGTGGAGCAAAGATTTCTTATAAGTTATCCTTCTTGTCCTTTGATTCCTTTTTGATAGCTAGAGGTAATGAAAGTATCACACTGGAAAGGACCTTTACCAATAATACAATCAAAATTTCATTTGCAATTTCCTTTATACTCTTGGTAATATATTATTAAAGGTGGTGGGTAGAGTTATAACTCTAAATTTCCATTATTAAGACAATAAATTCCATTATTAGTGGTTGCAGAGTATGTTTCATCACATGAGAGAAGCTTAGATAATGCCATGAAATTTTGAGTCAGTTATTTCCGATGTGAGATGGGTGTAAACAATGAAGGTGGTGTTTAACAAACATGGCACTGGACTACAAGACAATGATGCCCCTCATTCCAATCTAAATCTTTTAATGACCAACTAAGGGGGTGTGTTATCACGTGCCCCTCTCAAATAGCCAAGTGGGATGGCAACAACTCGTCCCCCATGCTCTTATGTGCAAAACACCACATTTATTGACTGCATATGCTACATAATGATTTGATATCATACCTTCTTGAGAGGAGAGTCTCCTAGAAGATGTTAAGTGGAGGATATCTTGGGAAAAGTGTCTAGAAATCCCTGATTAGCAAGTAGGTCGGAAACCTTGTTCCCCGATATCTAGATGTGGGTGTGAATGATGACCATAATATTGATAATTTGTGAGGAGACCCAGTGTAGTAGCTCTTCCAACCACCAACGTTTGGATACTATGTGCACATGAGTACCATTTTGAAGTTTACAGATCATATTGAATATGATTTGTGAGTCTCCTTCCAAAAAGATCTTAGAAATTCTTGATGGCTACACTTTTACAAATTGTCCTATGTTAAGGTTCTATTTTGAACTTGGAGCCACAGGAAGAAATATACTTTTCATCAATTATTTTGTTTCCAAATGTTATTCCAAACACCTTCTCTTGCTATCTCTTGATTCCCTAACTCCAAATGATATGATCCTTGGATGGTGAAGGATCCTTTTGAACTATATCCCCATTGAAGTTTTTCTGGATGGGATGCTTATGGGATTTGTCATTGTTAGATATTATGCCAAAACTAATTCCACGATTCCTCCTCTAGCTTGGGGTGCTATTCCTCATATGCTAGCCATTTCCTCTATTTTTGATTTGTGTTGGGGCCATTCTAGTAGTTTATTATCTTTGTTAGACCTCAAGCAATTATCTGTAGGCATGTATTTTCTAGTTATTGTTTTCCTTGGAGCTTTGGGAGTTGTTGTCATGAATCTTCCAAGAATAGAGCAGTGCGACCATCCATTACCTCCCAAAAGCAATGTTAATAAATGAGGTGCATTCCTTTCCTTGGAGGATCCAAAAAGGGGGAAAATGCATTTTGATGAGATGTTGACGAGGGGTGTTAGGGGCATATTTTCGATGACATATCCATTTCCATAGATATGAGCCTCCTTGTATCCATCGTGGCCATCTTTTGGCTCAAAGGACTTTTTCCATGGAGGTGGGTTCTTGCAAATGCAATCCTCTTTTGATTTGTGGAAAACGTAGTTTATCCCATCCCACTATAAACCATTTCTTTCCATGTTGGCCCCTCCCTAGAGGAAAGAGCATTGTAGTTGATGGATTTCTTGTAAAATTGAGGTTGGTTCCATGCGTGTAGAGTAGAGGTAAATGGGATCGTCTGAAGAACTTGTTTTAGAAGTACCAATCATCATATGAAATAGACAGAGAAAAATGTCAATCTTACCGACTTTTTATTGATCTTGATTAAAATTTCCTCCCATATACTCCATTTAAGGGATATGTAAATTATTGGAGTCTTCAAGTATTTCAAAGGGAGTTTTCTTATTTGGAACCCAAGGATTTTGGCTATCTATCTCTCTGCAGAAAATGAAGTATTGAAAGAAAGAATACTTGATATTTGGTTTTGTTGATTTCCATACCTGATGCTCAAGAGAATTCATCTAGAATTTTCATTAAGCTCCTTGCTTCATGGATGGTAGGAATTCCCATTCCCATTGCATCATAAACAAATGGTTGATATGTTAATTGAAGGTTTGATCCAAATAATCAAAATCCTTTGATTTTGTTCTCAGTTGCCACTACTTTCACAACTCTTCCTAACCCTTTCACTGCTAGTATGAAAAGGAAAGGTGAAAGCGGGTCTCCTTGTTGGTTGCCTCTAGAGTATTTAAATGGAATGGTAAGGGATTCGTTTACTAGGATGGAGAGGAATGCCAATGAAATTAGGATATCATTACATTTGATCCATTTTGATCAAATCCAAAGGCTCTGAGAATACCAATTGAGCTTATCAAATGTTTTAGAGATGTTCATTTTGAGAAACATGTTAGGTTTCTTAAAGAGTTTTAGATAATGGATAGTTTTAGGGGATACCACGATTTCTTCTAGGATTTGATGTCCTTGACATAATACATTTGTTCTGGCAATATGAGCCTTGGAAGGAGAGGTTTAAGCCTATTGGTTATGATTTTGGTATTAACTTTTTTTATGACATTGCATAAGCCAATGGATTGGTATCCTTTGGGGTGCTCCACCTTGTATTTCTTTAGAACCAACATACTAAAGGTGGTTTCTAAGGATTTTAAAATAGATTCCTTGTTGAGATCCTTCCACTCCATACCAAACATCTTGCCCATTGTAGACCCAATAATTTTGGAAAAAATCTATGATGAATCCATCAAAGTTGGGAGCTTTTTTACAGGGCATCACTTTGATTATTTCTTCCACTTCTTTAAAGGATATTTCTCTAAGAAGAGACTCGTTTTGTTCTTGTGTTACCAAGGAAGGGATATGCTTGATGATCTACTGAATCACTTACTATCTATTGGGAATGGGTTTTGTTAGAATATCTTGATAATATCAATTTAGCTATTGAGTCATATCCTGATGCCATTTCCATTTAGGTCTTTCATTAATTTAAAGGGAAAAAATATAATGATTATGGTGATGTTGTAGCATATATTTTTGGAAGAATGACATGTTTCTATCCCCCCTCTAAGCCATCATACCCTTAATGTTTGTTTCCATAGTAGTTCTTCTTATTTTTGTCATTCCTAAAGTTGGGTAAGAGTGGTGACCTCCTCTTTAATTAAAAATTTATGATCTACCATGGAGTATGCCTTCTTATTATATAGTTTCCATCATCTTTTACTCCAAAATATTGCTAAATTTTGATTTTTCAACCCTTTGAGTTGTCATTTGATGTAATTGAGTTTCTATTAGAGTTTTTAAATGAATGTGCCTTCTAAGGTTGCTTGTTCTTCCCACCAAGTATTTATGTTGGCTTGGAAATATAGATGCTAAAAAAGAAATCAAGATGAAAGGGTCTATTCCTGGGTCAAGTTTTGATGTCAGTATTAAGACATATAGGACAATGACTAGAGCCATGACTAGGGAGAATGGATGCTTCTAGGAAGATGTCCTAGGTCATGATGGATTTTGAGACCATGAATTTATCCGACTAGGAGGCCACTTACTGAGTGCCTTCTATTTGATTATTCCAAGAAAAAGTTCCATTTATAGTATCCATATCAACAGAGCAAGAGGATGCCATCATTTCCTGAAACTCAGTAGAATCAATGTTGAGTATTCTTATACCTTATTTTTTTCTTCGAGGTAATTTATTAGGTTGAAATCACCACCTAGGACCTAGGGAGAGGGAGGAAAGAAAATCATTAATGATGGAAATGGAATGGAGGAAAATGGGTTTTCCCTTGGGAAAGGGTGGTCTGTAAATGTTTGACAAGTAGTAGGTTTCGGCAGATCCAAATCGGTGGAATTGGATAATGAGGATTCAAAATGTTGCAAACATATTTTACATGAGAACTGCCTATAAATTTCAAATTATGGTTAGGCTACTAGATAGTGTTGGAAATAATACTGAGAGGGGGTGTGAATCAGTATTATATAATTCTTTTAATAAATCTTCTTTATTTGTTCTTTGAATTATTTTTGCATGTCAGTACCATAAAATAATGAGCATGAACAAAAGAAAACAGATAGTCACACCAAAGAACACAAGATATAAGGTGGAAACCCAATGTGGGTGAAAACCAACTGCTGCAATATGTCTCTATCTTCTTTCAAATTAGAAACTCCTTTTACAATGGTTTTGTACTGGTGCAGTCCTTTACCAGTACACAAGCTGCAACCTGCAGAGAGCTACAACTCTCTCTCGTTTTCCAGTCTCTCCTGGAAGGGAGCTACAACCCCCTACTTCTTTTCATACAAGGACCACTTTTCATAAATTTTCAAACTGGATCCATAAGCATCAATTGATCACCAAGTGTAAGAGAATCACCCAATCAACTGTAGTAACCAGATCAACAATAATAGGACCAAACCCAGAACACAACAATGATAAACAAAGATTTTAAGAGAAGTAAGCACCCTGCTCAACTGCTTGCCTGCTTACGTAAGCACCCTGCTCAACTGCTGGCCTGCTTACTGTACTCACCCTACTCAACTGCTAGCTTGCGTCCCGGACACACCCTGCTCAACTGCTAGCCTGCGTACCTCGCTCTCAGTCTATTGAACTGCCTGCGTATGTACGCACCTGTAGCCCTTCTGTGCCTGCGTACCCCGCACCTGCACCCCTTCTGTGCCTGCGTACCGGTGCACCTGAAACGCTTCGCTCCTGCGTACGTACGCACTTTTCTTTCACTGTACCTGCGTACCTTCGGGAATAGATGATTTCAAGACTTTAGAAATAACCCAGACAGTCAGATCTATAGATCTGAACATGCGCCGAAGAGATCTCAGTCCATTAGTAGATTCGCCTTGTTTAGATCTTAGACCAGATCTAGCCCTCATAAGATATTCAACCCAAAAACATGCTCAAGCCAAATGATCTCCTTTGCTTTATATAGGCAAGCTCCTCCTAAAATCATGGAACAATACCACGAGCCAACACCACAATAACCCAAAATCGTTGGCTAAATACCAAGAGTAAAACATAAGAAACCCCAGGTGTGCTTTTCTCTGCCTTGAAATGTGTGCACTGGGGGGACGCACCTCTTGAACGGCTAGCCTGCGTATCTGGACGCAGTCCCTGCATGGTGTACCTGCGGGTACGCACCTTATGATCTGATTTCCTGCGTACTTCTATATTTTCAACAAAATGAGGGCCTTGCCACGGGAGTTGCCATCAAGTACAACATTTGTAACATATAGCCATACCAGAAACATAATGCCAACAATCTCCCCCTTTGGACTTGATGGCAACCTCACAAACCTCAGCTTCATTCTCCCCCTTTGACATCAAGGGCAAAGGGGTATGCTCCCCCTATGATCATTCTCCCCCTGAAAATGAACCAGATCTGCAGCAAAGAACCATAATCCACCATGAAAGAGATAGAGACATATTGCAGCTATTTCCAAGATCTCCTTCTGACCATCCTCCATAATGCCAACAATGCATTATATGCTCCCCCTGAACCTGTACCATCAATCAGAAAGGTTCAACAATAAGATGATGCATCAACAACCCCCAGCTTTTGCCTGAGGTATTCAAAAGTGTCCCTGGGCAATGGTTTGGTGAGAATATCAGCAACTTGTTCCTTAGAAGGAACATACTCCAACTTGACCTTCTGTTCAAGTACTTGTTCCCGGAGAAAATGGTACTTGATTGGTATGTGCTTGGTTTTTGAATGCATAACCGGATTCTTTGAGATGCTGATTGCACTTGTGTTATCACATAATATGGGGATAGGTGGTGTACAAGTGATTTGAAAATCCTGCAAAGTCTGCATCATCCAAAGGAGTTGAGTGCAACAAGATGCAGCAACAACATATTCCACTTCAGCTGTAGACAAGGCAATCGAACTCTGTTTCTTGCTGAACCAAGATACCAGTCTGGAACCCATAAAGAACGCACCACCACTTGTGCTTTTCCTGTCATCCACGCTTCCGGCCCAATCTGCATCTGTATAAGCATGAAGTGTAAGATCTGTATCTCTAGGATACCATAAGCCATAATTTTGAGTCCCTTGAAGATATTTGAAAATTCTCTTCACTGCCTGAAGATGAGTCTCCTTCGGATTTGCCTGAAATCTTCCAACTATTCCAACTGCATGCATGATGTCCGGTCGGGTACCTGTCAAATAAAGTAGACTTCCAATCATAGATCTGTAGGTTGGTTGATGTACTGCTGCAGATTCATCATTTGCACTGAGGCTACATCCTGTGACCATGGGTGTACATACTGGTTTTGCATCTTCCATACCATATTTCTTCAAAATCTGTTTGAGATACTTGGTTTGAGATAAAAAGATTCCTCCTTCTTTTTTTTGGATTTGCAAACCAAGGAAATATGTCAGTTCTCCTAGCAAAGACATTTCAAATTCTTTCTGCATGACCGAGGCAAAGCTTTGACTCATAGCTTCTTCATTGCTCCCAAAAATAATGTCATCTACATACACAACAAGTATTAGCAATTTGTCATTTTCAACTTTTATATAAAGATTGCTATCTGCTGATCCTTTTGAAAAACCTTGTTGATGAAGATATTTGTCCAAACGGTAGTACCAAGCCCTTGGAGCTTGTTTGAGACCATAGAGAGCCTTTTTCAATCTGCATACAAGATTTGGATCATTTCCAAGAATGAACCCATCTGGCTGTTCAATGTACACTTCTTCTTCCAAGTCTCCATTCAGAAAGGCTGATTTCACGTCCATTTGAAATACTTTGAAGTTTTGAAAACTTGAGAGAGCAAGGAACATTCGGATGGCCTCAAGTCTTGCAACAGGAGCAAAGGTTTCTTCAAAGTCTATTCCTTCTTGCTGCGCATACCCTTTACAAACAAGCTGTGCCTTGTTTCTAATTACTTCTCCATTTTCATTCAATTTGTTTTTGAAGACCCATTTTGTTCCGATAACATTCTTATCCTTTGGTCTAGGAACCAGCTCCCAAGTGTTGTTCTTTTCGATTTGCTCAAGTTCTTCATCCATTGCTTTCACCCAACATTCATCTTTGCATGCCTCTTTCACACTTTGTGGTTCAGTAGAGGAGAGTAATGCCAAATAGCTTGAAGCTTCTGCAACTGTTCTTCTTGTTTGTACACCTGCTTCTTTCTGCCCCATAATCTGAGATTCTGGATGATTCTTCTGAACATATCTGGATGGAGTCTTTTCTTCTATTCTTGTCTGCTCCTCTGGTTCTTCTTGAGGTTCTTCTTGAGATTCTTCTTCTTCATCATTCTGTCTTTGAGGGTAGCCTTCATCTTCTTCGATGTCTTCATGATGTACTTGCCTAGGAATGTATCCCTTCTCATCAACCACTACATCAATGCTGTCAACAATTCTGCCAAGTCTTTTATTGTAGCATTTGTATGCTTTGCTATGTGGAGAGTAACCAAGAAGAATGCCTTCATCTGCTCTAGGTTCAAGTTTGCCAAGCTGCTCATCAGTATTCTTGATATAGCATTTGCTCCCAAAGATTTTGAAGTGCTTTACCGAAGGAGTCTTACCACTCCAGAGCTCATGAGGAGTTTGAGTGCTGTTCACCCAGACATTTGTTTTGTTGAGAATAACAACCGCAGCATGTGCAGCTTCACCCCAGAAAGTTGCGGGAGTTCCTGATTCATCAAGCATAGCACGAGCCATTTGTTGGACTGTTCTGTTCATTCTTTCCACAACTCCATTTTGCTGAGGAGTTCTAGCTGTAGAGAATTCTCTTCTTATCCCATGTTCTTCACAAAAATCGAAAAATTCATTTGAGGTAAACTCCCCACCTCTGTCGGATCTGAGGCACTTAATTTTGTGACCTGATTCATTTTCAACCAAGGCTTTGAAGGATTTGAATTTTTCGAATGCTTCATCTTTGTGCTTCATAAGTCCTAGCCAGACAAACCTGGAGAAATCGTCAATGAATAATATCAAGTATTCTTCTCCTCTAGGTGTTCTTTTCCTGAATGGACCGCATGTATCTGTATGAACTAGCTCAAGAGGCATGCTAGCTGATCCTTCTTCTCTGGAAAGTTAGTTCTGGTTTGTTTTCCAAACTGACATGATTTGCATATGGTGTTGTCAGGAATTTTGATATCTGGAAGATCACGAACTGCCTGATATTTGCATGCTTTCCTTATTTGTGAAAAGCTTAGATGCCCCAACCTCCGATGCCATAACCAGTGCTCATCATCCTTGCTCAGATAGCATTGTTGTTGTCCTTCTTCAAATATGTACAGATTATTTGGAGTTCTTTTGCCTTTGATCACTGTTTTACCTGTATCAAGATCACGAACAAGACATCCATTTGATCTGAATATAACCTCGGTTCTTTGATCACACATCTGGCTGACACTTAGAAGATTATGCTTCAATCCATCAACATACAAAACATTTCCAGCCTTGACCTTTTCTTTTAACTGAGCAATGCCCTTTCCTTTTATAGTTGCAGGAGTATCATTTCCAAAAGAGACTTTCTTTCCCTTTTCTAGAGCAGAATAAGACTCAAGTTTTTCTTTATCACCTGTCATATGCTTCGAACATCCACTGTCAATGTACCATAGATTTTCCTGTCCCTCTGCATAAAATGCTATCCCACATCTTTCTGTTTGAGGTTCCTTTATTCTCCATGTTTTGGCTTGCTCCTTTTTCTGCTGAAACCTGCTCCTGCATTCAGAGTCTTCATGACCAAAGTTATTGCAAATAGAACATTCAACTTCATTTTCAAGAACCGAAAAGTTGTTATAGGTCCTTTTTGTAATCCCTGTCATACTTCTTTGCTTTTGAGCTTCTCTAGTCATGATCGTTTTATATGCAACACATTGAGCTGCTTTGTGACCAAAGTTATGGCAAGAAAAACATTGTCCATTGAAGAAACTTCTGCGGTTATTGAATCTACCAGCCAACTGATTGTAGTTTCTATTTTCATCTATTCTTGAACCAAATTGAGAAGATTTTACCTGTGGCTGGTTGTAGCTTTTGTTCACCCTTAAGATGGATTGCCCTTGATAGTTTCTGTTTGTAATTCGTTCCTGCTTTACCTGTTGATCTTCATTGTTCTTTTGCTCATTTCTTCTTGCTGCATCAAGATAACTTTTTGAGGTGGATGCTTGAGAAGTTTCTCCATTATAGCCCAGACCTGTCTTGTTTAGAGGAGACCGCTGCACATTGATAATCTCATCCAAAGTTTCAGATCCTTTGACAAACTTGAGATTAATAGCTTTTGTTTTCTCAATCTCTTTTCTAAGACCAACAATTTCACCTTCTAATTTTTCAAGATGTTTTTCCTTTTCATCAATTTGAAATTGTAGAGTATCAATGATCATGTTCTTTTCTTCTATACATCTCTTGAGTCTAGTAATTTCATCATAAAGGTTATCCACATCTACAGCATCCATATAATCATCATCTTCAAATGCCATTAACAACTTATATTCATTACCTTGTTCATCTTCATCATTGTTTGATAGACCATCACTATCTTCATGAGTGTAGTAGCTTTTCTTATTTGCGTTCTGTTTCTTGTTCCATCTAGCAGGTTCCTTTCCTTTATCCTTATAAGGACATTTTGCAGCATAATGACCTACTCTTCCACAAGCAAAGCATTTAAAAGGTAACTTACCTCTGAACCTTCCAGAACCCCTTTGAAGATTTCTGACAAAATTTGATTCTTCTTCCTCTTCTTCTGGGACGTGGTTTGCTTCATAATAATCTCCTTTGCCTGATGCCTTGAAAGCAGCTTCTCTTCTGTCTGATGGACCTCCCTTTCTCATTTCATAAGCAGTTAGAATTCCATGTAGCTGAGACATAGTAAGAATTCGTAGATTTTCCTTTTCTTCTATTGCAGATACTTTAGATTCAAACTTGGGGGACAATGATCTTAGAACCTTTTCAACCACAATAGCCTCTTTTATTTCTTCACCCAAATTTTTCATACAATTAACAACCTCATCTACCCGAAGAAAATAGTTAGCCACACTTTCATCATTATACATTTTGAGAGTCTCATACTGAATTCTGAGAGTTTGAAGTTTAGCACGCTTTACCTGTTCATCTCCTTCATAGCTTGTGACAATTTTGTCCCATATCTCTTTTGCGGATTTATAGTGCATTACCTTCATGAATTCTGATTGAGATATAAATCCTAATAGAGTACTGACTGCTTTCGCATTTGTTTCATACTTCTTTTTCTCGGCTGCATCTGTAGGAGTAGCTGAAGGAAAAGCGTAGCCTGTCTCTACGATGTCCCAAACTTCTGTACCAAGAGATTGAAGATAGGCAGTAACTCTTACCTTCCAATAATTGAAGTTTGTCCCATCAAAAACCGGTGGCCTGATTGATGCTTCTCTCTCGTAGTTGCTCATGATGAACGATCTACCTTCAAGCGATCAAGCTTCTCTGAAGGACCCGCTCTGATACCAATTGTTGGAAATAATACTGAGAGGGGGGGTGAATCAGTATTATATAATTCTTTTAATAAATCTTCTTTATTTGTTCTTTGAATTATTTTTGCATGTCAGTACCATAAAATAATGAGCATGAACAAAAGAAAACAGATAGTCACACCAAAGAACACAAGATATAAGGTGGAAACCCAATGTGGGTGAAAACCACCTGCTACAATATGTCTCTATCTTCTTTCAAATTAGAAACCCCTTTTACAATGGTTTTGTACTGGTGCAGTCCTTTACCAGTACGCAGGCTGCAACCTGCAGAGAGCTACAACTCTCTCTCGTTTTCCAGTCTCTCCTGGAAGGGAGCTACAACCCCCTACTTCTTTTCATACAAGGACCACTTTTCATAAATTTTCAAACTGGATCCATAAGCATCAATTGATCACCAAGTGTAAGAGAATCACCCAATCAACTGTAGTAACCAGATCAACAATAATAGGACCAAACCCAGAACACAACAATGATAAACAAAGATTTTAAGAGAAGTAAGCACCCTGCTCAACTGCTTGCCTGCTTACGTAAGCACCCTGCTCAACTGCTGGCCTGCTTACTGTACTCACCCTGCTCAACTGCTAGCCTGCGTCCCGGACGCACCCTGCTCAACTGCTAGCCTGCGTACCTCGCTCTGAGTCTATTGAACTGCCTGCGTATGTACGCACCTGCAGCCCTTCTGTGCCTGCGTACCCCGCACCTGCACCCCTTCTGTGCCTGCGTACCGGCGCACCTGAAACGCTTCGCTCCTGCGTACGTACGCACTTTTCTTTCACTGTACCTGCGTACCTTCGGGCATAGATGATTTCAAGACTTTAGAAATAACCCAGACAGTCAGATCTACAGATCTGAACATGCGCCGAAGAGATCTCAGTCCATCAGTAGATTCGCCTTGTTTAGATCTTAGACCAGATCTAGCTCTCATAAGATATTCAACCCAAAAACATGCTCAAGCCAAATGATCTCCTTTGCTTTATATAGGCAAGCTCCTCCTAAAATCATGGAACAATACCACGAGCCGACACCATAATAACCCAAAACCGTCGGCTAAATACCAAGAGTAAAACATAAGAAACCCCAGGTGTGCTTTTCTCTGCCTTGAAATGTGTGCACTGGGGGGACGCACCTCCTGAACGGTTGGCCTGCGTATCTGGACGCGGTCCCTGCATGGTGTACCTGCGGGTACGCACCTTATGATCTGATTTCCTGCATACTTCTATATTTTCAACAAAATGAGGGCCTTGCCACGGGAGTTGCCATCAAGTACAACATTTGTAACATATAGCCATACCAGAAACATAATGCCAACAGATAGCCCCTAGGCATCGAGTGTGGATGACTTGCATTCTATACCACATATACTGGTTATTTTAGTAATTACATCACTTCAATATTTGGTTTCTTGAATCATCATGAAGGTAGGGTTTTTAGAGAACCATTTTTTCTTGAGCCTTTTGTTTTCCTTTATATTTGAGGCCTCTAATGTTCTGTGAGATGATCTTCATGGAGGGACTATGTTAGTGGTGGGGTATACCTTCAAGATCAATTTGATTCACCTTGAATTTACCAAGATATATATAAATTCTTCTAAGATATAGTGATTTCTTTTCCCACCTTTTTTCCTTTATTTCCTATGGGGTATTGTTGTCCCCTTCACTAGTTAGGATTTGACTCGTATCATTCCCATGTTAGGTTTACCTATTGATGATTTTGGAGCATATTAATAGGATTTAATATATGCTTGACCAAGGACCATGACTTGGTATTCTAGGAGGGTGTTGGGGTCCTTACCTTGCTAAGATTTAGTGATTTTAGGAAGGTCACCAGAGTCAAGATCCATATCCTCATTGATATCCATGAAGGTACATGTCCATTTTCTTGGGTTTCTTGATGTAGGGGGGGAGGGATGTGAGTGCTTGGAGGAGGAAGGGTGTGGTTAGACATATGTGAGTAGAGGTGGATCAGAATTAGGAATTTTGAGTACTCGGAACATGAGGGTTGAGGAAGGGTTTTAGTTGTATAGATAGGAGAGGGAACCAAAATGATCATTAGTGATTGGTTGATTCCTTAGGTGAGTAGGCTGCGGGGGATGGTTTTTTGGACCCTTGAATTTACCTCCAACTTTTGTGAAGCCATCCTTATTTTTGGAAGGGATAGAATCAACGTTGGTGTTTGCATCCAAATCAAGAGGATCGTTTCTATAAATATGGCCATACTCATGGAATCTTCGATAATGGAAGGGGATGTGCTCATAATCTAGGGTTTGCTTCTAGAGATCATCTTGATAGTAAAAGTCAATGTAACCTCGAAGCAGTTTTTAGATATTCATATAAACATAGATATAAGCATAAGAAATATACCTGGCTTGCCTTTTTTTTCTTCTGAAGCTTTGACGAGGTGGCCGAGGGAATTTTCAATACCAATTAAAGTTTCCACATCCCATAATTTCCATGGCAATGAATACATTTAGATCCACACCGGATTTGTGGTAAAGTCTTATCAGGTACAAGTCTTTCTTGTCAAAAGAAAAGCTATATCCCAACGAAGTTAAAGAAGTACGATCCTTTTTCAAAGACCCAAGTTTGATCTTCAATATTTGCAAATACTATGGGGAAGAATCCTTTAGCACCTAATTCTAGTTTAATCTACCCCTTGATTTTCTATTTTAGTTGTATTTCATGAGAGGGTGCTTTCTCTAATGGACAAGAATAAAAAAATTCCCATTCAAAGAATGGACTCACATGTATTATATATATTCCCCAATATAAATGAATTGAATTTCAAATTTGGGATCTATTGTTGCTTTTTGGAGATAGATTCTTGGAACCCATTTCCTTGGCATGGTTTTATTAAAGCAAAACACTTTTTTGTTCCAATTTGGGATTTTGGGTAGAAACATCGGGTCTAGAGGCAGAAAGTTGCTTGACATGATTATAGCCTACAACAATCTGACTTTATGAAGGAGCTATGCTACCTCCACTGGCACTAGACATAGGAATATTGGTTGGAGGACCACATGAAACATAATAACTAATATTTTGATGTAGAGCCAAAATTTGCAAATAAATCTAAACATATGTTTTCATATTGTTATGAAAGTTGAGTTAAATGTTTTTTTTTTTTTTGTATTGGTTGTATGAGAAAAATATTTGAATTAGTGTAGTCATTTTTTATGTATTATCTTATTTTCCATTAGATTAAATTTCTATTCATTCATTTATTCTACTACTTTTCTAAAATTACATAAATTTTGAGTTTAGGTTTTACTTCTCATAAACGAAAGATAGTCTCGCATTAGCATTAAAAACAACACTAGAAGAGAAAAAATTGTAGATTCCATGGTCTCCTATAAGTATGGATGTCCCAACAATATATATATCAAACTAGTGTAAATCTTTCCATTTATATACGACAACTTGTTAATGTAAGATTTGGTTGTTTTATAAAAACTTGACACATGCAATAAACCATAATGCTTACTTAAATAAACATGACCTAACTATGTATGATGCACTTAATATAAATAATAACCTAATCCTAAATTAACTAAATAATATTATTAATAACATAAACGAACAATTCCCACAAAATTAGGTGGTTAAATGGGTGGATTTCCTAGGCTTGGGAGTTCAAGTTAAAATTCAAAGGCCCCAAGACACACATCACCATCTACATTCTCCTCCCCATGTAGAATTCATTTGTGGTATGAAGAAGACTATTTCTATTGTGATCCCCTAGCTTTGAAAGCACCTAACCCTCCAAATCATGGTGATTATATCTGCAACATTGATGTTTGGAGTTGCTAACATTTATTAGTGTAGCATGCGGTCCATCCAATATTGGGTTCCATTCGTGATTATGGCCTCTGAGGTTAACTTCCTTTGAAATTAATCTACCTACCCCTCATTTCATTGGAACACCTCTCACTCTATCATCTTATTGTCTTCAAATTCTAGTTCTCCTTTCTCTTCATGGCCCTCACAATATTTTTTGTAATTTGGGATTATAAAGTTGTTCACATTCTATGCTTTCTCTAGAATGAATCCAAGTTTCTATATCTAAAAGGTTATCTAGATCTAATGGAAAAGCAGGGTTTCTTGCTCCTCATCCTCTATTCATGTGTTGTAAAGAAACCTGGAAGTGTTCTAGTCATTGAGTCAATCATGAGGACACAAGAGAATCATATTGATATCCTAGTTGATGAAGCAACCATCTTGGCGTATTAAACTTCATAGGTAAATGTTTGCATGAAAGGTATCTAAGGATTTTAACTCTCTTAATTTTCTTTAGATACTATAGTATATTAGCATTATAATTCTAGAAACTTTTAGCAATTTTGGTTTCCATTCCAGTAAGCCCACCCTTGATGATCACTTGCATATGTTAGGTATTAATAATGCATATCTTTATCTAATTTGATTTCTCTCAAGGAAGGATTTTGCTCTTTATGAATTTTTTATGATCTATAGTTTATTGCGGGGTAGAGTAGCCTAAACAATTTAGTTGATCTCTCTACTTGTTTGAAATTTTTTTTTAATAAGATAGTTCTATTACCAACAATAGAAAAGAGAACATAGATGAATAATTACTATGGATGTATATGCTAGACAAAAAAAATTGTAAAAAATATTGATAGAGTGATATATTTTATTAAGTACTATGCTAATCATGAGCACATAAGAATAGTTGCACAAGTTCAGAGAGAGGAGAAGAAAGGAAAAGAGGGAGACATGAAATGAAATAAAAGATGGAATAGAAGGAAGGAGGGAAAAATGGTGAGAGAATAGAAGAGGCAAGAAGGAAGAAGAAGAAGGGTAAGAGGAGAGGAAGGTGGAAGATGAAGAATAAGGATTGGAAGAAGAATGTGCAGAGGGGGAGAAAATGAAAAGGATGAAAGAGGAGACTAGAAGAGAGAGAGAGGAAGAAGGACAATGAAAAGAAGAGTAGGAAAGAAAAGGATAAAAGAGGGAGGTAAAGAAAAATGAGAAAATAAAGAGGAGGAAGGATAAGGCCGTGAGAGAAAGACAAATTTGACAAAGATAAAACCTTACATTTTTCTAGTTAAATTTATTTTACAATTTCACATGTAAAACAACTACTTATAAAATATAAAACCTACCCCAAATAAATAAATAAACAAAAATATATATAATTTAAAAATTTCCCATCAATAACTATTCCTTGAAATAATCTCAAACACAACCCACAATGAATACAACAAACTTGAAAAAAATATTTGAAAGAAAATAAAAAATAAAAAAAAATTATTTCCGTTGATCCAAAAAAAAATACAAGAAATATCTATAACAACTGAATGATTCTCACAATATCTAAACACGAGGTCCCCACGATCTCTACATATTAAAATCCTATAAAACAATTTGAAATAAACCGAAAAAATTAGTTAAAAGAAACTTAAATTAAAAAATACAAGAACAAAAAAAACCATAAAATAAATGCTGCATCATTTCTTAATTTATATCTCAATAACATGTATACCATATCTTTAATGTACATCTAATATATATTTTATTTTATTTTTAAATTTAATTAATTATAATTCTTTTACCATTAGCTATATATTTCTATTAAGTATTTAAATAATAATTTTATTATTCACCAATCTTTTAATATAAAAACCTTAATCACTTAACCCATTCAAAATCAAAATATAACCCAAAATATTCTAATTATATATATATAAATATCAAATATAACTTTAATCATTAAAGCCCCAAGAGTTAGCTCAATCGGTCAAATCAAGTGCCTCGCCAATGGGAGGTCACAAGGTCGAATCCCGAAAGCTCTTGGGTTAGGTCAATAAATAGGCCGAGGGGTGTTGATGCCCTTCGGGTGGCGTCCACTCAATATTTAAAACCCTGGACGTAGCGGCTACCCACTGACCCGGGTATCCGTGAACCAATAAGTAAAAAAAAAAAAACTTTAATCACTAAACTCATATAAGTAAATCCTAATTAAATAAAACTACTTTTATAAATATAACATTAATTAATTAAATAAATATAATACATAAATACTAATCAATTAACTCAATCAAAATATAACTAACAAAATATAACTAAGAACATGCTCTAATAAAATGAAGCAACCTTCATGAATACTACTTTAATCTCTAACCCATATATTATACTTAAGAAATTTTTAATTAAATGAATTTTTGGTAGAAGTTCTTTGTAGATTCAAACTACTTATGTAATATGCTAAAACAAAATATTTGAATTTACTCTATTCATCAGTGGAAACAATTAAACGATAGAGAAATCACAACATAAACATGAGACAAGATTCAATCACATATTCCCAGAAATTTATCTAAGGGGAAAACAACTGCTCAAAACCCCTTCATATCTATATAGCATTAGTCAGAAAATATAGAAAAAATGCAATGCTTGCTCAAACTTGAGCAACCTCTGCACTAGTATAATCTATCTCATTGCTTCCTAGATAAGCTCTTGTCAATACTTAACAAAATCCAAGCCTGCCCAAGTTTCTATTTCCTTGCGTTGTTCCTCAAGGAATTAACCCCTATTAATTAGGGAAATTCCCAATTAGAATTGCGCAATCCCTGTAGGCCCATTCTTTGACTGCATGCACCACTTGTATAATTTGGAATTGTCTACAACTAATTGTACACTCCATTGAACTCTAATCTCAATTCGGTAACTCAAATTCTCTGCATGCATGAGTTAATTTAGCTTGATTGATCAGTTTAACTAGATGATCGCTCAATTTGAAAAAAATTACACACCCTTGACTGAATCTCCACTAGTTCTACTAACAGTGAGAACTAGTTACATTGACAATGACGCAAATTAACTGAAATAAATTGTTATAAATTAACAATCAATCATATAAAATTGCACTCAAGTGTCTCCAACTTGAATTAACTTGTTTAATTTAGTGATAAGAGCCATGTCACTTCAGCTAAATTTCTACAAAAATTTTACTGAAATTGAAATGAAAAGTTCTCCTAATTTAATTAAAAAAAATTAAATTAAAAATTTCTTAGTACATTTTTAACCCCTCCTTTATCAATACAATATTATTTCTCTCAAATTACTTCCAACACATATTATTGGACTAAACTTACTTCCCTACGAACCACATTGCTTTTGGTTGACCTTGGTTAGATTAGACCCATAACATCTATCCCTGGAACCTTTCTTATTCATTACTAATGGATATGTCACATGGCTAATTTCTAACCTTTTCATTCTAGTATTAGTTTTTAATACATATCCAGCGTTATATTCGACGGGGGGAAATGTTAACTTCACTTAATAATTTTAAAAAGTGAGGCTTCCATTATTAGTTAAAAAATAATCTTGTTTTAAGTCCGTCACGTTACAATGTCTTTTGGATCCCCTGCTTACTTGGGCAAGGGAAACAAGCATATTTTTGGGAAACAAGCAATTATATCACTTAACAACCTAGGTATAACAATATCTTAATATATAAACCCTAATCACATTACCCAATCAAAATATAACTTGAAAAAATCTAATTAAATATTGAATACAACCTTGATCACTAACTACATATAACTTAGTTACGAAAATCCCAATCGAATGAACTTACTTTTATAAATATAATATTATTTAAATGAATATAATACATGAATCCATTCATTGACTCATTCAAAATATAATTTAGAAAATGGTGAAGCAATTCTTATGAATATAGTTTCAATATTAATTTACAAATAGTTTTATTAAAAAAATTATATTGGGTAAATTATATAGTTTAAAATTCAAATCCCCTATGTTAAATTAAAAACAAAAACTTTTCGTAATGATCTCATATAACCTATAACTTAGGTAGTATCATTTGGCTAAGCTTACTTGCGACATTATTTTTGGTCAACTTTGGTTGGATTGCACCTGATAATAGCTATTCTTGACACCTTTCTTATTCGCTAATAATGCTTATGTTACATGGCCAATTTTTAATCTTTTCATTCTAATGCTACTTTTTAATACTCTTAGGATATTTCGACACATAGAAAATAGTTAGTATAACTTGCTCTAGTGTAGAGTTAGGTAAAGTGTGTTTCTTTACTATGTACTTTTGTAACTTACAATCTGACGGTCACGATATGTTCTAGACATGAAGTGATCCGATGGTTCATTCTCTCCGCGGTATTACCGACATTTGATCCATGGCTTAACACCCGATTGGTCCATGATCTCTATTTAAAGAGCATGGAGGATCATTTGTAGGGTAACCATTCATGAGAGAAGCTTATGTAAATTTTCATTCTTTTATTAATAAATTGCCTGAAGTGGCTGCACTGGGTCAAGTCGTGGACTGTTTCCCTCTTTGAGGGTTTTAACCACGTCAAGAATACTAGTGTATTGATATGTGATCTGTTTGTGAGCGTTGTCCTTCGGTGCTTTGTCTGAGGAACTTACCTTGCAAATTCCTACATGGTATCAGAGCTATTTGAGGGCCGCATCCGTTGGTGATCCAAATCTGAAGCTAGTACAACTGCATCCGACTGTCGTTTCCTAGATCTATTGTTTTTGACTACTTTCGATCTGAGAGGACTGCTCTATTGTGTTAGGAGGATCTGTTCCATTGGGGAACCCCTTTCGTTTCATGCGAAAAGGTTTCCGATAGCCCTAACTACGTCATTTTTAAGATGTGGAGGTATACAGAGTTTATTTGCAGTTCTAGCTATTCATCTTTTTGTTTATTTCGATTTATCTAGCTCTCTGTTTTATATTACCGGATCTACACCTTTCATTTCTACGTATGCTCTTTGCCCCGCGACTCTGTGCGATTTGGGCAAATAAAAAACAGAAAGGAAATATTTTTCTCATGCGTATGCTCTTTTCCGTCGCGCCTTAGTGTGATCTCGGAAAATCAGAAACATTGAGGAAAATATTTAGTTTCTAGTTAAAGCTAACTTCAAGCCATAAGGTTTTTTTTTTTTTTTTTTGTATGTCCATGTTGGGTTTTGTGGTTTTTGTTTTGTAGGAGAAAAAGAGCCTTTTCAAGTAAGCACACACCCCAAAGCTTCAGTGACTAAAAAAACAAAAAAAACCCATTCCTCTTTTCCAAAAATTACTAATCTTTTAAACTAGCTCATTTGGTCCAAAGTTACTTTATGAGAATAGAGGTCTTGAGTTCAAGTTTTTCTTTTTGTTGACTTACTTTTTCAAAAAGCACATGTAACTCATGTTTTAAAGTTACTTTTTGTAAAAGCGTTTTCACTCATTATAAAAAGTGAATCACTTATAATTCTAAAGTCTTTTTATTTTTTATTTAAGTTACAATTTAGTGGATAGCTCATAAAGTATCATTGTAAAAGTGATTTTCACCTATTTATAAAAGTGAGTCACATATTTTTTTTTTTTAAAGTGAGCTAATTAGATTAAGTTTGGAAATGGGGAAGGAGATTTTTTTATATATAACATTATCATTCATTTCCGCACATTCACGCACTTCGTCGGCATCTTCAACAACTTTTCTTCAAAAAGCCATAACTTCTTCATCCGGAAGCTGTTTTCAGAATCGTTTTCTTTTTAATCATTGTAATTTTTCGAGATCTTTCCATTGGAACACTTAGTTTCAGCATCTACAGCTTCAATTTCTATTAAAATGGAAAGTCCATGTCAAGTTATTCTTAACAACACCAATTACTTCCAATGGTGGTCCTACATTGTGGATTTACTTAGAAGTAAAGGTCTTTATAGAATAGTCTCAGGTCAAGAAACCAAACCTCAAGATGAAGGTAGGGCAGCCAAATGGGAAAATATGCAAGATCAAGCACGTGGGTTGATAGGGATGTCTATTTCTCCAGACCTTAGATTCCATATCGCAAAACTTGATACTCCTAATGAAACAAGGAAACAACTCATTAAAGTTTTTGGAATTAAAAATGAAATTAGAGCCCATCAACTCGAAAATGAGTTGCTTACATTGGACCCCAATAATTTTTCTTCCATTGAAGATTTTTTGTCCAAGTTCAAGACCCTTATACTTATCTTGGAAGGTGTTAGGGTTAAGAAAGAAGATGGTAGCCTTATCTATTACATTCTTACTAAGTTGGGACCAACCTACTCTGTGTTTGTTTCCACCTTCCATTCTATTAGAGAAGCCTTTATTTCTCAAGGAAAAGACTACAAGTCCCCCTCTTTTGATGCCTTTTGTGATTCTTCAATAAGAGAACAAGAAAAACTCTTATATCTTGGTCTTCTTAATCTTGGAAACTTTTCTAAGAAAGGCTTAGCCTCCCAGCAGCAACCAAATTCAAAGAATCCTAAGAAGCAGTATCCTAAAAATAATGGTCTTAAACCAAACAAGGGTCCTAAGCAATTTCAATCTCAAAATGAAAAATCATTTCAAAAAAATGATAAAGCAAATAAAAACAAAGGGAAGAAGACTAATAGACATTACCACTTTTGTGATCGAGATGGCCAGGTAGAATCCAAATGCTTTAAGAAGATGGAATCCTTGGAAGCAACAATGAAGAAGCATAACATCCATTCAGAGCACTCTTAACCTTCAACTTCATCTTCAGGAATAACACTTTCTACATGTGGTTGTCAATCATCTCGGTCTAGTTATGCACCAAATGTATCTTCTTCTTCTCATTCTCATGAGTGGCTCATTGATTCTCGAGCGTCTTATCACATGGCCAAAAACAAAGCCATGTTTTCTTTTTTAAATGATTGTAACACCAAAATATATATGTTGGTGATGATAGATCTCTTAGTGTTGTAGGGACTGGAACTGTTCATCTAGAAAATGGTCAATTTAATGATGTATTATGTGTTCCAACCTTATCCTACAACCTTCTATCTGTATATCAGATAACTCATTCAGGTGAAAGTAAAATCACTGAATTTTCACCTCACGATGTTGTAATTAAGGACCTAAGAGATCTTAGACATATTTTAGATACTGGCATTGCTAATGATTTGACAAGGTTGTATAATTTTAACAAATTTGGGTCATCAAATCTTCCCTCGGTATTTGTTGCTCATAAAAATGAAGTGAACAAACTTTGGCATGAGTGATTTGGTCGCTTAAACTATTGCTTCCTTCAGAATCTATGTAAAGAAAATATGGTGACAGGTCTTCCAATGGTATCTTGCAGAGATGGTGTTTGTTTTGGATGTGTACTCTGAAAACATCATCAGGATAGTTTTGAAAAACGTGCCTCTTGGCACGCCTCAGCCCCTTTACAGCTTCTGCATAGTGATTTATGTGGTCCACTTCCAGTTATTTCATTTTCTGGGTACAAGTATTTCTTAACTTTCATTGATGCTTTCTCCAGACGCACTTGGGTATACTTCTTAAAACTCAGGAGTGAAGTATTTAACATGTTCTTGGCCTTTAAGGCCTTTGTTGAAAAACAATATGGACCTCAAATTCTTAAGCTAAGATCTGATAATGGCGGAGAATATGCTAACAACAAATTCATCAACTTTTGCACTGAGAATGGAATTCAAATGAAACATACTATTCCATATACTCCACAAAAAAATAGTGTCGCTGAAAGGAAGAGTCACACCTTAAAGGAAATGGCTAATTGTATGCTTCAATCTAAAGGACTTAGTCTTAATTTTTGGGTAGAAGCAATTAACTGTGCAAATTACATAGTAAATCGCACTCCTACTAAAGTTTTAAAGAATATCACTCCAGAAGAAGCATGGAGCTCAATTAAACCAAATGTAAGTCACTTTCGTGGTTTTAGATGTGAAGAATGGGTCCATATTCCAGATGAGAAACATTAAGCTTTAGAACCTAAGAGTGAAAAATGTATTTTTGTTGGATGTTCTAAAGATATCAAAGGATATAGACTTATTCCTCTTAAGTCCAAAAATGTTATCATTAGAAGAGATGTAAAGTTTGCTGAAAATATATTGGCCTACGACGCTAGTTCGGTGGATGTGCCACCTCTCTCTATCCCTTCTACTTCTAAAAATATTTCTTCTTTAGATGATGACATAGAGGATGACAATCCTCCCCCACCTTCTCAGGATCCTTCTTTAGCTCCTCAACTTCCAAAATGGGTCCGTGCTACTTGGGATGCAGCAGGTGCTCTTGTCGGTGATCCTACAGATCAACAAAGTACACGTTCTCAGTTTGATAGAGCCTCTTCTTTACTGTCTCAAGCTTCAACGAATTATGATCCTGACACCTTTGCATAAGCTTCATGCCATCCAGATTGGGACACAAATATAAATGAAGAATATCGTTCATTATTTGCAAATGATACATGGGATCTTGTTCCTCTTCCGAAGGGACGAAAACTTGTTAGATGCAAATGAGTTTATAAAACCAAGTATGGACCAGATGGACAAGGTTATAAACATAAACCTCATCTTGTTGCTAAGGTTTTTTCACAAGTTGAAGGCATTGACTATACTAAAACCTTCTCCCCTATTGCCAAAATGAACTCTATACTCCTTGTTCTTTCCCTTGCTACCTCTTTCAAATGGGAAGTCCATAAGATGGATGTTAAATCTGCCTTCTTGTATGGGGACTTGCATGAAGAAATCTATATGGAACAACCTACTAGCTTTATAAAAATAGACTCCAGCCTTATATGTCACTTAAGAAATCCCTTTATGGTCTCAAGCAAGCCCCTCGAGCTCGGTATGCCAAAATGGATAGCTTTCTCTTAGAAACTGACTTTTCTAGGTGTCATTCTGACAATACTGTCTACACCAAGAAAGTGGGCAAGTCTCTTATTATTATTGTTCTTTATGTTGATGAGCTTATCCTTATTGGTAGTGATCCCAACCTTATAAACCATGTGAAGTCTAGCCTTAAAAATAAGTTTGAAATGACACACTTAGGACACTTGCATTATTTTCTTGGTCTTCAAGTCTTGCAATCTAAGGAAGGTATTTCCCTTTCCCAATCCAAGTATGTATGTGATATTCTATGCCATTTTCACATGTAAGACTGTGAGCTAGCCCTTTCTCCCTTTCAGTCTTGAGCCAAACTTTCAGTCACTTGTATTTCCCCTGAATTTGATGCTACCTTATACCATCAACTTGTAGGAAAACTTTTGCATTTGACCCATACTCGTCCTGACATTTCCTTTGACGTTGGCCTTATTGCTCAGTTTATGCAAAACCCACATGAAATTCATTGGAAAGCAACTAAAAGAATGCTTCATTATGTTCAAGGCACAGTTCAGTTTGGGATTCATTACAGTGTAGAACCATATCCTCTATTGGTTGGTTTCACTGATTCCAATTGGGCTGGTGGCCCTAATGATCGGAAGTCTACTACAGGTTATGTGTTGACTCTTGGTTCAGGACCTATTACATGGGCTTGCAAGAAACAAAGTGCCATTTCTATTTCTTTAGTAGAAGCAGAGTATCATGGTATCGTAGAAGCTAGTAAGGAAGCCCTATGGCTTCGTCAAATCTTGTAAGAGTATGGCTTTCACTAGCAGCATCCGACTACACTTTGGTGTGATAATCAAAGTGCCATTCAACTATGCAAAGATCCAATCCAACATCAATGCATCAAACACATTGAACTACACATGCACTTCATTGGAAAGCTCATTCATGATCATGTTCTTGAAGTGCAATATTGTTCCATAGATGATCAAGTTGCAGACATCTTTACAAATGCTCTCACAGAGGCGAAATTTACTAAACTTCGATTTATGGTTAGAGCTCAGGAAGTTGTCACTAATGGGGGATATGTTCTAATGCCTCCTTCCTTATCCTATCCCAAGTTTTTCTTAAGGGGGGATGTTAGGGTATTTTGACACATAGCAAACAGTTAAGTATAACTTGGTCTAGTGTAGAGTTAGATAAAGTGTGTTTCTTTACTATGTACTTTTGTAACTTACAATCTGAAGGTCACGATATGTTCTAGACATGAAGTGATCTGACGGTTCATTCTCTCCTCGGTATTACTGACACTTGATCCATGGCTTAACACCAAATTGGTCCATGATCTCTATTTAAAGAGCATGGAGGGTCATTTGTAGGGTAACCATTCATGAGAGAAGCTTATGTAAATTTTCGTTCTTTTATTAATAAATTGCCTGAAGTGGCTGTGTTGGCTCAGGCCGTGGACTGCTTCCCTCTTTGAGGGATTTAACCACGTCAAGAATATTGGTGTATTGATCTGTGATCTATTTGTGATCATTGTCCTTTGGTGTTCTGTATGAGGAACTTACCCTGTAAATTCCTACAAATACATACCCAACATTATATTCAACTTGGAAAAACTATTGACTTCATTTAACCTTGGTGTGAATCCACTTTTATGAGATGAAGGCATGAATACATGGATGATTAATATTTTTGACAAAATGAGAATTTTATTATTAATTAAAAAATAATATTTCTGTATGTTAATCACATTACAATGTCTCCTTGGGTAGGTAGGAAGGGACAAATATTCACCTTGATAGCACGTTTCTTAGGACACGAAAAGTTATATATTCACTTAACAACTATGTATTGCAATAAGATATGATATTTGCTTAACTAAATTGCTAACAATAGCAATATGAATTACATGTTTCACCATGTGAATGTTCTCACCTAACAAAGTCATGTATACACATACAATTCCAAATACTCTTTACGTCATTTAATGTGAAAATCAAAATCATTGTGTAGGCAATTTTTTTAGTATTTTCATTTTTAGCGTTTTTTAAAGTTTGGTATTAGTGAGGTTAAATCATGGTCATGTTTAAAAATAATATTTGAATAGGGAAGGGAATTGAACTGGCGATTTAATATTTAGGAGTGTCTTAACAACACAATCAATCACTATTTGTCCAAGACCCCGTGAACCATTTTCATTCTCAGTTGATATTATTGTCAACATGTATATGATATTTGTTATTTATTTGGAAAATTTTTGTATATATATATATATATTATAATTTTATATTTATTTGTAAATTTATTACATAATAAGTTAATAATTAAAGATGATGAATTTGATAAAGGTAATCATCTTATACAATTTTAAATTAGGTAATAATATTATATAGCTTGAGTGGGCCTAATGGTTAAGAGCATGTGTTTCCTCCTAAGAGGTCACAGGTTCAAAACCAGAGGGGGTAGAGTATGTATGCCTTCATAGAATTAGCAGTCAAATCATTGTGTGGAGGTGGGTCGTGACCTTAAAAATGGTTAATAATAACAAAAATTAAAAAACAAAAATGACAATTTTAACAAATAATCCATAAACACTTATTTGATAACTCTTAACAAACATTCCCTAAATTATAATTTCTATCTTCAAATTTTGTATTTCCTAGTTACTCAATTTTCATTCCAACAAGTACGATGAATAATTCTTAATCCCTAATTGTTATATAGGGAAACATTTTGAGGTTGAAAATGTATCACAAAGTTCAGAAAATTTGGTGAATCTGTTTATAATATATTTGTGAAAATGTTTTTTGCGATTTTTAAAGTAAAATATTTTTATGTTATCAAATTATATGAATAATCTTTTGAAAAAATGGAGATTGAGGAATATCGTTTTGGAAAAAGTATGCAAAATTAGTCTATATATGAAATTTACCACCTAAAATTTTCTCTACTTATATACTAACCAATAATCCCTATCCCCTATATACATAACACAATATAAATTACTTATTAGTTAAGTATTTTTATGAAGAATTTTATTAATAACCGAATTATTTATTTCTTTTAATAAATACAAATTGTTTTTAATATATATATATATATATATATATATATATATATATATATATATATATTCTTATTAGCTTTTATAAATATTGATATCATCATCTCATTTACATCTTCATTAGATCCTAGCTTAACATAGTAAGTGACTTAGGGCCTAAGTCGTAGGTTTCATCTCCCAACCATGTTTAATGTCACAAGACCTATCCTAGTGCTCAAAAACTCATAATGGAACCCATACATATAGTTTGAGTATAAGAAACCTTCTAGATGCCATATGCGGTGATTGAAGGCATCATGCATGATCTCATAGACCTAAATTATTTCTTTAGTTCCCAAGGCCCATGTTTTCTTTTCTAAGAATTTCCAAGAGCTCAAGACCCATAACAAGTGTTTAAATCACTATAATGACTTCCATACCTCTAGTTAGAATCCAAAGCTCCCTTTAAGAATTCATAAGTGGTGGTTCAAGGCCTTGTTCATGCCCCCTAAGCTCAATCAACCACATTTGGGGATGAAGAACTAAATTTCCTCCTTGGTCATGGTCATAAACCTAAATCATACATATGGTTATCAAAACCTTATATATATATATATATATATATATATATATATATATATATATATATATATTTTGAGATGAAGAACTAAATTTCCTCCTTGGTCATGGTTATAAACCTAAATCATATATATGGTTATCAAAACCTTATATATATATATATATATATATATATATATATATATATATATATATATATATATAGCATCATTTAGAGGCCAATGATTCATTAGGGATGTCATGTGTGGTGGTTTGAGACCTTGTACATAGTTTTGAAGCCCTCAAAAACTTCCATCAGGGCCTAAGGGTCTATTTCCTCCCTTGATCATGTGTAGGGCCTAAAGACCATGCATAATGCTAAAAACCTCATATTGTTTCCCATATCTCCACATGGAGGAAAAACATCACTTTTCCATATCCTATGTGGTGATTTGACTCACTATTCATGGATTAGATCCTTTAACCCCAAAAACCTCTTTTATGGCCAATGACTTGATTTTATTATCTGAACTATGTCTATGTTCATAAGATTGATCCATGGGGCTCAAAAATTCCCTAATGGAACCCTTATATATACTTGGATGATAACTAATCCTTACTAAGAACATGTATGTGATGGTTTAACGGATAACTCACAGCCCTTAGTGAGACTTGTAGTCTTCCTTTAGTGTCTAAGGACAAGGTTTCCTCTCTTAACCATGTTTAGCCCCCCTGAAACTTGTTTTTATTATGGAAATTAATTTAATGGAACCCATATCCTCTGTTCAAGGTTAAATATCCCCTCGAGAGGTCATATATCTTGGTCATAAGTCTCATTCATGGCTCTTGAGCCCCATTAACATTGTTTAAGCCTAAGGATTGGATTTCCTCCCTTTCCATGGTTAAGACCCCATAACTCACACATGGTTCTCAAAACCTCATAATACACTAATATCCCCACTCACAAGCCAAATATTAGTTATAGAGACCATATGTGGTGTTTCAAGGCCTTGTGCATAACTCATGAGCTATTGAAGATTCCATTCATGCTTAAAGTGATGTTTCCTCCTCAACTATGTCTAAAGCTCTAATAGTATCCTTAATCCTCAAAACCTCATAATGATGTTATTTTTTCAATTAAAAGATCAATAACCCATTTTGCAAGTCATGTGTGGTGGTTTAAGGTGTTTTCCATGCTGTTTTAGCACTATAATATAATTTAGTGTATGTCTGTTAGGTTTCATCCATTGACCCATCCTTAGTACTAAAAACCTCCTAATAGCATCCATATTTATACTTGGAGGTTAAAAAACCATCATGATGTCATTATGTGGTGCCCCAATGCATCATTTTTTATGCTAGTGACCTACATCATTTCGTTAGTTCATAAGGCTAAAGTTTCATCCTCCAACCATGTCCAAAGCCATGAGATCCACACTTGACACTCAAAAAAAGTCTAATGAAACCGACATTCCATTTAAAATGCAAACAATCATGTTAAGATATCATATGTGTTAATTGAAGGTATTGTTCATGGATGTCATGTGCTACCAATTCATTTAGGTATCTAAGGAATGGGTTCCCCCCCCCTACTATGGTTAAGGCCCCAATATATGCATAGTTCTTAAACATCAAAAATGTATTATAGTCCCCACGTCCTCACTCAAAGGATAAACATTGGTTAAAGAGGCACTATGTAGTTGATTTGAAGCTTAGGGGGGATTATAGTCTAAGTTCAGATGTAGAAGTCATAAAATCATATTTTTACATAAAAGGGAGTTTTATAGATATGTAAATGACAAAGTAAAACCTAATTAGAATTTAATCCATCAATAAGACACCTTATAAGAAGGAAATATGAAGAGAGTGAATGTTGAGAAGAGGAGGTCCCAAAATTGGCCTCATTGGATTAATGGTTCTTCTTAATGGAATCCTTCTTCTCCATCTCTCTCTCTCTCCCTCTATTTTTGATGTATTCAGTTCTTGCATTTATCTCAATGTTACTGTGATTATTTTCATGGAAGATTTGGATGTTTTCTTTCCTTCTCTCTCAAAATTCAAGCCTTCTTGGTCTTAGCCCCCAAGATCTAGATCATTGATATCATAACAACTTACCACTGAATGGGAACCAAGTTTTGAAAAATATTTTAGTATCAAAGTTTTGCAATATTCTCTAACCTCCTTTTCAAAGTTTTGAGGTCCATTTATTGGGCCATACATTCTACGTATCATTGTTAGTATATAAGTATTACATGGATTTCAACACATGGATCTTCATTCACCATTGTAAGAGCATTCTTACATGGATTCACTACATCCAAAGGTCTACAACTCAGAGGTTCCATGACCTTTGTTAGCAACCCATGTTGCTTTATAAACCCTTGGAATCCTTTATGTCCCTCTACACTTTGTGTTCTCACATTCGTTGTTATTGAAAATTTATGAAACCATGCCATAAGTTAAAAAAAATATGTATGCAAAATCTAGAAGTTTGGCTGGCCTCATTTCAACCATTTCTTAGCTTTCCTATGGTGGTATGTTCACCATAGAAGAAAAATAATGGATGAAACATAGGGAAAAAATATTGATCAAATTTCATGTAGGTGCCACAATATATATATATATATATATATATATATATATATATATATATATATAACATTTCAGAGGGTGCACAATATCTCATTTTAAATAATATTTTGATAGGTCAAATGGGTTTTTAAGGGAATTTAATTTTGTTTCCTAGTTTGAGATATATCATCAATTGAATTCACACATGTTTGTAAATTTGTGGGGTCCTGCATACCTTGAGTTGAATTAACCATTGACCTACCTAATCCACTAAACTAGGTAATCTACTTAAACCAACCCTATGATAGACCTAATTTATATGTTAACCCACTCACATACCAAAACCACTCTTCTAACCTACATAATCTACTAACCTACCCAACCTATAACTTAATGCATGAACCTAATATATAGAATTAACACCACCAATCCAACTTGACCAACTTATCATCGCTACCCTATCTACCACACAAACCTATAGCATATACCCCTATTGACGGTGCTGGACTCGCCAACATTCAGGGGATCACCCTGGTATGAAGTCCCAACTAGACATCGCACCGTTTGGTGTGGGAGTTCCATCCGATATGATGGCCTGGTTTCCATTATCTTAAATTTTTTCCTTAGCTCTTGCTTGTTAGCATAGGAGAGTGGTCTTCTTTGTCTTCAAGTAATGAGGTTCACATGCCTGGTGATTGATAGTGTTACTTGTGTCAAGGTTCTTTCACCGGAGAGAGAAAGTGTGGGAGTGAGTCCCAAGTCAGATGGGAGGAAACCCAACTCAGTTAGGAAAACACAACACATCAGGACATGTGCAACTTCTAGAGGATGAATCCACGCAGATGAGGTAGTCACAACACACAAGGGAAGATATCACGTACAACACTCAGCGGGAAATCCACACGAGTGCGATAGTCGTTATAGAGAGTTTACGTGAATGGTTTTGTCTGATGTTCGAGAGGTAACCAACATGGGCAGGACAATGTTAACAACTTATACAACACATTTTCATTAGTATATATGTATTAGAACAATTGAATGAATCCAAGTGTTAAAAACAGGTTAAAGCAACATGCATTACAAGTGTTCAAGATGAATCTTATAAACAGTTACAACACATGTGTGAAAACGTGTTGGCTTGTTAGTAGGCTTCTGAATTAAGTGAAAGTTCCAAGACACATCGATACACCATACATCACTAACCCCGTGGGCAAGGTGTTGGAGCCACTACTTATTCCTCAAAGAAAATATTTCAAACTCTCAAGGCTATGTGGTAGAAGCCAAGGTGAAAAATTCCTTTGCATGTACAAATTAGGAGGTATCTATAGCCAAGGGTGAAACTGACCCTTGTCGTTGTTCGACTTCCCTCATGACTGTTTGACTTCCATGACCTTTCAAATCTACATGAATATTCATATGACAAGTGGGTATCTTGGACATCCACGTTACATTACATTGATTAACAGTATGGCCCACAGTAGAGATGTGGATGACATGACCCATGACAATATTCGACATGACAGTGCTAGTACATTCGTGCTGTTGTTGGTGTCCATGTCGAGCTATAGTGTTGCTAGGTGATGGATGTACTCATGGTGTGTCACAAATTCTCCTCCGCATGGCAAGGTGCACGGAGTCTTCGATGGTCGTTGGGTTCGTTTGATGTTGCATTCACATGTTTCTCCTTTCTTGTATGTTGACATGATTGACAGGCTCATTTGTTTGTGAAAAGTGTATTCTCATCCATGCGTTCGCCCATGAACCCATCTTCGCATGTTTGTCCATTTGTCCGTCTTTGAATGCATCTTTGCATGATTGTCCATTCATGAGCACATCTCTTTGCATGCATCATTTGTTCGTCCGTTCGTGAATAGGTCATCTTGCATGTACTCCCCTTTTTCATCCCATCTGTCATCGTGCCATGTTTGTTTGTGTACCTGTATCTGCAGTCACTCATGATGAGATGACATCAAATCCATAAACCTCCTAGTCTACCATGATGCATGATCGTTTCGGATGCAGGTGACTGGGAGAGAGGAAAAGGTTACGAAACTGCGCAAGGCAAGCTTCGAGCTGGGATGGAGGCTTCGATCACTGTTGGTAAGAACTGTGCGGAATTCACTGGGAGATGGTGACGGGAAATTTGGATCAAAAGTGACTGTCCACAGGATTTGGCTCAGCTGGAGAAAAAATCTGTGCAATTTTTTAGAGGAGCAATCCGGGGTGTAGTAAGGTTGGGTAGACAAAATCTGCACAATTTCTATAAGGAGCGGGTAGTGGGAGCTTGGCAGCAAAAATTACGCAATTCCTGGAGGGAACTGGAAGCAAGCTGTCGGGAGCTTGGCAGGAAAAACTATGCAATTCTTGGAGGGAATTAGCAGAAGGCTCCCAGGAGCTTGGAAGTAAAAACTGCACAATTCTTGGCAGGAACTAGTAGCAGGCTACTAGGAGCTTGGCAGCAAAAACTGTGCAATTCCTAGAGGGAATTGGCAACGGGTTGTTGGAAACTGTTGGCTGGAAAAACTATGCTGATGCGGGGAGGCTGGCCTGCTGATCACCTCCACACAATTTCTTATCTAAGTGGACTTCTAGGCAGTAGAGGGCTTTCTCATGAAATCTATGCAGTTTTCTAGGTGAGCAGCCGACCTGCTGACTAGTGGGCCGGCTGGGAAAACTGCGCAATTTTCTAAGGGAGACAGGGATGGGCACTGGGTGTCTATCCAACCTATCTGTGCAATTTTCTCAGTCAATGGAACGTGCATGGTCTGCAGCCTCTATGTAATTTTTTAGGGGAGTCAGTCTCAGGGTGACTACCGGGTCAAACTCTCTGGTTGACCAATAGGAGGGTTGATTGATTTGTTGGAAATAATACTGAGAGGGGGGGTGAATCAGTATTATTAAATTCTTTTCACTATACCTTCCAGATTTATAATTCAATTTATTCTTCAGATGTTGACCATTAATTTGTATGTCAGTACCATATAATAATGAACAAGAACAAGAAAAACAGATAGTCACACCAAAGAACACCAGATATAATGTGGAAACCCAATGTGGGTGGAAACCACCTGCTGCAATATGTCTCTATCTTCTTTCAATTAGAAACTTCTTTTTACAATGATTCTGTACTGGTGCAGTCCTTTACCAGTACGTAGGCTACAACCTGCAGAGAGCTACAACCCTCTCTCGTTTTCCATACTCTCCTGGAAGGGAGCTACAACCCCCTCAGCTCTTGTACTAGCTGAGCTACTAGTACGTAGGTGCTGACCTACTTCTTTTCTTCCAGGGACCACGTTTCATAAATTTTCAGACTGGATCCAAGAACATCAAATAATCATGAAGTACATGTGAATCAACTAATCTCCTTTTACAATCAACTAATGAATCAACCAATAGCTTCTCAGAATGCAGTAACCAGAAAAGAAATACCAGTAATCTAAACCCAGAACTCTACAGCAATAGAAAAAAGGCAGCCAACAAATATTTCAAGAAAAGTCTGCAACTTCACCAATAGAAACCTGCGAATATCCGCACTTCTGCTGTGTCTAGCCTGCGCAGCTCCGCACCTGCTCTGTCTACTCGACAGCGCACCTCCACACCTGATCCATCTACTGAACTATGTACCTCCGCACCTGCTCCATCTACTGGACTGTAGACCTATGAACCTGCGCCGTCTATTGGACTGCGGACCTCCGCACCTGCGCCGTCTACTGGACTGCGGACCTCCGCACTTGCGCCGTCTACTGGACTGCGGACCTCTGCACCTGTGCCGTATCTCACCTACAGACCTCCGGATATAAACACTTTATCAATCCTCAGTTGTACCCGAGTCTGTCGAATTCACAGATCTGATCATGTGCCAAAGAGACCTCGACTTATCAGTAGATCCGCCTTATAATTCACGGTTTTCTCCTTGATTCAGATCTAGCTTCACAAACTGATTACCAATAGTTCAGGTCTTAAGATATTCAATATTCACAAGTGTCTAGGCCAAATGATCTCCTTCCCCTTTTAGAGTCTAGGCCTTTCTCAAACCATGGACCAAAACCATTGAGAAACAATACCAAGGACTCAATACTTGGGTTCAACTCTTTTGAATGCAATACCACAGACCAAAACCATAGGATCAAAAACGTCGGAATAAATACCTAGGATCAATCATAAACATTCCCACGTGCATGCGATTCTCTACATGAAAGTGAGTGAATTTGATGTCTGCACCTTTTGTTTGGAGAACTTGCGGGTATGTCCGCACTTCTTGTTCGAGGCACCTGCGGGTCCGCAGCTTTTGCTAGGCGCACCTGCGGGTATCTCATTTTCTATCATTTTGAGAGCCTGAATAGTGATTTGCCACTTGAGTGAGTTGCCATCAAGGACGACACCTGTGCCATAGTGCCAAACCTGAGTCATATTGCCAACAATCTCCCCCTTTGGACTTGATGGCAACCCCAAGATCCTCAAAGTCATTCTCCCCCTTTGTCATCAAGGGAAAAGGGTTATGCTCCCCCTGAGAACATGCTGAAAACTCTGCTTTGCTGTGCTGATTGTGCTCCCCCTGACTGTAGGCCAGATCTGTAAAATAATTTTTCTTCAAGAAGAACCATAACCCACCATACACCATAAGTGACCTTCCTATCACCAAAAGACTCTATACATACATTCATCACCCAACAAAGTGGGGATCATCCTCCCAACCAAGTGGGGTTACATCAGAAATTTACATATGACAACCAAGTACATTATATCATTCATCCCAAACATAGGCCGTTACATGACCTTGACAAAATAAATATAAGACATAGAGACAAAACATTAGCAGCAATATTCAGATCAGCATCCATGTTCTCCTTCTGTACTTTCTCCTCCAATATCTTCTACAATAATGCCAACAATGCATTATTAGTAGAATATATGCTCCCCCTGAACCTGTGCCATTTGGTCTTTGACCAATCCATAAACCGGCAAATGTACACGTATACTCCATATGAAACTCCCGTACAACCAACAATCTCTGAAATAGACAAGATTCAACAACAAGATGATGCATCAACTACCCCCAGCTTTTGCCTGAGGTATTCAAAGGTCTCCTTGGGCAGCGGTTTGGTGAGTATATCAGCAACTTGTTCCTTAGAGGGAACATACTCCAACTTGACCTTTTGTTCAAGCACTTGTTCCCGAAGAAAATGATATTTGATAGGTATATGCTTGGTCTTTGAGTGCATGACTGGGTTCTTTGAAATGCTGATAGCACTTGTATTATCACATAGGATGGAGATAGGTGGAGTACAAGTGATTTGAAAGTCTTGCAAAGTTTGCATCATCCAAAGAAGTTGTGTGCAACAAGATGCAGCAGCCACATACTCTGCTTCAGCTGTAGATAATGCTATTGAACTCTGTTTCTTGCTGAACCAAGATACTAATCTGGAACCCATGAAGAATGCACCACCACTAGTGCTTTTTCTGTCATCCATGCTTCCGGCCCAATCTGCATCTGTATAAGCATGAAGTGTGAGATCTGTATCTCTAGGATACCATAATCCATAGTTTTGAGTTCCTTGAAGATACTTGAAGATTCTCTTAACTGCCTGAAGATGAGTTTCCTTTGGATTTTCCTGAAATCTTCCAACTATTCCCACTGCATGCATGATGTCTGGTCGGGTACCTGTCAAATAAAGCAGACTTCCAATCATGGATCTATAAGTTGGTTGACGCACTGCTACTGATTCATCATTTGCACTGAGGCTGCATCCTGTAACCATAGGGGTACATACTGGTTTCAAATCTTCCATGCCATATTTCTACAAGATCTGCTTGAGGTACTTGGTTTGGGATAAAAAGATACTGCCCTCATTTTGTTTAATTTGTAGACCAAGAAAATATGTCAGCTCTCCAAGCAATGACATTTCGAATTCTTCCTGCATTACCAAGGCAAAGTTTTGACTCATAGCTTCTTCATTGTTGCCAAAGATAATATCATCTACATACACAACAAGTATTAACAATTTGTCTTTTTCAATTTTTATATAAAGATTGTTATCTGCTGATCCTTTTGAAAAACCTTGTTGATGAAGGTATTTGTCCAAATGATAGTACCAAGCCCTTGGAGCCTGTTTAAGACCATAGAGAGCCTTTTTTAGTCTACATACACGATTTGGATCATTCCCAAGGATGAAACCATCTGGTTGCTCAATGTACACTTATTCTTCTAAGTCTCCATTCAGAAAGGTTGATTTCACATCCATTTGAAATACTTTGAACTTTTGAAAGCTAGAGAGAGCAAGGAACATTCTGATGGCCTCAAGTCTAGCAACGAGAGCAAAAGTTTCTTCAAAGTCTACTCCTTCTTGTTGAGCATACCCTTTACAAACAAGTCTGGCCTTGTTTCTAATTACTTCCCCATTTTCAAACAACTTGTTTTTGAAGATCCATTTTGTCCCTATGACATTCTTATTTTTTGGTCTAGGAACCAACTCCCAAGTGTTGTTCTTTTCGATTTGCTCAAGTTCTTCATCCATTGCCTTGACCCAACATTCATCTTTGCATGCCTCTTTTACATTTTGTGGTTCAGTGGAGGAGAGTAATGCCAAATAGCTTGAAGCTTCTGCAATTGTTCTTCTTGTTTGTATACCTGCCTCTTTCTGCCCCAAAAATTGAGATTCTGGATGATTCTTCTGAATGTACCTGGATGGAATCTTATCTTCTATCCTTATCTATTCTTCTGGTGCCTCATGGGTTTCTTCTTCATCATGAATCTGATTTGATGTTGATGGATAGTCCTCATCATCTTCGAAGTCTTCAGATCTTACATGCCTGGGAGTGTTTTCTTTTTCATCCACCACTACATCAATGCTGTCGAAAATTCTTCCAAGCCTTTTATTGTAACATTTGTATGCTTTGTTGTGAGGAGAATAACCAAGGAGAATGCCTTCATCTGCTCTAGGTTCAAACTTGCCAAGATTTTCATCATTATTTTTAATATAGCATTTGCTTCCAAAAATTTTGAAATGTTTTACTGAAGGAGTCTCACCATACCAGAGTTCATGAGGAGTTTGAGTGCTGTTCACCCAGATATTTGTCTTGTTGAGAATAACAACTACAACAAATGCGGCTTCACCCCAGAAGGTTGCGGGAGTTCTAGACTCATCAAGCATAGCACGAGCCATTTGTTGAACCGTTCTGTTCATCCTTTCCACTACTCCATTTTGCTGAGGAGTCCTAGCTGTAGAGAATTCCCTTCTTATTCCATGTTCTTCACAAAAATCGAAAAATTCATTTGAGGTAAACTCCCCACCTCTATCAGACCTGAGGCATTTGATTTTGTGACCTGATTCGTTCTCCACCAAGGCTTTGAATAATTTGAAATTTTCAAAGGCTTCGTCTTTGTGCTTCATAAGTCCTATCCAACACATCCTAGAAAAGTCGTCAATGAGTAATATGAAATATTCTTCTCCTCGAGGTGACCTTTTCCTAGATGGGCCACATACATCAGTATGGACAAGTTCAAGTGGCCTGCTAGCTGATCCTTCCTTCTCAAGGAAGTTAGTTCTGGTTTTCTTACCAAACTGACACAATTTGCAAATTGTATTGTCTGGAAGACCACGAACTGCCTGGTATTTACATGCTTTCCTTATCTGTGAGAAGCTAAGATGCCCCAATCTTCTGTGCCATAACCAGTGTTCATCGTTCTTGCTTAGATAGCATTGATGTTGTCCTTCTTTGAATATGTATAAATTATTTGGAGTCCTTATGCCTTTGATTACTATTTTTCCTGTATCAAAATCACGAACACTACATCCATTTGATCGAAATATTACCTCCATTCCTTGATCACACATCTGACTGACACTCAATAAATTATGCTTTAACCCATCAACATACATAACATTTCCAACTTTGACCTTTTCTTTCAACTGAACAGAACCTTTACCTTTTATGAGCGCAGGGGTGTCATTTCCAAATGAGACCTTCTTCTCCTTCTCTAAGGCACTATATGACTGAAGTTTTTCTTTATCACCCATCATATGTTTCGAACATCCACTGTCGATGTACCATTGATTTTCTTGCCCTTCTGCATATAAGGCTATACCACATATTTCTGGTTGTGGTTCTTTCATTCTCCATGTTTTGGAATTTGAGGCTTGTTCCTTTGTTTTCCGAAACCTGCTCCTGCATTCGGAATCTTCATGACAGAAGTTGTTACAAATAGAACATTCAATTTCATTCTCAAGGGCATAAAAGTTATTGTAGGTTCTTTTCATGATCCCAGTCATACTTCTTTGTTGTTGATCTTCTCTAGTCATGATTGTCTTATAGGCAACACATTGAGCTGCTTTGTGACCAAAGTTATGACAAGAAAAACATTGGCCATTGAATGAACTCCTGCGATTATCAAATCTACCAACCAACCGATTGTAGTTTCTACTGACATCCATTCTTGAGGCAAATTGGGAAGATTTTACCTATGGCTGGTTGTAGCTTCTGTTCATCCTTAAGGTGGATTGCCCCTGATTTACCTGGTAGTATTTGTTCATTCTTGAGGTAAATTGTCCCTAATTTACCTGGTGATTTCTATTTGACCTTTGCTCACTCCTCCTTGCTACATCAAGATAACTTTTGGAAGTGGATGGTTACTGCATTTGAGATGCTTCTTCATTATATCCCAGACCTGTCTTGATTAGTGGAGAACATTGCGCATTGATAATCTCATCTAGAGTTTCAGATCCTTTAACAAATCTAAGATTAAGAGCTTTTGTTTTCTCAATCTCTTTTCTAAGACTAACAACTTCACATTCTAATTTTTCATGAAGTTTTTCTTTTTCATCCAGTTGGAATTGTAGAGTATCAATAATCATATTTTTCTCTTCTAAACAAATTTTGAGTTTAGAAATCTCTCCATACATACCTTCTTCATCTATAGCATCCATGAAATCATCATCTTCAAAGGCCATTAAAAGTCTATAATTGTTACCTTGTTCATCTTCATCACTATTTGAAAGTCCATCACTGTCTTCATGAGTGTAATAGCTTTTCTTATTTACATTCTGTTTCTTGTTCCATCTGACAGGTTCCTTACCTTTATCAAGCTTATCTTTATGAGGACACTTTGCAACATAGTGACCGACTCTTCCACAAGCAAAGCATTTGAAAAGTAACTTACCTCTGAATCTTCCAGCACCTCGTTGAAGGTTCTTGACAAAATTTGATACTTCGTCTTCTTCTGATAGATGTCCTGACTCATAGTAATATCCTTTGCCTGAAGCCTTGAATGCAGCTTCTATTATGTCTGATGGTCCTCCTTTCCTCATTTCGTAAGCAGTCAGAATTCCGTGCAGCGGTGACATGGTAAGGTTTCGTAGATTCTCTTTTTCTTCTATTGCAGAAAATTTAGATTCAAACTTAGGGGACAAAGATCTTAGAACCTTTTCAACCACGAAAACCTCTTTTATTTCTTCACCCAAGTTTTTCATAGAGTTAACAATCTCATCTACATGAAGGAAATAGTTAGCCACACTTTCATCATTGTGCATTCTGAGATTTTCATACTGAATTCTGAGGGTTTGAAGTTTTTCTCGTTTTACCTGCTCATCTCCTTCATAGCTCAGAACAATCTTGTCCCATATTTCTTTTGCGGATTTATACTGCATAACTTTGACGAATTCTGATTGAGATAGACATCCCAATAGAGTATTGACAACCTTTGCATTTGTTTCATATTTCTTCTTACCAGCCGAATCTGTAGGAGTTGTGGATGGAAAAGTGTACCCTGTATCTATGATATCCCAGACTTCTGTACTGAGAGATTGAAGATATGCTGTGACTCTTACCTTCCAATAGATGAAGTTGGTCCCATCAAAAATTGGTGGCCTGATCGATGTTTCTCTGTCATAGTTGCTCATGATGATGGATCTTCCTTCAAGCAATCAAGCCTCTTCAGAAGGACTTGCTCTGATACCAATTGTTGGAAATAATACTGAGAGGCGGGGCTGAATCAGTATTATCAAATTCTTTTCACTATACCTTCCATATTTATAATTCAATTTATTCTTCAGATGTTGACCATTAATTTGTATGTAAATACCATATAATAATGAACAAGAACAAGAAAAACAGATAGTCACACCAAAGAACACCAGATATAAGGTGGAAACCCAATGTGGGTGAAAACCACCTGCTGCAATATGTCTCTATCTTCTTTCAAATAGAAACTTCTTTTTACAATGATTCTGTACTGGTGCAGTCCTTTACCAGTACGCAGGCTGCAACCTGCAGAGAGCTACAACCCTCTCTCGTTTTCTAGACTCTCCTGGAAGGGAGATACAACCCCCTTATCTCTTGTACTAACTGAGATACTAGTACGTAGGTGCTGACCTACTTCTTTTCTTCTAGGGACCACGTTTCATAAATTTTTAGACTGGATCCAAGAACATCAAATAATCATGAAGTACATGTGAATCAACCAATCTCCTTTTACAATCAACTAAAGAATCAACCAATAGCTTCTCAGAATGCAGTAACCAGAAAAGCAATACCAGTAATCTAAACCTAGAACTCTGCAACAATAGACAAAAGGCAGCCAACAAATATTTCAAGAAAAGTTTGCAACTTCACCAATAGAAACCTGCGAATATCCGCACTTCTGTTGTGTCTAGCCTGCGCAGCTCTGCACCTGCTTTGTCTACTCAACAACGCACCTCCGCACCTAATCCGTCTACCGAACTACGTACCTCCGCACCTGCTCTGTCTACTGGACTGCGGACCTCCGCACCTGCGCCGTCTACTGGACTGCGGACCTCCGCACCTGCGTCGTCTACTGGACTGCGGACCTCCGCACCTGCGCCGTATCTCGCCTGTGGACCTCCAGATATAAACACTTTATCAGTCCTCAGTTGTACCCCAATCTATCGAATTCATAGATCTGATCATGTGCCAAAGAGACCTCGACTTATTAGTAGATTCGCCTTATAATTCACGGTTTTCTCCTTGATTGAAATCTAGCTTCACAAACCGATTACCAATATTTCAGGTCTTAAGATATTCAATATTCACAAGTGTCTAGGCCAAATGATCTCCTTCCCTTTTTATAGTCTAGGCCTTTCTCAAACCATGGACCAAAACCATTGAGAAACAATACCAAGGACTCAATACTTGGGTTCAACTCTTTTGAATGCAATACCACAGACCAAAACCATAGGATCAAAAATGTCGGACTAAATACCTGGGATCAATCATAAACATTCCCATGTGCGCGCACTTCTCTGCATGAAAGTGAGTGAATTTGACGTCCGCACCTTTTGTTCGGAGAACCTGCGGGTATGTCCGCACTTCTTGTTCGGGGCACTTGTGGGTTCGCAGCTTTTGTTAGGCGCACCTGCGGGTATCTCATTTTCTATCATTTTGAGAGCCTGAATAGTGATTTGCCACTTGAGTGAGTTGCCATCAAGGACAACACCTGTGCCATAGCGCCAAACCTGAGTTATATTGCAAACATGATCAGCTTGCGGGAAATGCATATTGAAATGGCTTGCTAGGTGCTTCTATATTGTTATGGCTGAAATTCAATCGAGTCGATGGCAAGGTGAAGGTCTAGCTATTAGAGGGTGATCTAGTCATCAGAAGTTTAGCAAAAACCACTAAGTGTGTGAGTGAGTGAAAACGTGCATACTCAAACTTGAAAACACACACTTACATGACTTGACGATGAGATGACTCAAACCATCTGGACACACATGCTCAACATGACCGACTAATAGTGCAAGTCGACAAGTGCGATGTTTGTGATTGATCATTAGACGACCATGACGACGCTTGTGCGACGGTGTATACGACTTTGTGTGTGAGTGCTACGGAAGTTTGCATAGCAAACACAACATGTACACACAAAGCGGAGACCTTTAGTACGACTAGAACACAGTTTCAAGTGTGACATTGCTATCAATATGAAAAGGTTGTATGTTGAACGATCAAGCAAGGTGGTGCAAAGACTCATACAAGCTCACAGGGTGAATCCGAGTGTGTGCAAACATCAAGTAAAACTTATCAAAGGAGGCTCTGAAATTGGATGTGGGCCAAAATTTTGGAGGGTGCTGTAGCTGCTACAAGAACCCCATAAGTGCACCTAATCCATATCACTAGCTTATCTCACCTACCTATTGTACCCCACTAACTCAACTAACATTCCTAACCCATATAAAACACTAAGTTTGTTGGGAAAAATACTCTGGGGGTGGTTGAATCAGTATTTTAAACTTCAAACATTCAAATTTTATATTCTGAAATATGTACACTACTATTATTTAAGCAAAATGCGTATGTACACTCTTTTAGAGAAATAAACCTACATAGATCCAGTTTACTAATTTTTCATGTGTTCTATTAGATGAATATCTTTAATAATTCTATCCATAGATTAATTATTTTTCAGTATGTAGTAAATATCACAAAGAAATCACAACAACACACATATAACACGAGGATTATTAGATGGAAACCCAATGTGGGAGAAAACCATGGTTGTTTCTATCTCTCTTCTTTCTTATGATATAAAGAAAAATCTTCTTTACATTAGAACTGATGCAGACTCTTATCAGTACGAAGGAACCCACCTACAAGATGCTACAACCTCCACTCATTCTCCAGCTCCTATTGGAAGGGAGCTAACCAGCTAATCTCCTTTTACCAGCTTCTACTAGAAGGAAGCTCCTACTCCCTTTCTGAAGGTTGCAATTCTCAACTCCTTGTGGACCACTTTTCAAAATGTTTCAAATCGGATCCACCTATCAAAAAACCAACACACAACCTATAGGCCACCTTTCATCAAATTTTTAAATTAGAACAATATATATAATAAACCCAAACAAACATGTCAAATTTAAGCACTAAATCTGAGACTCTGTCACACTGCAAATCAGCTTAATTTCTGAAGCATCAAGTCACTGAATGTAGAACCCAACCAAAAGCAACAAAATTAAATTATATACACGACTGTATTTAATAATACTCACGTATGTACATGATTCCTCTGTATAATACCTATGTAAAAATATCAAACCATTGACTACTATATCATGAATCACTATAATACTAAATTAACCATTGAACCATACACAAATCACTGACCCAATCATAGATTACTCAACTAATCACATATTATTGTAGCATCATTAGTAACCACTATTCCAATCATGAAAAACCAAATCTATCGACTTTGTTAGACAAACATCAGCATGATCAAGACTTCATTGATAGACAACCACAAACATAATAGAATTGATCAAATGTCATCATTTAGAAGTACTCCAAACCCTTCCATATATACATGACTACCTCAAGACATATCAACGTATGTATGCACTTACCATGCACAACACCTGCGTACAAATATGCAAACTTTAGCTCAGAATATATATGTGACCCTGCAGAGATCGATCCACATATGTATGTGACTATTCCCAAACACACCTGCATACAAATATGAAAAATTTCACTACAGACACAATTTAATTTTCCGCAACCTTTATTATCAATAATATAGATTTTTGATTAATTTATTTAGAGCACATCACACAGATCCATCATAGTTTCTTCATTTTTAGGTACTTAGACATTTTGCACACGTGTTCCAAATCAGATCACATATTTATAACTCATTACTTGCACTCATAACACCTTGATCTCCACCTCCTTATATAACTTTAGCCTTAGCCAATACCTTAGGCAAATTCCTTAGTAATGTCATTGGTATTCTTTGACAGGATCAAATAACTGTTGTCGCACCCATTAATATGATCCAATACCATGGTAATGACCCCTAGTATCCAAAATATAATGGTTCAAATTCTATATGAGACTTTCCCTTGTAGGACCAACATATGTATGTGACTTTTCTTCATAGGATCTGTGTATACTTTCTAAAACTTCGCTTTTAACATTAATTTATATATGATCTATCATTTCCTTATTCATACCATCTGTAGCATCTACATAATCATCATGTTGATATCTTTATTAGGTAGGTTTCCATCAAGGACAACACATTAGCCATAATGCCAACAATCTGCCCTTTGTACTTGATGGCAACCACTTTGGTGTTTTGTCACCACCTGTAAACACCTGCAAACACAATTGCAAATACCAAGACTTCTTACCAAACTTCTCCAAGCATTCTTCTTCAAACACCAAGCTTCTCTCCCCATTTGACATCAAGGTAAAAGGGAAAACCAATTCTGAATGGAGGCTTCTCTCCCCCTTTGTAGAGAGGATCATTGTCGGCTTGATCTATTGAATATAAAAACTGCATATTGACCATGCTTCCCTTGAGCTTATGTTGGATCCTCTAAGGATATACTACAATATTAAAAGGATTTATGACTCAATAAATATGACCTTTCCTATCACCAATGAAGCATGATTACATCAATAACCCAAAAATGTAGGGTGTACATATTGGACCAAAAAATTACAACAACGTTCCAACATAATGGGAGTACACATATGACATGAATTGATTCCAAAAGCCCATATATAACTAAAATTTACAATTATTTATAATTTGGGTTTTTTTATGACCTTTATATCAAGAGACATATATGAAATTTATAACCAAAACAAGGACCTCAATCAATGAGGTAGCAATATCATGATAGTCATCAACAACCACGATACACCAAATAGGAACCTGTAACATGAGCAGTTGATTGCAACAACATACAAGTCATAGTGACAACAACATGAATATACTCATTCATCAAGAATTAAGATAGGGCAGTGGAGCATCAATCTATTCAACATCATTAACATGGTACTAAGTATGCAATTCTTCTAAGCATCACCAAGTAACTTCAACAACCAGCAATCAATCATCAATACCAACCATATTAGACACATCCTCCTCATCAAGCATGCCAATAGATAGTCATCATTCATAACTTTAACATTTAGAATCCATGTATCATTGATAAGTAGTGATAGAAAAACAACATATAAATCTCTAGCAGTAACAGTAGTAATATCCTAACATCAGAAAGGATATGTAACAAGACATGCTTATGAAATCATATTGTCAACAAGTGACTATAGGGATATAATAGTTTCTCCCCATGAACCAACAAACTGCAACAAACTAATGTTAGAAACACAAGACCAAACATGAAAGGGTAAATGCATATAGGAGGCTTCCCCTGAATTTGTGCCATTTTTTATCAATCACTGAGATGTATACGCGTCTATCTAACTCATAAATTGTTGATCTACATGACTATCCTTCACACCATCTAAGTACATAAGGTAAATTGAAGTAATTTACAGTCATAGCTCCCCTCTGAAAATGATATACCTATTAAAACGATCAATAGAGTGATGAGGCAGGATTCATTCCTATTTTTTTCCTGGGATATTCAAAGGAATCACGTGGAAATGGATTTGTAAATATATTTGAAACTTGTCCCTTTGAAGGAACATACTCCAATTTGACCTTTTTTTCCAACACTTGTTCTCTTAGAAAATGATATTTGATTGGAATGTGCTTGGTTTTTTAGTGCATGGCATGATTCTTAGAGATACTTATGGCACTAGTATTTTCACAATGAATGGGTACAGGTTGAGGAAAAGTGACTTGAATATATTGCAGTGTTTGGATCATCCATAAAAGTTGAGTATAGCAAGATGCAACAACAACATATTATGCCTTAGCAATAGATAAAGCAATATAAACTTCTTTCTTGTTGAACCATGAAACCAAGCAAGGTCCCAAATAAAATGCTTCTCCAATAGTACTCTTGCAATCATCAACATAACTTACCCAATCTACATCTTTGTAAGCATGAAGTGCAAAGTTTGTGTTTTTGGGGTACCATAGACCAAAATATTGACTTCCTTGCAGATACTTGAATATGCTCTTAACTGATAGGAGATGAGTTTCCTTAGGCTTTTCTTGAAACTAACCAGTAATGGCAACTGCATACATAATGTCTAGTCTTGTACCTATAAGATAAAGTAAGCTTCCAATTGTAGATCTGTATTCTAGTTGATTGGCTGAAGGAGAATCATCATTTTGATTAAGATTGTATCCTGTTACCATTTGTGTGCACACAGGCTTGTAGTCTTCCATTCCATATTTCTTCAAAGTTCGTTTGAAGTACATGGTTTGAGACAGAAAGATACCATTCTTCATTTGTTGAACTTGAAGGCTAAGAAAGTATGTTAATTCACCAAGTAGAGACATTTCAAATTATTGTTTCATAATTGAAGAAAATCCTTAACTCATAGATTCTACATTTCTTCCAAATATGATGTCATGTACATAAAAAACAATGATCAAAAGTTTATCTTTATCAAATTTGATATATAGGTTGCTATTTGCAGACCCCTTTTTGAAGCCTTGTTGCTAAAGATACTTGTCTAGATGATAATACCATGCACGAGGAGCTTATTTTAATCCATACAATGCCTTCTTAAGTTTTCACACCATATGGGTGAATATTGTGAACAAGAAGAAGAAAGATGCGGAGTCTGAAAGGAAAGGGAGAGCCGAACCTTGTTACTGAGCAATGGCGGTGCGGAGGACTGATCTTGATGGAGGTGAGATCTTGCCGATGACGATATGCATGATCGGGGCGGGAGGTTTCATCAGTTCGCATCTGTGCAAAAAGCTGATGCACGAGACGGATCACACAGTGCTCGCCATTGATGTTTACAGCGACAAGATCCAGCATCTCTTGGAGCCTGGTCACCCCTGGTCTGGCCGCATCGAGTTCCACAGGATAAATATCAAGCACGACTCCAAGCTTGAGGAGCTCATCAAGATGGAGGATCTGGACGATGGATCGAAGACTGCTGCCATGGCCACCCCTGCAATCCTTCACCACGAACAACGAGAAGCTGGGAAAGACATCCCAGGCAGCGTGGAATCGAAACACGGAACTCTGGATTATGCCCAGAACCTTCATGCGCCCTCAACGATGGCATATCTCGGCCACAGCGGAAGGGGGGTTCTGAATCAGAGAATTAACAAAGACAATGCAGCGCTCATGCCCACTGCAACAGGGATCTGGATGAGCCACTCTCAGAAATGCGCAGGAAAGCCGGATGCTCAGAACAATGCCACGGGAGGAAAAAGGAAGGGGGTCCTGGGCGCTGTGGGTATTGGATCTGCAGGATTTCCCATCGGATCAAATGCTGAAATCAACGGAGGCTGGCCGCACGAAGCGGATCTGCTCCCTCTAGCCGTGAACAGATACAAACACCCCAGATCTGGCCTGGATCTACCCAATCTGGAAAACAATCAAAGGAAATGCCCAGATCCAAGAACTCTGGAACTCTAGTCTGTGAAAGGCCATAGGGACTGGGATGTGCTACACTTCAGCTACCAGGCCCACTGCACTTACTACAAGCATTGTTCGGTAGTAGTGATGGGTCTCACACAGGCACTCTTCACCGATCTGGTTCCCCAGATCTCAGAAGGGGCTATATGGCACGAGGATAGCCTGAATACAAAACAGAGGAGAACAACTCCCACGGTCTCTGTGGTGGCAACTTTACCAGATCCTCGCTTCCAAATCATTGTAAAGCCCCCCTCTGGGAAATCAACCCTAATCTGGGTTCAAGCTTCAGACAGTGTCTCAAATCTGAAGAAAAACATTGCCAATCACATTGGCTTCCCGGAAGGATATCAACATCTGCTCTCTGAGGGAAGATCATTACAAGATCACAGAGCAATTGACGACTACAACATCAAGCTAGGATCTAATATTATACTCAACATGAGGCTGTGTGGAGATGCAGCAGCCAGCGGTCCATGAAACCAAACAGAAGGGGGCAGTGGATCAAAAGCAAAACACAGCCCATAATCACACTAGTAGCACAGAAGCAAAGGAACATCGTACAAGCATATTCTACAAGGGGGAAAATCTTCTTCTGCAGCTCCACATCAGGTTGGAACAGAATCCAACCCATATATCGTGGAGCAACTGAACTATACACCTGAACTAACAATAAATATAGCAGAAGTAGAGGAGGTACGTAACATTTACGAAAAACAAGCCCTCATCTGTCGCTTCAACAGTTTCTGGCCAAAACCCATGGACCTTTTTCACTAGATTTTCACAAAATGGTCTCTTAATTGTGACGTCATGCTCTGCTCCAAAGGCTTCTTTATAGTCAAACTCCCTTCATAAGAGGTCAGGGCCCTAGTAATTCAGGAGGGACCGTGGTTCTGGGGATCTGCAGGACTCTTCATTACACCTTGGACCCCAGAGCTTGATGCAAATTACTTCATCGTTTCCAGGATGCCAGTATGGGTACGACTACATAAACTCCCTGCACATTTTTGGGACCAAAAGACTCTCGCATGCATCAGAAACTCCTTTGGCAGATATATTAAAATGGATACTCAGCGAGTGGAATATGGAACCTACACTTTCGCACGTATCTGTGTGGAAGTTGATCTCAGCAAAGGACTACCGGACCGCATAGTACTGAAGCATAAAGATCATAGCTGGATGCAAACAATAGATTATGAAAATACAACATTCCGATGCAGAATATGTTGGCAGACAGGGCACCTACAAAATGCATGCCCAGATTCCAAAAAAGACAGCCAAAGAAGGAGGAAATCCGGAAAAAAAAAGGGTGGACATTCCCCCCACCAGACCCTGAGGAAGAGGAAGCAGGTGAGGAGGAATTTCCCATCCCAAATGAGAACAGCCAAGCAGAACCACATAAACAATCTCCACAAGTGCCCATGGAATCGCAACCAGAAAAAGGCTTTCGACACAATGGAACTCAGTGGAACCAAAAGGCAGCATAAATCGGACACCTCGGACTCTGACAAGGAAAATCCTCGACCCGGTGAGGAAAACCCACTTCAACTCGTTCCCATGCATCCGGCCCAAGGCGAGTGGCGCAAGGTAGAGAAGAAAAAGGGGAGGAAAACTTGATCTTCCCCCTATCTGGCATCTCAGTGCTCCAGGCATGGTTTATTTTATCAGTTTTTTTTTCGCTGTACTTGACACTTGTGTCAACCATTTTTTGTCAGGTTACATAGCCTTGTCTTTGCAATGCTTTGGCATCCAAAAAATGTAATTGTCAAAATTAATGGAAATTACGACTTTTTTCCAAGAGAAAAAAAATTTTCACACCATATTTTTATCATTGCCAGGAATGAACCCTTTAGGTTGTTCAATATAAAAAAATTCTTCTAGATCCCCATTTATGAATGCAGATTTAACATCCATTTGATATACCTTAAAGTTATGAAAGCTTGAAAATGAAATAAACATTCTTATGGCTTCAAGTTTGGCTACAGGTGCAAATGTTTCTTCAAAGTATATCCCTTCCTATTGAGCATAACCTTTCCATTTTCATTTAGTTTTTTCTTGAATACCCATTTTTCCCAATTACAGTTTTATTATGAGGTCTTGGTACTAATTCCCATGTATGGTTCTTTTCTACTAGATCAAGTTCTTCATGCATTTCCTTAAACCAACATTCATATTTCTTGCTTGATTCAAATTTTAAGGTTCAATTGTGGATAATAAGGCTAAGTGATTAGAAATTCCAACAAGCGTTATTCTAGTTTGTATTCTTGCTTCCTATTCACCTAGAATTTGAGAATCAGGATGGTTTTTCTGAACATACTTTAATGGAGTGTTTTATGATGTGTCTATATTTTCATTTCCTTCTTTTGATTCTTCTCTATTTCCTTCTCCTGTAACTTTTGGATTGTGTAGGGAGAGGTTAGTCATCTATTGGTGCTTATGTTTTGGTAGTTATGGATGTTTCATCAATCATAACATCTATGCATTCAACAATATTTTAAAGCCTTTTATTATAACATTTATATCCCTTTATTTTAGAAGAATATCCAAGGAGGATTCCTTCATCAGCTCTAGATTCAAACTTTCCAAGCTTATCATTATTTTTCTTTATGTAACATTTGCTTCCAAAAATTCTAAAGTGTTTGACAGTTGTAGGCTTACTATACCATATTTCATGTGGAGTTTTATCATTGTTTACTCGAACATGAGATTTCTTAAGAATATCCACGGATGTATGTTCTTCTTCTACCCAAAAGATGTGACGTGTTCTTGACTCATCAAGCATGTCATGTGCCATTTATTTGATTGTTTTGTTCATTCTTTCTACCACTCCATTTTGTTGAGGAGTCTTAGCTATGGAAAACTGTCTTTTGATGTCATGTCGTTCACAAAACTTGAAAAACTCATCTGATATATACTCTCTTTCTCTCTCAGATGTAAGAAATTTGTTTTTCACATATAACTCATTTTCTACTAGAGCCTTAAATACTTTAAATTTATCAAATACCTGATCTTTATGTTTTAGTAAGTCAATCCAACACATTCTTGTAAAATCATCAATGAATAATATGAAGTATTGTTCACCACGAGGAGACTTCTTTCTCATAGAACCACATAAATAAGTATGAATAAGTTCAAGTAGCTTACTTGAAGTACCTTCTTTATCTTTAAACTAATCTTTGGTTTTCTTACTAAATTTGCATCATTTTCAGATGTTACTTTCAGGTGGAGAGATATTGGGAAAGTCACAAACTACTCCCATTTTGCTTGATTTGTATAGTTGATAAAATATAAGGTGTCCAAACCTTTTATTCCAAAGCAAAATTTAGTTAGATTTTCTTAAATAACAATGCTCTTGGCCACCTTCTAAGACATAGACATTTCATGAAGTTCTTGTTCCCTTTATTGTGATCTTACCTGTATCCAGATTTCTTACCACACAATTCTTTGATCTGAAAAGAACTTCATGCCCTTGGTCACACATTTTACTAACAATTAAAAATTTATTCCTTAATCCATCAACAAATAATACATTTCCAACCTTGACCTTTTTATTTAACAACATAGTTCCTTTCTCTTTGATAGAAGCAGGTGAGTTATTACCAAAAGTTACATTCTTTTATTTCTTTATTTCATTAAAAGAAATAAACTTATCTTTGTCACCTATCATATGCTTTGAATATTTGTTGTCAATGTACCACACATTTTCTTGATCTCGTGCATACAAGGCTAGACCGCAATTTTCAAAGTGTAATTTTTGTTTTTCATACCTTGGGTGCCATTGTATTATGTTCATGCTGGTAAGATGGCCCCATTATGCTTCTACACTCAGTTTCTTTATGACCATATTTATTGCAAAGAGAACATACAATTTACTTTTGAAGTGGTGAGAAAACATTATAAGGATATTTATTTGCCTCGATATCATTCTTTTGTTTTCTTGCTTCTCTAATCATAATAGTTTTATAAGAAACATAATGATCAACTTTGTGACCAAAAATATGACAAGTGAAGCCTTGACAATTGAAGTAGGAGTACTTGGGAGTATAATACCTTCATGATTAACTTTCTCTTTGATTATGGTAAGGTTTTTTTACATGAGAATTATTTTATCTTTCATCCTTTTTCCGAGAGTTGCTTCCTTTCATTGTATTGGTGTAGCTTCTTATACCTGTTTAAGAAGATTTCATAGTTTTTGATGTTTCACCATTTGAACTATATCTAAGACCTGTGTTGATTAGAGGAGAACATTTTACTTTGTTGATTTCTTCTAAATTATAAGATCCTTTAGCAAATCTAAAATTCAGAGCCTTTGTTTTCTCAAGTTCCTTTCTTAGACCAACTATTTCAAGTTCTAAATTTTCACAGTGCCTTTCCTTTTCAAGAACTTGTTTCTTCAAAACTTCTTTGTCTAACTTATCTTCCTCTAAACATACTTTTAACTGATTTATTTCTTCAATAAGTGTAGCATTTATACAAATTTCCTTTTCTTCTATAGCATCCATAAACACATCATCAGATTCATCTATACACTTTTCTTCAAATGCCATAAGCCACTGATAATCTTCATCAGATTCAACATCCTCATTATTGGAAGAATATTCAGTATCTTCATGAGTATAAAAACTTTTCTTGCTATCAAAAGTTCTTCTAATATTCCTCTTTGGAACATTCTTCCCTTTCTCATGATTATATTTATAAGGCCATTTAGTATCATAATGACCTACTCTTCCATAGGAAATCATTTAAAAGGAACCGTACATTAGAACACACCAGTTCCTACCTGAATTTTCTTCACAAAGTTTGCTTCTGAGATATAACCTGTTTCCTTAAGCTCTTCCTTCTCCTTCCCTTTATATGTGGCTTTTAATATTGCTTCTTTGATATCTGATGGATCCCCTTTTCTCATCTCATAATCTATTAATATCCCATGGAGTTTTTCAATAGTGATATTCTTCAAATCCTCCATTTCGTCAACAGTAGAGACTTTGGAATCAAACTTTGAAGTTAGAGACCTTATAATTTTCTTAGCAATAGTAGAATCCTTTATTTCATCACCAATGAGTTAATGATCTCATCTACTCTAAGGAAAAGTCTTGCAATACTCTCATCATTACACATTCTAAGGGTTTCATATTGAATTCTAAATGTTTGAAGTTTAGCGTTTTTACATTAGTGTCTCCTTCATAGCTTTTGATAATCATGTCCCATATCACCTTTTTGGCATTCAGTTGCATGAACTTCACAAATTCTGATTCATCCGAGCTTTCTAAGATATCATTAACTACCTTTGCATTGGTCTCATATTATTTCTTCCCTGCATCATCTGTGGGAATGGAGGATGCGAATTGATATCCCTTCAACAATTTCCCATATATTAGCTCCAAGTGTCTCCAAATAAGCTCTCATTCTAACTTTATGAAATACATAGTTAGTTCCATTAAACAAGGGTGGCTTAATAGAAAATTCTCCTTCTTGACTACTCATCTTGATGGATCTCCCTGTAAATGATCAAAATTCTTCTAAGGGACCTGCTTTGATACCAATTGTTGGGGAAAATACTGGGGGGGAGGGGGTGAATCAATATTTTAACCTTCAAACCTTCAAATTTTATATTTTGAAATATGTACACTACTTTTCTTGAAGCAACCTATGTATGTAAACATGTGTATATCCGGTTTACTAATTTTTCATGTATTCTATTAAATGATTATCTTTCATCATTATATTATTATATTAATTACTTTTAAATATGCAATAAAGAAAATAAAGAAATCACAACAACACACATAGAACACCATGATTTTTAGTCTAAACCTAATGTGGGAGAAAACCATCATTGTTGTTGTCTCTGTCTTCTTTCTTATGATATAAAGAAAAAACTTTATTACATTTGTAATGATGTAGACTCTTATCAGTACACATGCACCCACCTACAAGAGGCTACAACATCCATTCATTCTCTAGATGCTACTGGAAATGAGCTACAACCCCGTAATATTGTTTTACTTGCTTCCACTAGAAAGACACTCCTACTCCACTTCTTAAGGCTGCAACCCTCAACTCATTTTGGACCACTTTTCATAATGTTTCAAATTGGATCCACTTGTCAAACAACTATCACACAACTGATATGCCACATTTCATCAAATTTTTAAACTGGACCCATATGAACAATAAACCAAAACAAACATGTCAAACTGAAGCACTGAATCTGAGACACTGTCAAACTGCAAATCAACTAAATTTCTAAAGCATCAAGTCACCAAATACAAAACCAAACCAGAAACAAAAAGATCAAGTTTTGTACGCGACTGTATTGAATAAGACTCACACATGTACATGCTTCCTCTATATAATACCTGCGTACTAATATGAAACCACTGAGTATTGTATCATGAATCACTGTAACACTAAATTAACCATTGAACCATACAGAGATCATTGACCCAATCACATATTACTCAACCAATCAAAGATTATTGTAGCATCATTACTAACCACTATTCCAATAATGAACAACCAACTCTATCAACACTGACAGGCAAAGATCAACATGATGAAGAATTCATTGACAAACAACAACAAAAATAATTGAACTGATCAAAAGTCATCATTTAGCAGCATTGCGAACCCTGCCATATATTCATGATTACTTCAAGACATATCAACGTATGTACATGCTTACCGTGCACAAAATTCACGCACAGATCTTCAAACTTTATCTATGAATATACACGCAACCCTTAAAAGATGGATCCATGTATGTAATAGAGTATTCCCAAACACGCATGCGTGTAGATCTAAAAACTTTCGGTACAGAGACAATTTCACTTTCCACAAAGTTTACTATCAATAATACAAAATTTTGATTAATTTATTTAGATCACAACACACAGATTCATCATAGTTTCATCATTGTTAGGTACTTAGAGATTTGCAACAAGTAATTCAATCAAACATATATGTCAAAAAACCTCCAGATCTTTTAGATCCGAGTCTTCTCCTTACTCCCTGGTGTGCACTTGTTCCAAATCAAATCACATATGTATAAATCATTACTTGCATGCATAACACCTTGATCTCCATTTCCTTATATAGATTTAACCCTAGTCAATACCTTAGAAAATTTCCTCAGTAATGTTGTTGGTATTCTTTGACAAGATCAAAAAATCATTGTCGCACCCATTACTATGGGCCAATACCATGGTAATGAACCCTGATATCCAAAATACCATGATTCGGATTTTGTATGCGACTTTACCTTGTAGGATCAACATATGTATGTGACTATTCTTCATAGGATCCGTGTATAATCTCAAAAACTTCACTTTTAACATTCATATATCTCTGATTTGTCATTTCCCTTTTCATACCATCTGTAGAATCTACATAACCATCATGTTGATATCTTTATCAAATAGGTTTCCATCAAAGACAACACATTAGTAATAATGCCAACAAAGTTTATTAACCCACTCTTCCTTTAAGATACTCCACTAACCTACCTAGTCTCCTAATCCAAGTATCATTTAACACACCAACCTACCTAACACCATTGTTTGTATTTTTCAAAACTTATAAGTCACAACTTATCAAACCATATATGTAAAATTTTATATAATTTATCTTTGGAAATAAACTATCAATTGTTTGTTACTACCCTTTATGTTTGGCAACAACACTATTCCATTAATGTTACATGCACATCATTGAAAACATTTATATAAAAAAGCTCATAGTAGAATATCTAGAAAAAAAAAACTTTCATATCAATTAGAGGGAAGTTACAATAAAAGTAAATAGCAATAGAAAATAATTTTAGTAATACATTGAAATAATTCTACACACGAAAAATGAATTCCTGTAAAGTATTAAAAACATTTTCTTTTCCTACACAAAATTGCATGACTTGAATTGAGACTTCATGGTTTTCCCAAGAGTAATGGCTATTAATTATCATCCATATATAGTGAATATTCCAAAAAAATTGGGATCATAATCCTTGATTCAGTGAAAATATTGAAAAAACCTATAATATGTTCATGCAATATGTTTATATTTACGAGAAAAAAAAAGTATATGCATAACTATAATCATAAATTAGATTACAAGTTATTTTATTTTAGTTAAGATATGAAAATTTTAACTTAATTTTCTTAAAAAAATTAAAATCTAATAAAATTGGTAAAATTTCACTTTAAAAAATGACTAACTTATAATACACATACTCCTCCTAACCTAACTTACCCTAGTCATTATTAAAATGTTATTTGGATAATTAATTAATACTCTATAGACATTAAAAAGACAATGTTTACATGCTAATTGGAAACTAAGATACTGATTCAACATAGATGGGATGTTGGAAGAGATTGTAAGACAATTACAATATGTTAAGGACACAAATGAGACATTGTAAGAGAAAATGTGATGCTAATGATAAGCTATAAGATGATACTAACATGCTTTAAGGATATGGATAAAACATAATTAGGATGTTGCAATGAATAGGAAGACACAAAAGACAAAGTAAGACAAAATATTAAAAGTAGCAACAAGAAATTCCAATTTAATTTGTTGTTGAATTAAATTTTGAATTATATCGAAATTATATTCTCATAGCAACTTGTAATAGTTAATTAAGTAAAATTTACTTAATTGACTTAGGAAATTCGAGTTGAAAGTCTATTTGGAGTCATGTAGAGTGATCCCTACATTTTAGGGGCAGAGGTTGAGTTCTTTTGAGTTGTAATTAGATAACTCAATCTAACTGAGTTATAGTCAGTGAAAGTAGTTCTAACTGTTGGAGGAATTAGTAGGAGCCTAATAGTGGGGAAGTGCACTAGTGCATCCAAAGTGCCACACTAGTTAACTGAAGATTCACTCATAAATAACTCATGCATGTTAGTTCAAAGGAAGACCCAGTTGAGATTAGAGTTTAGGGACAATGTACTATCAGTTGTATAATTTTCCAAGTTGTACAGATGGTGCATGCAATCAGTTGAGGGCCTATGGATGGATTGCACAATTATGGAGAGTGGATTTCCCAATTAAATATGGGCTAATTCTCTCAGGAATTGCGCAAGGAAGTAGGGGCTTGGAAGGTAGTAAAATTGGATAAGTGTTGGATTGAGTTGGCTTGTGAAGCAGAGAGTTAGATTGTACTAGTGCAGGAATTGTTCGGGTTGAATAAACAATGTATTTTCTTCTCAGATCTTCTGGTTAATCCAATATAGATAGTTGAGGTTTTTGGCAGTTGATTTCCCCAGAGAAATATTTTGTTATGTGCGATTGATATTCTTCCTTTTCTGCTTATTGTTTTCATTAATCAATGTTGGTTTCCGCTGAAGATTAGAGTAGATTTTTGTCTTATGTTTTAGCATATCACATAAGTTTTTGAATCTACAGTAAAAATCTACATGGTATCAGAGTTGAAGACAATATAGAAGAGGAGAATTTGAGTTGGGTGTGTAGGTGTAATCAAATTTGCATGTTCATACTTCAGAGTTAGTAATATGTCATTCTACGGTTTGCAACTTGAGCATACCCTGGAGAGCAACTCGAATTACATAGCTTGGAAGGACAAGATGGAGGCAGTGCTAGAAGACAATGGCCTTAAGGAATTCATAGATCATGATATTCCTAGGCCTCCAACATTTGATGCTAAAGATATGGATGAATGGAGAAGGTGTGTGGAAAAGGCGAGAAGGATTATCCTAGAAAGAGTTCGAGACCACATTATCTTGAGTATCCATAATAAGGACACTCCATACACAATGTGGAAGGAATTGACAGACCTGTTTCAAAATAGCAGTGACCATAGGAAGTTGGAATTGAAGGGAAAAATCATAAAAATCAAGATGGAGAAGGGAAACCCAATTTCGAAGTACTTGACCAATTTCATTCATCATCAGGATGATCTTGGAAGTTTTGGGATTATTGTTGCCAATGACGATATGGTGAGCCTAGCTCTTCTAGGACTTCCCAAGAAATGGCATAGTTGCCAGGACTCAGTTAATGAGAGGGAGAAGCTACGGGATTGGGAACGGTTGTAGTCAGATTTGGTATGGGAAGAGATTCGACGGAACATCAGAGATGGATCATCATTAAAGGATGATGATGAGGAGAATTATTCCTTAGTGGTTAAGGAAAATAAAGGGAAGGGGAAGGCATACCATTCCAAATCATATTCTTGTCAAGGAGGAAAGAAGAACGACATGTCGAAAATCAAGTGCTTTCACTGTCATGAACTGGGACATTTTCCCACAAAGTGTCCGCTCAAGAAGGTCGATAAGAAGCCCTTAGGAGGAGCGGTAGGTGAGGCTCTTGCCTCACAATTCAAACTAGACTTTACCCTCATTGATTGTATGGTGTCATTGAATATGGGTAGTGTATTGTACCTAGACAATGGAACCTCTTTCCACATGATAGGTAACAAAGATCTCTTCAGTAAATTGGAGGAGAAGGATCTCTAGATGCATATTGAGATAAGTGATGATGGGAGGTATATCGCTACCTGTCTCTGTACAATTATCTTTCAGAGGGAGTTGAGTTCTCCCCTCACTTTGCTAGATGTTATGTATGTTCATGGTTTGAAGAATAACTTGGTATATATTGCCATGTTGGAGGATAGAGGCTATGATGTGATATTTAGTAAGGGAAAGGCGTTCCTTTGTCACATAGCCATAGGAAAGGTGAAGAGGATAGGGGTTCTAGTGAAGAATCTCTACAAGTTGGAGGTAGAAGATTGTGTTTCCTTAACCACAAAAGCAGAGAAGGTGCAGAGCTGAGACATCAGTGAGTTGTGGCATAGGAGATTGGGTCACTTACATCATGATGTTTTGAAGATCATGCAGAAAATTTCTACCGATCTTCCCAATGGTACACTAGAGCAGGTAGACACATAGAAAGGGTATACCTTGGGAAAATACACCAAAGCTTCCTTTCATGACGAAGATAGTTGAGAACAATTGATCATTGATCTAGTTCACTCAGATGTGTGTGGACCATTCTCGATAACATCCACGACTAAGCACAGGTATTATGTTATATATGTTGATGATTTTTCTCGTAAGTGTTGGATCTTCTTCATGCAAAAGAAAGATCAGGCTTTTGCAAATTTTTGTGAATTTAAATCATTGGTTGAGAAAGATACTGGCAGGAAGGTTAAATCTCTCAGGAGTGATAACACCTCATAACTCATAGTAGAATGGGGTGGTTGAAAGGAAAAATAGAAGCATTGTAGGAGCAGCATAGGAGATGTTTCATGATGAGGTCCTACCACTACACTTGTGGGTTAAGGCATGCAACACAACTGTTTATTTGTAGAACAGAAGCCCTCATTGAATTCTTGGAATGAGTACATCTAAAGAGGATTTTTCATGGGAGAAACTAGATGTGGGTCACTTTAGGATTTTTGGTTCATCAGTCTACTTCCATGTAACCAAAGTTGCGCTGAAGAAGCTTGAGTCAACAATAGAGTTGGCAATATTTGTGGGGTATAGTAATACACCTCACAAATATTGGGTGTACCTTCCAACCAATAGGATGATAATGGTTCACAGGTGTCGTGGCGGAAAAAGTCGTTTGTGCGGACACAACTGACCTCCCTAGGAGTCTAAACTCTCTAGCGACAAACAAGACAAAATGGAGTGATCTTTCTCTAAATATACCTTTTAAAACATGAAAACTACAAGTGTTTAGGCTTACCTTATTCCAAAACGCGGTTGTTGTAGTCCGTCCTTGCCGATCCGGATGAGCTCCTCCTTCAAGTCAATTCCTGCAACCACAAACAATCAAACAATTACCAAGCACTTGCATTTCATATAATAAAACATATATTCAACATGCAGACCAAGGAACACATGAAATAACTCATTAACACAAGCTATTGAGAAAAATAAACCAGTTTGTATTAATAACGAAACAAAGAAACTCTTACAACCTGGCCTTGGTGTTGTGCAAGTTCCTCCCAGGGTCCATCAAGGGTTTTCCTCTACTTTGACAAAGCTCACCCACTTCCAAGTAGAATCAAGCAAAGACAATCTCTCCTCACAAGGTTCTAAATGGGAGTCCTAATTCCTGCAGCATTTACCCAAAGAAAATGTATAGCTCCAACCTCTCCTCCCTCTGGCTCAATGTCTTTATTTATAGTGCTGTAAAGAGGTTATTCAGGTCCACCATCAATGGGATAATCCCCCTCTTTGGGTGGGATAGCTCCCTTATTGATGGGATAAGTTCCTCCTTAATAGAGATACATGAACCAACTGGAGGCGCATCCAATTCATCAAACCGACCTCTAGAAAGTTCTAGAAGTAACCACAAGTAACTTTTTTAAGATGAAACTCGCGCATTTTGCCTTTTACAGAAGGACGCACCTGTCCCTTAACATACAGAGCGTCCAAGGACGCACCTTTTGTGAACATTGTGAGCGTCCCCACAAGTAAGGCTAGAGAGAACCTGCGACCCCAGAGATAAACATATTTTTGACAAGACTTTCTCTCTTTTTTGAGTTTGAGATGGATAGCAGAGGCATAAGACTTTCCTAATAGGGTAGCATGACTGTTGATTTGAGCCATACTAACTGTAAGTGGTCATGGTGACATTTTTTAGTGTAACAGATTGCCCCATAAAGTGCGAAGCCTGGAATAGATTTAGGGTTTTGTAATTCTAGGAAGGGTGAAGCGCTTTATCATTTCAAGGATTGTCTTGTGGATGACCTGGTTGGAACCTGCAATTTTCAACACAAAATACATGTATAAGATTATATCATCACTGAGGTAGGCATTCCCATACTCAGATTCAAAACTTTAACTAATGGACTAACTATTCTGATACAGGAATGATCTTGCAGTACATCATTTTTATAGACTTTTGTAGACACAGTATGGATGCAACCATCTGTTTATGATTAGTCTACATAGATGATGAATACAAAACTCCTCGCAGCCTGGATGGTAGAAACTAGATCCAGGGTCTTCACTTCTACTTCCCGAATTGGTACGATTCTAGCCATGTGATTAAATGATTTGATGTCGAACATGTTAGAAACCACTTGATTACCAGTCGATGATGTAAACTGTTAACAAGCGTGAGAGAGACCACCAGTAATGTCAATGGTTCTCAAAGTACCAAGCACAACCCGTGAAATGTGAATAGATGTTTTGATGTCGAACACTTCACGGAATCCTTTGATCGAAAGTCAATGATGTAAACTGACGTCAAAGGCGAGAAACCTGCCATTGATGCATGCAGACTTCAAGGTACTGTCGATTCCTAAGTCATCTTTCTAGATAATGTGTCGATGTCGATAGAAAGCGACCCGTTGCAGGCAAGCCCGCAACACGAAATCATTGTTCAAGTTGAAGAAATGTTGCTGTAAGGACTGACTCAGGGATGGTCAAATGGATGACAAGTATTTTGCAGATGAAAGTTTTGCTTGCAGACCTCTTGAACACATAACGACACGATAGATGGCTTGGTGACGAATAACTCAAAGTTAATCCCTGGAACCCGGTTAAAGACTTTCAAAGTGGTTTGATCAACTGTGAGGTAAAAGATTTCCCAACCCAGGTGAATGAAACAGTGTCGTGTTCAAGAGTGGTAATAAAGTTTCTTTTGAGACAAAAGGTGACAAATAGGTTCATTCTTCTCTCTTTTCCCCCACCATTTCTGGCAAGTACCTCTTTATTTTTAACAAGCTTGAGGAGGATAACATATGCTTGATTATAAGCTCATCCTTCGGACGAGTCCAACCTAGTTTAAATTCGAACCCTAGGAAGGAGTGGTTCGTTCCTGTTTGTAATTGAACAGGTCCTCTACTGTAAAAGTTTAACGAGCCCAGTATAGGAGAAACTCGGCGTTTTTCAATTTTAGAGAGTTTGAAAAAACAAAAGGAGACTCCACGTTGAACTTTTTCGTACATTTGTGTCCCTCAAGCCCGAAAAAGTATAAAATAATACCTTGGGGAACCGCTTGATCTTGCGACCAAGGAGTACTTTCATAATAGTGTCGTTAACCTGAAAAGTAAAAAGCGATCAAGGACACGTCGTTTTATTTCCTTATCGAGTTTGAAACGACAAAAACCCGGCAATCTTTTCCTGCTTTTGCGGTCAGAAAAGAGCTAAAAGGGGACCGTCTTTTAATTCCGTTTTAACGAGTGTAAAAGAAACGCTCGGCGATCTTTTCATGTTTTAGGAGTCAGAAAAGGGCTTAAAAGATGACTCTGAGGTTTCACTTTTTCGTAAGTTTTAACGAGTTCGAAAAAGGGATAAAAATGTACTCATGGTTTTCACTTTTTCGTAAGTTTTAACGAGTTCGAAAAAATGATAAAAATGTACTCATATGGCCGACTTTCAATTTAATTTACGAGCAGGAAAAGACGGAAAGAACTCGGTATTTTCATTTGTTTTACGAGAATGAAAAATAGCAAAATAATCTCGAGATTTTCATGAGTTTAACGAGTCTTGAAAATAACTGAAATTGACTCGAGCTAGGTTTCATTTTTACAAAAGCTTGAAACAGAGTAAAACTATGCTTCAAAGTAGTTTCATTTTTTCACAAGCTTGAAACAGAGAGAAAACTGTGCTTGATGCCCCCTAAGCATAACTGCTAGAGCGCATGCCCCCCAGCTTCATTTCATTCAACCAGTTGGATGAAATGAAGGTTCAAGACGAGATCATTTGAAAGACTCGACCTAAAACTGTAAGAAAATTATGCAAAAAACTGAAATAACTAACCTAAACACTTAACATTTATGAGATCTAGCCAATCTCTCGACTCAAGTAGAGGAGGATTTGTTTCATTTTTTAACGAGCTTGACACAGGAAAAGAACTATGCTCGAATTCGGTTTCATGTTTACGCAAGCTTGAAACGAAAAACTATGCTTGTTACAGTTCACATGCCCCCAGCATAATGACGCAAAACGAGGTACATGCCCCCCAAGCTTCATTGCATTCAATGAGGTGGATGGAATGAAGCTTTACTTTCAAGATCTTGGAAAGACTCGTGGGAGTTGTTTCATTTTTTAGTGAGCTTGACACAAGACAAGGAACTATGCTCAAAAAGTTCGCATGCCCCCAACATAATTATGCAAAGCGAGGTACATGCCCCCCAGGCTTCATTGCATTCAACCGGCTGGATGAAATGAAGGTTTACTTTCAATATTTAGCTTGAAAAGGGAGTTGTTTCATTTTTATGGAGGTTGACACAAGAAAAGAACTATCCTCATACCTGATTCATTTTTTAATGAGGTTGACTCAGTAACAGGAACTGTCCTCAAAATCCTACTTTCTACAATCTACCTACATATCCTAAAATCTACCTGATTCATTTTTTAATGAGGTTGACTCAGTAAAAGAACTATCCTCATACACTGATTCATTTTTTAACGAGGTTGACACAGTAAAAGGAACTTTCCTCGTACACACTGATTCATTTTTTAACGAGGTTGACACAGTAAAAGGAACTTTCCTCATTACATCCTAATTTCTAACTATCTATATGACCTAAAAACTAGCTGATTCATTTTTTAATGAGGTTGACTCAGTAAAAGAACTGTCCTCATGCTAGCCTATTTCATTTTTTAACGAGGTTGATACAGGAAAAAACTATCCTCGTACCATCCAGTTTCATTTTTTAACGAGGTTGAGAGAGGAACAAACTATCCTCGTAACATTGATCATGGCTTCCAACTGGAGGAAAGACATGTCAATGGACACACCTTGATCATGGCTTCCAAGAGGTCTTCATCCGAAGGAAGAATACTTCTTGGGAAGGAACACATGTCAAGGGACTCAAAAGGGATAAGAACATCGTGTTCAAGTAATCCCATAGAGTTTTCCATGTCAATTACCGGAGCTAAATCAAAGAAAGATGAGCAAACAGTGAGAGGCTCACTTACATCGGTAACTGAAATCATGGGACCGGTTGCCACATAATTAACCCGTGGCAGGGTAGATACCACTTTAGAATCAGGAACATTTAGGGGTGTCATATTATCGGTAGTTGAAAAAAGACTAGGGAACGAAAGCTGGTCTACAGTCACAATACTGCCATTGTGAGGGAAAGACATCACGCGAAAGAGTGTCGATACGACAACTTTCATTGCATAAACATAGTCTCGCCCAAGGAGTAAATTGAAATCCAAGGGACCTCGAACTACCATAAGATCAACACAAACAGTTTTACCTTCCAAGGTAATAGAAAACTTAGGAAGGATCCCTAAAGGTTCACTAATTGTTCTGTTAAAAGCTTTCAGATTCTGCGTAATAGGCGCAAGCTGAGGGGAACCCAAAGCTTTCCAAACAGCTGAGGATAAAATACTAATAGAAGCACCTTCATCTACCTGAGTACGATGTATGTCCCTACCACCAGCCTTGACAATGATTTGGAAAGGGATGGAGGAAGGAAGACGAGGTTCTGTCAGTTTATTCCAATCAAAGGAAAAGACCTCAGTACTTGGAGGGGGTTCTGTAGAAACAGGTGAAATGCCCCCCGGCATAGAAGAATCCGATGTAACAAGAAGAACATCAGCGGTATGAAATTTACTCTCGAAAAGGAGAGTGTGATCGACCGAATGTGAAATTGAATCGACCACTTGATCAACTAATGGATCATCAACCTGAGTGACATGAGTTTCACTCTCCAATGGGAGAGTGTGATCGACTGTACTTGAATTTAGATCAATCACTCCGTCAGTTGAGGATAGGTTGGGAGAAAGTTTACGGTAACCAGTTGGAAATTCTTGCTGTGGAACAGTAAGGTTTTCCAACAATGTTGAGGCTTCATCCATGTGAGGGCAAATGTGAGTTTGATGACTCCCTTTGAATAACTTACAAGGAAACCTAACTTTACCCTTTTTCCCAGGAACCTGACTATCACTGGTTGATGGATCAATGGAAAGTTGATGAGATTTTTCTGACCATACTTCCAAGACCTTTGAAATACCAGGACAATTGACAAGGAAGTGGTCACCCTTACAAAGCCTGCAAGGGTATTTGGGTTTACGATGCATGTCGGAATTTTCCTCAACACAACTAACACTTACAGCCATGGTTGGTTGGTTGACTTCTTTCTTATCTTGCTTCTTCTTCTTCTTCTTCTTCTTCCCTTTCTTCTTCTTCTTAGCCTCCTGGTTACTAACATCAAGGCTTTTACCAGGCGAAGAGGAAGAAATGGAGGAAGAAAAATTAGGCGAAGAAGGTAAAGGGTCAACAGAAGGTTGGTGATGTTGAGATGGTGAACTCTGTTGAGGTGAAGCATCCGGTTGAGATGGAACAATTGGAGTATTTTGGGCCAACGAAGTTGAAAATAACCATATCGGTAAACCTATTGTAAATCCAGGTAATGACAAAGTAGCCATATAAGGAGGACCAACATTTCCAAAGTAAGGAAAAGTACTAGGATTCTCATTAGAAGGGGTTCCTAGGTTGATAAATTCCGGAACATTTGCCATTATATTCAACTTCAGTGAATTTTATTAACAATTTAAAACTAAAATTAACAATTCACAATTCACACTTAACAACTTAAAATTCACAATTCACACCTAACAACTAAAATTCACAATTCACACCTATGGTCTCTAAAAGTAAAAACAAACAAATTAACACGCGCTATCAAATCTAGGAGTCAAACCACACACAAACAGTAAGCTCTCCAGACCGAAAACACTAGTTGGTGATTAAGCCCAACCTCGCAGAATCCAGTACAGAAATAGTGGGTGGAACAGTTACCCCGACAACCTGCTTAATGAATAGACTGGACCAAGTTCCTCCACTTTAACCGTCTCGAGTGAAGTGAACCCCCCAGAAAATCCAAGTGAGTATAGCCGACGTCTGCTCCAGGTACAATGGGACCTTCCCTCCACCGTCACCTCGGTAGAATCCTAAAGATAATGGCCACTAAGGTCACCAACAGTAACAAATACACCTGGGGGAACAGTCTAAACTCCGACAGCACGCAAGGGCAGAGTAGCAAGCTCAATCCCCTTACCGGCTCCTTGACAACAATCCAAGGTTTACCGATAAGTGACCCCTGGCTCCTCGACAATGGTTAATCCGAGGTTTACCGTTTGTAATACGTACTGTCTGGCGTCGTTCCCAACGAGGGGGGAATGATCCCCTCACTGGTTCGGACACGAGCTCGTGCTTCTCCTTTAAGAGGAGCTTTCCCAGAGTGCAATTGAAACAATTGGATTTATTCTACTCAAGATAAACTATCTGTTTGGTTTTGTAGTCTTGGAGAGTTAATTACTCACCTACTCCAAGACACTAGCCTAAGCTATATTGGTGTATGAGAGCCCTAGAAATGTAAAAATTACTAGATGAATTTTAATTAAGCGCTGTGTTATTAAGGCTGTTATTACTCAAATGGATAAATGGAGATGAAACCAATGGTGTTATGACCCGACTCAACTGAATGCAATCGAATATGATAATGCAATCCTTTCAATTCGATGAATCCTAACTAGAGTAAGGAGAGAGTTTCCATTCACTTCCAACAATGCAAAAAATTGATCATTAAGAGAAAATTTAACAAATTCTCTAATGCACTAATTTCATCAAGAAAAACTAATGCAAATCAATTCCAAACCAATTTTTATTTTTATTTTTGTGTAAATTCAAATCAAAGAAAGCTGATCTAAATCTACGATTGATTTTTCAGAATGTAAACTATGCAATTGTAATCTATGCACAATTCACATGAAAAGTATGCAAATGTAATCTATGCACATTTTTCATTCATATTCTGAAACTGGGAACTCTAATTATGCAAATGTGATCTATGCAAGAGAATTCTCAAACACAAGATGATTCTAATGTAATCTAAGAACCAATCAAGTGCAAGTCGAGAAAATTGGGTGAGAGTTCCAAAGATCAAAACATAAAAACACTCAAAGGCGATTAACACTCATACACAATTTAGCCCCCCCCGGCGAATGAGGGGGAAATTTTTTTGCAAAAACAAAAGCAAAAAGATGCAAAATTGTGAAAAGACTGAGAGAAACCTCCAAGTAATGACCAAAGGAAATCAAATTAAGAATTTCTCAAAAAAGAGACTCAAAACACCCAATTGATGAAAGCTAAAAGCAGGAATGCTAATGAAACAAGTTCAGGTGAAAATTTTTGACAGGGTACTAAAGGATCTGGGCAGAAAACACTAAGAAAAACCAAAATCTAAAAGCAATTAAAGCAAAAATGGAGTTTTCCTAAATTTTTACAGGAAGACGGAGGCAACCCGTTAGAACAGGCGCAGGCCTGCTCTGTGCAAACGGCAACAGCGCGTCCAAAGACGCACTGTGCAGTACTCAGAGGGTGCGTCCTTCTGGAAAAGTTAAGAAAAACCAAATCTAACTAAATCTAAAGCTAAGCCACCCAAATACTAATTCTCACAGTCAAAAACCAGAAAATAAAAATGATTTTCTCAGAGCAAAGTTCACACAAAGGAAAAGACTTTCACATTAATGGCTTCCCCAGCGGAGTCGCCAATTTGTCGTGGCGGAAAAAGTCGTTTGTGCGGACACAACTGACCTCCCTAGGAGTCTAAACTCTCTAGCGACAAACAAGACAAAATGGAATGATCTTTCTCTAAATATACCTTTTAAAACATGAAAACTACAAGTGTTTAGGCTTACCTTATTCCAAAACGCGGTTGTTGTAGTCCGTCCTTGCCGATCCGGATGAGCTCCTCCTTCAAGTCAATTCTTGCAACCACAAACAATCAAACAATTACCAAGCACTTGCATTTCATATAATAAAACATATATTCAACATGCAGACCAAGGAACACATGAAATAACTCATTAACACAAGCTATTGAGAAAAATAAACCAGTTTGTATTAATAACGAAACAAAGAAACTCTTACAACCTGGCCTTGGTGTTGTGCAAGTTCCTCCCAGGGTCCATTAAGGGTTTTCCTCTACTTTGACAAAGCTCACCCACTTCCAAGTAGAATCAAGCAAAGACAATCTCTCCTCACAAGGTTCTAAATGGGAGTCCTAATTCCTGCAGCATTTACCCAAAGAAAATGTATAGCTCCAACCTCTCCTCCCTCTGGCTCAATGTCTTTATTTATAGTGCTGTAAAGAGGTTATTCAGGTCCACCATCAATGGGATAACCCCCCTCTTTGGGTGGGATAGCTCCCTTATTGATGGGATAAGTTCCTCCTTAATAGAGATACATGAACCAACTGGAGGCGCATCCAATTCATCAAACCGACCTCTAGAAAGTTCTAGAAGTAACCACAAGTAACTTGTTTAAGATGAAACTTGCGCATTTTGCCTTTTACAGAAGGAGGCACCTGTCCCTTAACATACAGAGCGTCCAAGGACGCACCTTTTGTGAACATTGTGAGCGTCCCCGCAGGTAAGGCTAGAGAGAACCTGCGACCCCAGAGATAAACATATTTTTGACAAGACTTTCTCTCTTTTTTGAGTTTGAGATGGATAGCAGAGGCATAAGACTTGCCTAAGAGGGTAGCATGACTGTTGATTTGAGCCATACTAACTGTAAGTGGTCATGGTGACATTTTTTAGTGTAACAACAGGGATGTAAAATTCGATGAAGAGAAGACCATGAGATGTTCCCTTGAGAGGGAGCTTCAACTACATTTGGTTGAGGACCTTCTAGCTCCAAAGGAGGAACCTCAGATTGATGTGGAGCAGCCACATGCAGAGGATCAGGGAGTGGAGACACCCACTCATGCAAAGTCTTCCAGAGATGGAAGAAAGCGCACTAGAGAGGATGTCACGTTATTTCATGATGCTAGAGAGAATGTGGTAGCACCCACATCACAGTGTAGGCAGAGGAGGTGACCAGAGACGTACACTAGCTACATGGATCTAATTAGAGGATGTGTAGAGACTGAGCCATCCTCTTTTGAGGAAGCATTGCAACAACCAGTTTGGGTTGATGCCATGGTTGATGAGTATGACTCCATTGTTAGGAACAATGTATGGGATGTGTACCAAAGATTGAAAAACAAGTCAATGGTGAGTTATCAATGGCTTTACAAGGTAAAGCAAGTAGCAGATGGTAGTGTGGAGAAACACAAGGCCAAGTTTGTCGCTAGAGGATTTTCTCAGGTGGAGTGGATTGATTACGATGAGAATTTTTCTCCTGTTGCAAGGTACTCATCAATCAGATCCATTCTAGAACTATCAGCGTAGATGGGATGGAATATACATCAAATGGATGAAAAGACAACATTCCTCAATGACATGATTGAGGAAGAGGTGTATATTGAGCAACAAGAAGGATTTGAGACCTTCGACAGAGAGTCACATGTGTGTTGACTTAAGAAAGTGTTGTATGGACTGAAACAATGGTCTAGGTGGATGTTGGTGGCCACCCACCTATTCCACTTGGACCCCCACCATTGTCTCTCTCTTTTTTTTTTCTTTTTTTTTTTCATTTTCCTTAATTATAGCACAGTTTACTATTTTTGGCAGTTTTTCGGGTCTCGAACTTCCAACGATGTTTTGAGGCGCTAAACGATTTTTTTTTGGAAAATAGGAGCCAATATGGTGTTTTTATCCAATGTTGGCCACCTGAAAGTTGTATTCCTAAGATAGATATTTCTAACGGGGTATTGGGCACATCAAACGAAGATCATATCCCAAAGTTACGACCCCGGGAAATTGATGTACCAATTTACCCAAATGGGGCCCATAGTTTTGGTGCTTCATCTCATAGGGTTAGGTTTTTGGATGTTTAGGGTTTTCCATAGTTTCTCAATAATAAATAGGCCTTCGAGCCTTATTGTAACACAGTTCAGAGGCATATATCCACCACATCTCTTCTTAGAGATAAGCTACCATCACCCGAGCTAGTCTTATTTCCATTATGTTTGTAAGCATATTTCAATATTTCATATTAATGAAATGAAGTGTTAATTTTGCTGCATCTCTGTATTTATGGTTATATTTGTAATTTGTTGCCTTCATTTTTAAGTTTAGGTCAGTGGTATCAGAGTGATCTGCTCTTTCTCTATTTTTCTTCGCATGTCCCCAACAAGGTCGGGATATAAGGAGTTAGGGCTCAAACTTGTCGAACCTTTGTAAGACCAGCCTCGAAAATCTGAATGACCTCCGATGGAGGAAGAGAAGAAAGATGAGGGGGTAGGAGATCCTTTCAAAATCTTGCTTGAAGAAGCCCTCGACTGACAAAGGAATGCAATGATGGAAAAATTTGCATAGATCCTTCAGTGGTTACCCAAGGGTGACACATATCCTTGCAACAACTACTATGGAATTGCCACACCCTTTAAGGTACAAGTTAACTTTGACATCCCCATATTGGAGGGTCAGATAGATGCAGACACTGTAGATAAATGGTTAAATCTACTAGAAGGATATTTTTCTGTTCATGATTTTTCCAGCCGGGAAAACCATGTCAATGACTGGTGGGAAACCTACTGTGAGAATAAGGACGAAAGTACACCCTCACTCTTTTCAGCCGCACCTACCTGGAATTCGTTTTAAGACACCATTAAGGAGCAGTACTACCCTATCAGGAGCTATGAGGATAAAATATCCATATTTAAACAGGAATGAAACAAATTACAAGTATATCCATAAATACAGAGATGTAGTATAAATAATAATTCATTTCATTCATATCAAATACTGAAATATGGTTACAAACAGAAATGGAAATAAAACTAACTCGGGCGATGGTAGCTTATCTCTAAGAAGAGATGTGGAAGCTACATGCCTCTAAAATGTGTTACAATGAGGCTCAAAGGTCTATTTATTATTGAGAAACAATGGAAGACCCTAAACATCCAAAAACCTAACCCTAGGAGATGAAGCGCCAAACTATGGCCCCTATTTGGGTAAATTGGTACATCAACTTCCTGAGGTCATAATTTTGGCATAGTATCTTCGTTTGACACGCAAAATACCTCGTTAGAAATATCTATCCGAGGAATACAACTTTCGAGTGGCCAGCATCAATTTATAACCCATGTTGGCACCATTTTCCTCAAAAAAAACTTCTTTTAGGGCCTCAAAATGGTTCCAGAAGTTTAGGACCCGAAAAACTGCCAAAAACATTAAATTGTGCTACAAATAAGGAAACTAAAAAAATGAAAGAAACAATAGTGGGGGTCCAAGTGGAATAGGTAGGTGGCCACCAATATCCACCTAGATCATTCCTCCCCCTTTAGGAAGAAACGTTCCCCATTGCATTGAGTTCCTCCATGAAATGAGGAAACTTCTATTGAACTTGGTCCCTAGTGAGCCACTTGCTCTGGTGAAGGAGTTGGCTTGCTATGACAACTCAGTATAGTTGGATCCTTTACTATCGGGTTTTATTGATCTGTGTGTCGATGATCTGATCAGTTGTGGCTTATTACATGCAGTTTGGATTTAACTCTGTAGGTGTGAGCTGTTTTGCAATGTCTGATGTGTCCAACAATGGTGGGAAGTATGGTCGCAGGGAGTCCACATTGAACAATGGGTGTAGGCCAAGGAATGGGGGAATGCTAAGATCAAATGCATCGTCTCCCGCAACCTTGGTAATGGTGTAAGGACCATATCGGAGAGGTCTGAGTTTCCAATAGGCTTCGGTAAGGCATTTCTACTACAAATACAACTAAAATTCGTCGCCCACCTGAAACTTGTTTGGCACCCGATGTTGATCATGATGCTGCTTTTTCTTGGCATTTGATTTCTCTATAATGTCGTGGACCTACTGGGGGATGTGTTGTATGTGCTCAATGAAGTTGTTTTCCTTATCAGCTTCGACTGGACATGAACCAAATCTGCGTAAGTAGATGCAAATGGTATGGCCACATCAATGGGACATAAGGGCTGGAATCCTAAGCCCACCTGAAAAGGGTTTTGGCCAGTCAAGTTGTAGAGAGACTATTTATTGTTGTGCTGGACATAGGGGAGGCTCTCATCCCAAGTGCTTGGATACTTTAAGTTGTACATGCACATAATGTGTACACTCATCCTATTGACGACCTCTATCTCGCCATTAGTTTGGGGATGAAAATCTGTGGACTTAGTGAGATTGGTGTCCAGCATCGACTAGATACTAGACCAAAATGTACTTAGGAACATGCTATCCCGATCTGAGATAATAGACTGTGGGATCCCAAAGTGTACCCGCACTTGTTCAAATAAGAGTTTAGCAGTGGCTTATGATGTGATATTCTTCTTGCAGGGCGCCATAATGGCCATCTTTGAGAATCTATCGACGACCACAAAAACACAGTTGTTTCCATTCTTAGTAGAAGGAATACCTAACATGTAATCCATGGAGATGGATTCCCAAGGTTGACTAGGGGTTGGCAGTGGAGTATAGAGGCCTTGCCTATTGATGATCAGTTTGGCAATGGCGCAAGTAGTGCAGGATTTGATGTACTTCCCAACATCTTGTCGAAGATTCAACCAATAGAAATACTTCTAGGGTACTACCACCTTTTTCTCGACCCCGAAATGCCTAGCGACTCGATTGTAGTGCGCTTCCCAAATCATCTTGGCACGCTCACTTGAAGGAACACAAAGGTGTCCCAGGTGACATAACAAGTCATCCTGGAGGTGAAAATATGGAACTTGCTGACCCTCCAAGAGCATCTGGCATGTGTGGCCAAATTTCAGGTAACTTTGTAGAGAGGTGGCCAATCAGAAGTCTCGTGCCCATAAGAGTTGAGCACGGTGGTTAACACCATTATTGGTCGTCAGCTAAGGTAGTATGCAACATTATTGGTGCTGCCCTTATTGTACTTGATATTCAATTGGAACTATTGTAGGTATGTGGACCACTTCTAATGGCCATCATTCTGCAACTTCCCTTGCATCTGTAGGAATTGCAAGGGTCAGTGGTTTGTGTGGATTACTGTTTCCTTCGCCAAAATGTAATGCTTCCATTATTGGTAGGCCTGCATAACAGAATACATCTATTTGTCATAAGTGGGATACTTCTGGATTGTTTCTGAAAGTGTCTCACTATGATATGCCACTAGATTCCCTTGTTGAGTAAGGCCTACCCCAATAACATAGTCAAAGGCATTTGTCTCAATCTCAAATGGTTGTTCCAAGTCTGGTAATGTGAGCACTGGTGCAAAGAAGAGGTGATGTTTGAACTTTGTGAATAACTTCTATTGTGAGTCAGACCAAAATAATTTTGCATTCACTCCTCCCTGGGTGACTTGATTCAAGGGCCAAGTGATATGAGAGAACCCCAACACGAACCTACGGTAGAAATTGGCAAGACCTAGAAAGCTGCGGAGCTCTGTCAGAGTGGTTGGGGTTGGCCAATCCCGAATGACTTGGATCTTGGATAGATCCATATGCACCCCTCATTCATCAATAATGTATCTCAGATACTAAATGTGGGTCATGCCAAAAGTGCAGTTCTCCAAATTGGCACACAACTTGTGTTGCTGTAGTGTTTGGAGAACCTGTCGGATGTGGTGGAGGTGTTCTTCCCAACTCTGGCTGAAGATCAGTATGTAATTCAAGTACACCACTATAAATGAGTTGGGGAATGCCTAAAAAATATCATCCATCAGCCTCATGAAGGTTGCAAGAGCATTCATCTACCCGAAAGGCATAACCAACCATTCCAAAAGGCCTTCCTTGGCTTTGAAGGCAGTCTTCCAAATATCAGAGGGTTTGATTGGTACCTGGTGATATCCAGACTTCAAGTCAATCTTGCTGAAATTCCACCCCTTTTGAGTTGGTCTAGAAGGTCATCAATCCATGGGATTGGGTACCTATTCCATACAGTGATCTTGTTTAGAACATGATAGTCAATATAGAGTCTCCAAGTCCCATCCTTCTTCTATACCAATGCGATCGGGATTCCACAGGGTGATGAACTCATCCAGATTTGACCTTTCTGAGGAAGCTCCTGAATCTGCCTCTTGATTTCATCGTTCTCCAGAGCGGTGCGCTGATAGATTGGTCCATTGGGAAACGACGCACCTGGTGTCAGATCAATGGAGTGCTTGACCTAACATTGCAAAGGCACCCCTGTGGGGGAGGTGAATATGCCCTCGTATTCCTCCATGACCCTGTCCATTTGTTGTTGTTGTGTGGAGGGGCCCTGGTTGGAGGTCATGGCCATAATCTTCTTCTTTCCCTAAGGGCGTATCATCAAGAAAAAAAAAATTCCTAGTTTTGGAAATGAGCTCACTGCATTGTTTTGCAGTAACCAAAGAGATGATGGTAGGCGTTGCTACCTCTAGTATCATGTACAACTTATTTCCCAAGGTAACAATAACAGCAAGAGGCCTTGACTCATACACAACATGTCACTTCCAAAAGTATGAGTGTCCTAATAATACATCACAAACATCAAGGGGAGAAATGTCACATAATACCTCATCCGTGAAGGGCTTGATTCTGTATGGAATGCGACACTGCTGGCTAACGTGAAGATCCCGTCCTTGGTGAAGCCACCTGTTGGTGTATGTTTATGGGTGTGTTGTGGTTGGTAAGCCCAGCTGATTCATGAACTCTACTAAAATGAGGTTCTTTTGGCTCCCGCTGTCGACAATCAACTATAGCGGTGAACCCTTTACCCACATTTGGGAGTGGAAGAGGTGCTCCTCCTCCTTTGGATCTTTAGGTTTCCCCTTCTGTATATTCGTGGTGGCAATGATGGTGTTGTGCATTGCATTGATAATCTGCTTCCCTTTTACATTCCCCTTGTCAAGTTCTAAATTAGAGTCGGAACATGCATCTGATTCCGAAATCTTTAGCTCAGCCACTTATGACTACTTGGTCCGACACTCACTTGTGTTGTGAGTATAGCTCTTATGGAACTCACACCACTTTTCCATGTCCTTCTTCGGCTTCACATGTTTTTCTTTTCTTGTGGCTTCGGCGGTTTGTCTTGGACCACCCTACCTTGGCTTTTTCCTTTGTTCTATGGTTTGGGGGAACCTTTCCCTTTTTTCAGATTCACAAATCTAAAGTCTCACTTCTTCTGTTTAAACTTCTGCTCGATCTTGGAAACATATCGGTATGTCGTGCTGAGTGAGGAGATGTACAGGAACTCCATCTCATCCTGGATGTACCTATGCAGGCAGCCGCAGTACTTGAGTACCAAATGTTTCTTAGAATCCTTGATACCCAACTTCATGTGAAGGGTATGAAAAACATTGGTAAACTCTGGCACATCTTGGTCCCTTCCTATTGTAGAGTGGTCCACTTTATGTATTTATCCTCATAGCTCCCAACAGGGTAGTATTTCTCCTTGATGGCGTCTTAGAATAAATTCCAGGTGGGTGCGATAGAAAATAGTGAGGGCGTACTTTCATCCTTCTGCTCACAATAGGTTTCCCACTAGTCCTTAATGTGGGGGGAGGCTTTGAGAAGAGAAAAAGTAATATTTTCCCAGCTAGAAATATCATGAAAAGAAAAAATCCTTCTAGCAGGTTTAACCATTTATCTATGACGTCTGCATCGATTTGGCCCTCAAATATGGGAATTTCATACTTGTACCTTAAAAGGAGTGGAGCCTCCAAAGTGGCTACTGGATGTGGATGCGTCGCCGATGGGCAACCATTGAAGGATCTGGGAAAAGTTATCCATCATCACATTCCTTTGTTTCTCGAGGGTCTCCTTGAGCAATATTTTGATAGGATATCCCACTCCCTCGCTTTTCTTTTCTTCCCCCATGGGCGTTCATCGGGGTTTGCGAGGCTGATCATGCAAAGGTTCAACCAGACCTAGCCTAACTCCTTATATCCTGACCTCGTCGGGGACATGAAAATACAAACATAGAAAGAGCAGACCGCTCTGATACCACTGATCTAGATTTAAATAGGAACACAACAAATTACAGGTATAACCATAAATACAGAGATGCAACAAAAATAACACTTCATTTCATTAATATCAAATACTGAAATATGCTTACAAACAGAATGGAAATAAAACTAGCTCTGGCAATGGTAGCTTCTCTTTGAGAAGATATGTGACATCTACATGCCTCTGAACTATGTTACAATGAGGCTCAAAGGCCTATTTATTATTGAGAAACAATGGAAAACCATAAACATCCAAAAACCTAACCCTAGGAGATGAAGCGCCAAACTATGGGTCCCGTTTGGGTAAATTGGTACATCAACTTTTTGGGGTTGTAACTTTGGCATACCATCTCCATTTGACGCACACAATACCTCGTTAGAAATATCTATCCGAGATTTACAAATTTAGAGTGACAAACATTAGTTTATCACCCATGTTGGCCCTAATTTTCCCAAAAACATCGTTTAGGGCCTTAAAACGACTCGGGATGTTTAGGACCCAAAAAATTGGAAAAAATAATAAATTGTGCTACAAAGAAGCAAACTGAAAAATTTAAAGAAACAATGGTGGGTTTCCAAGTGGAATAGGTAGGTGGCCACCAATATTCACCTTGATCAATAAATACACAAAGTGGACCACGCTGCGACAATGAAGGTACCAAGATGTGCCGTAGTTTACCAATGTTTTTTGTACCCTTTGCACGAAGTTGGGTATCAAGGAGTCTGAGAAACATTTGGTACTGAAGTATTGCGACTGCCTACACAGGCACATCTAGGATGAGATGGAGTACCTAGACATCTCCTTGCTCAGAATGATGTCCTGATACGCTCTCAAGATTGAGTAGAAGTTTAAATTAAAAAAAAAAAACGAAACTTTGGATTTGTGAATCCGAAGCAAGGGAAAAGCAACCCTGTAAAGCAAAGGCAAAATCCAAGGATGGGCAACCCAGGATAACCCATCGAAGCCACAAGCAAAGAAAAACACCACGTAGACAAAGAAGGATACAAGAAAGTGGTGTGAGTTTCATAAGAGCTCCACTCACAATACAAGTGAGAGTTGCCAAGCAGTCACTGGTGGCTGACATTAGGGGAATTTTGACATCTAAAATGAGCCTCCTAAGGAAATTATAAAATAATAGTGGAAATAAAAAAATAAGATTAGATTAAATCATGAGATTTTAGAGGGAAAAAAGAGAAAACTACTTTTTCAACTCGTATTTTCAACTTATCTCCCTATGAGTTTACTTAAATTTCGAGCGGGAACACTCGTTGGATGCATAGTTTGATTCCTCATCCAAGTATTACCCATGTTTCATACTTTTGATGGACCCTGCTACATGAGAAATGAGAAATACATGAAAAATGTGATTGTAATCACATTTTTTCATGTATTTCTCATTTTTCGTGTAGCAAAGTCCATCAAAAGTATGCAAGATGGATAGTCTTTGGATGAGGAATTGAATTTTTCATCCAACGAGTACTCCAACTTGAAATTTTAGTAAAACCTTAGAGAGATAAGTTGAAAATACAAGTTGAAAAAGTAGTTTTATTATTTCATTATTTTTTAATATTCTTACTTTTTTACTCCAAAAATGGTGAATCATCCCCCATGGTTTACATCACCATCTTTAATCTTATTGGTTCTTATAAATATTATTTTGGTTGTACATTTTCCTTAGGAGGCCCATTTTAGACCTCAAAAGTCCCCTAATGGCTGAAGGCTTCCAAGTGAGATGCATGTTCCGAATCTGAGTCAGAACCCGATAAGGGGAATGATAAAGGGAAGAATATATTGATGAGGAGCTCAATTCCACTGTGGCCACCACCAAGATCCATAATATTGAGCCTGAAGATCTAGAGGAGGGGGAACACCTATTCCACTCACATATGTGGGTGAAGGGTTGTCTGCTGCAGTTCATTATTGACAACGAAAGCCAAAAGAAACTCATTTTGGCAGAGGTCGTGAAGTGACAGGGCCTATTGACTACATCACATCTGCATCCATACACCATCAGGTGGCTTCACCAAGGATGAGATCTCCGCATCAGCCAGTAGTGTCGTCTTCCCTACAACATTAACTCCTTCAAGGATGACGTACTGTGTGATGTTTCTCCTCTTGAAGTTTGTGATGTATTACTAGGACAACCATACTTGTGGAATTGACATGTTGTTTATGAGTCTATACCCTGCTTTGTTATTATTTTTTTGGGTAGTAAGTTATATAGGATATCGAAGGTAGCCTCGCCTATCGCCATCTCTACTAAGCAATGCAATAAGATCATCTCCCAGACTGGGAAATTTTCTTTCTTTCTAATTTGCTCTCAAAGTAAGGGGAAGATCGTAGCCACATCCATGGACCCCAAGAAGGATTCCTCTATGCAGCAGAAGCAGGTGGATACAGTCGTGGAAAAATACAAGGACATCTTCTCCTCAACCACAGGGGTACCCTTGAACTGTCAGGTCAAGCATTCAATCTTTTTGACTCCTGGAGAACCTCTGCCCAATGGGCCAATATATCACCATTAAATTCTGGAAAATGAACAAATCAATTGGAAAATCTAGAAGTTGCTGCAAAAAGGGCACATCCGACCAAGTTACTTGCCTTGTGGGAGCCCGAGTGTACTTGTACAGAAGATGGATGGGACCTAGAGGTTTTGCATTGATTATCGGGCACTAAACAAAATCACTGTCAGGAATAGGTATCCAATCCCATGGATTGATGACCTTTAGGACCAACTCATTAGGGAATTTTTTAGGTCTAAAATGGGCTTCCTAAGGAATTTATAAAATAATAGTGGAAATAATAAAAATAAGATTAGATGACATCATCAAACTTTAGAGGGAAAAAAGAAAAAAGCTATTTTTTCAACTCATATTTTCATCTTATATCCCTATGGGTTTACTCAAATTTCAAGCGGAAACACTCGCTGGATGCATAATTTGATTCCTCATCCAAGGAGTACCCATGTTGTATACTTTCGATGGACCCTACTACACGAAAACAGAGAAATACATGAAAATGTGATTGCAATCACGATTTTTCATGTATTTCTCATTTTTGTGTAGCAAGGTCCATCGAAAGTATGCAACATGGGTATTATTTTGATGAGTAATTAAATTTTGCATCCAACGAGTAATCCCGCTCAAAATTTGAGTAAAATCTTCGGGAGATAATCTGAAAATATGAGTTGAAAAAGTAGTTATATTATTTTATTATTTTTTAATCTTTTTACTTTTTTACTCCAAAAATGGTGAATCATCCCTAATTGTTGACATCATCATCTTGAATCCTATTGGTTCTTATAATGTTTATTTTGGTTGTACATTTTTCTTAGGAGGCCCATTTTAGACCTGAAAAGTCCCCTAATGCAAGGGGGCCAAGTATATCTGTAAGATTAATCTGAATTCTGGCTATCACTTGGTTCCAATAGAGCCCATAGATGTATGGAAGACTGCCTTCAAATCCCAGGAACGATTTTTTGAATGGTTGGTTATGTCCTTTGGGTTAACAAATTCACTTGCTACTTTTATGAGGCTAATGGATGAAATATTGTGGTCTTTCACTAACTCATTCGCGGTTGTTTATCTAGACGACATCCTCATCTTCAACAAGAGTTGGGAATAACACTTGCAACACATTTCGCAGGTCCTTCAAACCCTTTAGTAGCACAAACTACGTGCCAACTTGGAGAAATGCACCTTTGGCATGAGTCAATGTTATGAAACCAACTCACAAAAAGATAGAAAAGATAGATCAATGCCTTAGAAATAAGCCTCTTTGAGGGGGCAACCTCCTTTTACATTACACAAATGAACAATTCTTGGATGATACAAATGACAAGACCTCCTTTCTATATATAGGAGTTTAAGGGGTCACAATATAGTCAGAGCCGACATAACAATAATAATGTAAGGGCACAATAATAACAATAGTGGGCTTCTATGGGGCACAATAGTAACAATATGGGGACTACATGGGTACAACAATATAATAAGGGGGTTATACTAATAACAATAAGGGGTTATACTAGTAGTATAGGGGCCTAACATGCCCCTCTCCTTCAAAGAGTGTTGTCCTCAACGCTTGAGTAGTTCTTGATGCTTCTGTATAAAATTCTTGTCCTCCCATGTGGAATCTTCAGCAGGTAAGTTCTTCCACTTGATGAGATACTTTGAAATTGATCGATTTCGTAGCTGCTGGGTTCTTGTTTCTGTGACTGCTCCAGGTTCCAATATGATTTTTCCTTCCTCTTCAAGTTCTGGAAATATTGTTTGAATTGGGATCTTTTGCAAATTTTGAATGAGTGGCCACACTTCTTCGTCCTTCTTCCATTCATCCCTTACTTCGTTTATCCAATCTAGTTGGATAATAGAAATAGCACAAAACAATGCTTCCACATCCTCATCCTTTCTTAAGAGTGCATCTGCAACAAAATTTTGCTTCCCTTTTCTATAGATGATGTCAAAGTCATAACCCAACATATTTGTGACCCATTTTTTTTGTTCTTCTAAAGATAATATTTGTTCTAAAAAGTATTTAAGACTATCATGATCCATTTTTACCTTGAAATGTCTTCCCATTGGGTAAGGTCACCATTTCTTAAGTGCATGTAGTATTGCCAACACTTCCTTCTCATAAATAGCTTGCTTGAGATGTATCCATAAAAATACCCAATCACCTACATCAAAACATTTTTCACTGCGATGTTGATCTACTTGTTTTTTCATTCGATTTTGAACCAAAGTGCCGTTATCCTTTAAAAGTTGGAGAATATGTTGAGACTGCTAAATGTGATTTTTCACTGCTTGAGCCTTTTTCTTCTTGATATGTCCTTCTATCTTTAGAGTTGGAAGAGTGGTAATTTCTTCTAATGCTTTACAAGATATAGTCGGATTCATTTCTTGATGCTCGATGTGATCTTTCACTTCTTGAGCATTTTTCTTCTTGATATGTCCTTCTATATTGATAGTTTGAGGAGTGGTAATTCCGGCCAATGCATTACAAGATATGGTTGGATTCATTTCTTCTTTCTTGATGTGATATTTCACTTCTTGAACCTTTTTCTTCTTGATATGTCCTATCTTGAGATTTTGAGGAGTGGTAATTCTTGCCAATGTTTTACAAGATATGGTCGGATTCATTTCTTCTTTCTCTGGGGTTGGTTCCTGGTGTATATCCTCTTCTTTTGATGTTTCTTGATCCTTTTCTTCCTCCTCTTCATAATCTATGTAAAATAATTTCTTCTCAGCACACTTATGACCTTTAGTGCATTTTCTATCACAATTGTAACAAAGCCCTTTTTCTCTTTTTTCTTCCAATTGTCATGGTGTCACCCTTGTAGGTTGTGGAAGGCTAGGAGAAATAGCACTTCCATGTTTATAGTTGTGAGGGGTAGAATTCATTGTTTCCATAATTTTTCTTTCCACTTTTCTTGCCAACGTGAATGCCTTCTCCAATGAATCAGGTTCCCAAAGATGAACCTCATGTTGAATGTTATCCTTTAAAGTCCCTATGGAGACATCAATCCTCTACTTCTTTGGAATATCATTTTCCCTTATATTCAATTTTTGAAAGTCCTCAATGTTCTCTTCCATTGAACACTTTTGTTTGAGATTTATCAATTGGCTAAAGAAAGTGTTTCTCTTTGTATCCTTATAATGTGCTATCATTTCCTCCATGAAAATTGACCACATGACAAGTGGTTTACGAGAACAAAGCCCTCTATACCATAGAAATTGATTCGGTTCTAAATAATTATATGCAATACATACCTTTTGTAATAGTGGTACACCATGTAGATCAAAATATTTCTCCATCTGTAGTATCCAATCTACCAGATCCTTGCCATCAAACTTCCTCATCTCGCTTTTTATTGATTTTAGGATCTCGATGTTGAAATGAATGTAACTCTATAATTTCAGATCTTCTAGTTTTGAAATCACGACCTACAGTAGCCCTCTATGTCCTCTTTCCAATTCCACCATTCTGATCGAATTTAGATTCTCCAAGAAAGAGTTATGTATAATCTCCCAAGATGACCTGATTATATACCTTTTCAGAAGAGCGAACTTGTATGAAGTGCCACGTGTCACTGTTTTGACCTTAGGATCTGAAAAATATACGCAAGAAACTAAAGTCCATCCTCTTTCTGTAACTTCTTACAAAATTTCAATCTAATTCTTAAAACAAAAGTTATGACTATTTTCCCCAGGTCACCTGTTTGGAATGTAATTCATGAGTATGCAAGAAGGCCAATTTCCTTAGATCATATCTCCGCAAATATAGTGCGAAAAGCTCCGAATTTCGGACTCGATGTTCAGAATGATTTCAACCCAAATGGTTTTTGTTTTAGCATCTGAAACGTTGGAGAAAAAAATTTATAGCGCAAATGCCATGATGACCTGTTTGGAGCAGTGAAACCCTAGAATCAAAGCTCTGATACCAAATGTTATGAAACCAACTCACAAAAAGATAGAAAAGATAGGTCAACACCTTAGAAATAAGCCTCTTCGAGGGGGCAACCTCCTTTACATTAAACAAATGAACAATTCTTGGATGATACAAATGACAAAACCTCCTTTCTATATATAGGAATCTAAGGGGAAAAAATATAATCAGAGCTGACATAACAGTAACAATGTAAGGGCACAATAATAACAATAGTGGACTTCTATGGGGCACAATAATAACAATATGGGGACTAAATGGGTACAAAAATATAATAAGGGGGTTGTAGTAATAACAATAAGGGGTTACACTAGTAGTATAGGGGCCTAATAGTCAGGTCCAATATTTGGGTTACATCATAGATGAGCGTGGAGTGCATGTGGATCTGACTAAGATCCAAGTAATTCAGGATTGGCAAGCCCTCGCCACTCTAAGGAAGCTTCGTAGCTTATTGGGCCTTGTAAATCTTTATTAGGGGTTCATGTTGGGATTCTCCCATTTCACTTGGCCTTCGAGACAAATTACTAAGGGCAGGGAAAAAGAAAAATTTTCCTTGTTCGATTCCCAGCAGAAGGTGTTCGTTGAGTTGAAGCACTGACTCTTCTCTACACTAGTACTCACACTGCTAGACCTGCAACAACCATTTTAAATTGAGACATATGCCTTAGACTATGTTATTCATGCAGTCCTCACCCAACATGGGCATCCGGTGGCCTATCATAGTGAGACACTTTTTGATACAATTTGGAAGTACCCCACCTATGATAAAGAGATGTATTGCATCATGTAGGCTTGCCTTCAATTGAAGCATTACATTCTGGGGAAGGAGACATCATCCACACTAATCACCGACCTCTTCAGTTTATATAGACATATGGAAAGTTGCAGAACAATTGCCATCATAAGTGGTCTACATATCTACAAAAATTCCACTTGAACATTAAATACAAAAATGAAAACACCAATAATGTTGTAGACTTCCTGGCTAACCCCTAGTTGCAACACTAACTACTATTGTCAACTCTTGTGGCCACGATACCTCTGGATGGCCACAACTATACAAAAATGTTCCAAAGTTCACCTCCACATACACGATGCTAGTAGATGGAAAGAAAGTTCTTGATTTGCACCTTAGGGATGCATTATTATGCTACCTGGGCCACCTTTGTGTTCCTTCAAGCGAGCGTGCCAAGATGATTTGGGAGCCATACTACAGTCAGGTCGCAGGACACTTTGGTGTGGAGAAAACTATGCTGGTACTACAAAATTAATTTTATTGGCCCAAACTCTGACTAGATGTTGGGAAAAATATTAGATCCTGCACTGCTTGCACCATCGCCAACCCAACCATTAAGAAGCAAGGCCTATACACTTCTCTTCCTTCTCCTAGCCAGCCATGGGAATCAATCTCCATGGATGATCCAGGAGGATCTCATCATATCAGTTACACAGGTTAAGTTTCGTTGTCAGCATTCAGTGTCTGGTATCTTTAGTCATCATCAGTGGTTTAATTTGTCCAGTGTTGATTTTCAGTTCCGCTGATGTTGTTAATGGTCGATGCGGTCTTCATGGTCGTCATGACCTTCTTTAGGATCTTCTGACATGGTGATGGTTTCTAGTGTTACAACATTATAATAAACCTATTCTAAATGTTGAATCCTAAACCTAAACCCTAGAACCTATGTCTAAAGATCTAAGACCTAACACATTAACCTAACACCTAAGACATAATGTATTAAACCTAAGTCTAAAACATTCAGACCATGGTGTTACAATTGAGTACATTGTAATACATTACGAAAAACCTATGTGTTATCACTCCAATATTTCTCTGGAGTTGATTAGAAAGAAATGATTATAGGTAACCACAAACCTACTTTGGAGATTAGGATCTAGCCTTCCTTATTCTCAGAGAGGGCTCCCTCTTTATGATTTAACTTTATTTAGTTATTTGATTTTAGGCTAGTTATGATTGTGCTTGGGTTTTGATTTGGATTTGGTGGTGGGATCACTTACTTAGATGAAAAGAGGGGTGTCTTTTACCATTGGGCTATGGGGTCAAATATCAAGCAAACAAGACTGGATCAAGTTCTAAAAATAGTGTCTACAGGGCAAGATAGCAGAGTTACTTCAGATCTCAAGGCTGGATGGTGAAGTGGTTTTCAATTGGATCCAAAGAGAAATTAAGGGTTCCTTAGGCCAGATTATGAAGAAAGTAAAAGAGGTCAACTGGGATGGGAGAGCAATTAAGGATTCTCAGATCCAGATATCAGAAGAAAACATGGAAATGATCAAATATTCAAAACACAGTGTACTTAAACGAAGTCTGAGATAAAGTTGCATTAAATTCATTCAACTTTAGATAACATTCAAGTTTGTGAAAAACATAAGAAAATAACAATTTTTACAAAGAAAATACTTCACTGTAATAGCTCAACACATCAATCCTTTAATGCAATCTCTTTATTACTTGGTCCAGTTTTCTGATTTGAAAAATTGGTACAATAACCCTAAGGTTTATGATCAAAATAACTCTACAAATCTATAGAAATCCACACTCAATACTTCGAATTATGAAGTAACTATACAAAAATAATTTACAAAATATACCAAACTATCTTGGAATTAATCCAGGAGAAAGAAACATCTTCATGCAAGAAGATAGAGACAACTATTGAACTGCTATTTGCTGTCCCTGTTTATTAGGTTGTGTTGTCTTTAAGCTCTGATATTTTTCCTTTTAATCTCTGCTTTGCTGTTGGTCTTCACGCTGGATGTTCTTTTCATTCTGACCTTTCAACTAATACTCTTTTACCTGGTTGGCCTATCATTGTCCTTTTACTATGCCTTTTACCCTTACTATACATTTTTACATTTTGACAGTGTATTTCTACAGTAAGTCATTCAATTTCTCCCATGTTTATGCATCTGGTAATTGGATATTTATCATTTTCCTATAAATATCATCTGCCTCTATGTGCTTGGTAAAAGTGGGCTTGTTCACAAAAAGGTGTTTTACCTCATGTTGGAGGTAAAACAAGTTCTCAAAAGTTTGGTATAGGACCTTCCCAGTTGGCATCCCCTTCATAGATGAAGTGTTCACTTGATCCCTGGCCACTTCTATAATTCTTCTATTGTAGTCCTCTTGTGTCATTAACTTATCATTTATTACCAAGGGATTGGGAAAACCCTTTTGCCTCAAAACTTCAAATTTAACCATGAACCTGTCTATAGCCAGTTGCATGGTTTGGCACTTATCTTCAAGGTTTAGCATTAAATTCCTCTTGGTGAGGATCCTTTTTACTTCCAGTATTGCACATGCCGTGTTAGGTATATCTAATTCCTGGAATTCATACTTATTTTTGGATTTAAGGAACTGAATGATACTTGTTTCTTCCTTTGGCATATCTCCCAATTATGTTTTCACTCTCTGTATGGATTCTGTAGCCTCTTTCACCAAGTCAATTTGCTCAAAAATTACTTGAATGGATGGCCAAATATCATTGACAGAGTCAATGATATTGGCCCATAATTGTTCCTTAGCCTATCCAAGGGGTTCCTTTAAAGTCAATTCCTTCTCCAAGTTTTTATTCTTTCATTCATCCTGGTTGATTTCTATACTTCTTCTTTGTGCATAATCTGTGCAAGCTTATAGTCAGTCTCTAGACTGGTCATCTTTTCCTTGAGCTTGTTCATTTCTGTGGTTTGAATGGAGATGTCTTCCATTTCCTTGAAAAATTTGCTAGCCTCATCACCTGTTGACCTTATTGCTGATGTAGACGCTGTAGAAGCTGGAAGTGTTGTACCCATTGGATCTGTAGGAGCTAATGATGCTAAAAAAGTGGAAGGTATTGCAGTAGTAACTGTTGGGATAACAGTGGCAGGGGCAGTCTCAAGACTAGCTTATTTTAACTGTATCAAGCTATCTAACTCCTTTTCCATTTCCTTCAATTGATCATTTAATTGTAAAACTAGGTCAATGATCTCCTATTGATGTGTTTGGATCTCTAGGACCTCTTTTTTCTGTGGGTTCTCAAAATGAGGAAGTTTTAGTTTTTTTTTTTTTAGAGCTGCAATGTCCTCATTCTTCTTCTTGATCAACTTTTCAGCAGCCTTGATGTCATTGGGATCATGTCCCAACTCAATTACCAAGTCCTCCAATGACTTGATCCTGTTGTCCTTGGCCTATGAGGAGGCCGTTTCCAATTTGTATTGGGCAGTAATGTTTTCTAATGAAGCCTGCAACTTATGTGCAACGATTGCCTTTCATGTCAAGGTGGAGTAGATCATCTCTCCTACCTTCTTGTGGAATTCTATTTGGTCAGTAGGATGAACATCCCTGGCCAACACCTCAAAGTTTGTTTTTCTGTAGTCAGCTGATGTATTTGGTTACTGGACAGTTGGCTGCATGAAGGACGCCTACATTTTTCTTTTTTTGATGTCAAAAGCTGACATCAACCTGCTTGGATTTTATGGTGTATGCTTGAACTACCAAGCATAGGTTTTAGCCTTCAACTTTTCATTTCCCAATTTGATTTCCTCATATTTGTCCTTGATGTCTTTTTCCCTATTTGCTGGCCTGGTGAAAGAAGAAACCTCAACACTGAGCTATCTCTCAATCAGTTGAGTGTTAGATTTTGAAGGCTACTGTCTTTCTCCTGAAGCAGATCTTCCTTTGCTTCTTTCCACCATTGTATCAGTGTTAGTGATTTCCACTGATTCAATGGTTTCTTCCTGTTCAGTTATAGGATTCAGCTTGGGCCTTTTCCTGAGCGCAAACTTTTCACCTGTGGTTTCCATATAAGAACAAGAACCCTCCTCCCTATTTCTCTTTGGGTTTCTTTCCTCATTTGTTGGGGTTTGTAAAATAGGAGGAATATTCATGGGTTCCCCTAGTTCTAGAACCTGCAGGAAAGAACTTTCGTCAATTTGTTTCTCTACATCAATTAGTGTATTTTCTACATCCACTACTGTGCTATCCATGTCAATTAGAGTGTTTTCCAACCATTCTGATTGGTTGGCAAACCTCTCAATATCTGGTCTAGGATGGTGGATGAAAAGTCCCAATTTGACCTTATTTCTCAGCTTATTTATGACTCCATAAGGGTCATACTACAACATAAAGTTGTTTTTGAACTTCATTTGCTGTAACATCTTGTCTACCTCTGGTCCAGCTTCTCTATTATTACAAATGAAGGGGCCCAATTGAATTTTAATTTTGAATTGGGTTTTCTTCCTAGCTGCTAGAAAGTTGACTTCATCAGAATTGATGATTTGCCTAAAATATTCTAGTGCAAATATCCTCATAGGGAGGTATTTGGGAAGTTTGTAAGGGGCAAGTTGGCATCCATAAATTCTAATCTCTGTGTGGTTCTGGTACAGATACTAGTCTCCCAAATTGTTGTTCTTGGCCAATTGTAAGACCCTCTTGATCTCTTGGCTGATTCTGGGCTAAGGATTACTGGTTAGCATGTTCATGACTGGATGGACAAATGAATCAATGAAGTCCTTATAGGTGAATGCAATGGAGTATTTATGGATCAAGGGTGTCCAATAAATAATTGACCTTGGATTTTCTTTGGTATCTAGCTTTTGGATGTTGACAGGGAATTTATCTGATTGATAATATAAAAACATGTGCAATAATACAAAAGAATACTTGAAAACTGTCTCAGTTGGTAGTCTGGTGAATTGTTCATGCATCTTGTCTGCAATGAATTGAGCATAGTTATAAAAAACAACAAGAGGCTTTCCTGGGTTAAAGATGGAAAGAGAGGCCAAGACAACCTCATCCACATGCTCAACAGTGGTATATCCTAAGATGCAAGAAAGCATGGTAATAATCTTTCTTCCTCTTTCTGAAAAAATGGTTCCAACATAAGGGGGACTATCTATGGGAGTATGGCATTCCTCTATGATGAAAGTTTTTAAAATTTGGGCTATTTTGGCCAGGTCCAACTTGGAATATCGGTCCAGCAAGTCTCCAATAGACAGTGGGGTCTCATTAGGGTTTGGTTGGACCTGAAGCATTTGGTTGATAGATTCTACAATGATGGTAAATAACACTTGCTAGTTAGGGGTGATAACATCTCTTTGGCTAGGAATGTAGCAAGCATGACAGAAATGGATGATTTTTGGGAATGAGTGTACTTATAGAAACAAATATTTGGTAAAATTAGATTCCCAAAGGTGGATGTCATCATTCTAGTTTAAGAATCTATCCTTACTCTAGCAGTGGAACTTTAGAAGGTAAGCAGGGGAAGCAGTATCCTTTATTTGAAAATCTTTGTTTGCTAATGCAAGGTGGTCGATGTCTAGGTAAGGAGTTTGTAGAGGTCTCATGTCCAAGGAGGTTTGGGAAGCCATAACTGGGTTTAGAGATATGAATTAGGCTTGTAGAGGTTCTAGAATTGAGGTTTTAGGAGTTTCTGGTACAGTGAGTGAGAAATTTCAAACTGTAAAAGGAGGGTTTGGGGTATACAAATAAGCTTGTCCTCAATTTAGACAAATTTCTTTATTTATTTCAATTAATTAAGCTTTCAATTAGACTGCATTTTCAAATTGAAGGGTCGTTTTGGTTTTCCCAAGAATACCTGGAAATTGGTGGTCTAGCTTGCAAACTAGGTTTAATGGTCAATGCAAAGGGTACGGTGGCTTCAACTGTGCACTGGTTTGTTGAATTGGGTGTCCAAAGCTATTTTAGGTGGCAAACGGTGGTCATTTCAGTTGTTTTTAGGTTCGGGGTGTAGCAAATGGCTTAAGTAGCAGTTGACGTGAAAAACAAGTGAAAAGAGCAAATTGGGGCTTTTCCGGCATTTAACGGGTAACGGTCATGTTTTGGCACAGAAAATATAAATGAGCAATGGGTAGTTTTTTGGCTTGGGCGGGGAGGTGGTTTTTTGGGCCATTGTACCACTTTTGGAGGGTAGGTGGTATTTTTTCCAGCACATGATCTAGCCTGGGACCGCCACGTAGCAGAACAACGCCTAAGCAAAACCATGAATATCACATGCTCTTGGGCTGCTATCGGTCAGAGGGTGACCCTGCATGATATGGATGTGCATCGTTGGATTTTGGGGTAGGAGATCGGATGATTGTCGCATGGTTAAGTTGCGTGGAGGGAATCAGGAAAAGGATTTGTAGGGCCCGGGATTTAATTACACCAAATTGTAATTAATTAGTGTATACAGTCGGGATTAACTATAAGCAATGGGTTAATAAAGTGGAACTAGGGGTTATGTGGTGGGTTTTTTTAACCATACCAAGGGTTGGTGGGCTAAAAAAGGGTTTGTCAGGGAAATATAAAGCGGGGAAATTAATTAGATAATGGTAGGGGGGTAAAAACGTAGGATAAGGGGGTTTTTATGGGTTTTTGAAGGGAGATAGGGAAATTAATATGGGGGGAAGGTAATATTTGCAATGGGAAATGGGTTCCACACTAGGGAAAAGGGGTTTTGGGTAGGGGGATGATTTCTGAAGGGAAATTACTAAGGAAATGTGTGAAACCAAGGGGTAAGGGTCAAAATGAAAGGAAAATGGGATTTATAACTGATATAGGGATAATGGGGAAATTAGCAAATAAGCATGTGAGGGAATAGTGAAATGAGGGGAAATTAGTTAAACTAGCTTGTGAACATTTTTTCTTTCTCATAAATGCTCCTGCACATGAAACATAAGATTAAGCATGATAAATGTATTTTTGACTCAACAACCTTATGCATTTGTAACCATTCTTCTACCTACCCTTTATTTATCCTAACATATTTTCTTCATTTTATTGGGTGAATTTGAGCTTGTTGACCCTTTATTTCCTTTTCTTTTTACAATCAAAATCTAATTCTAACCTTATAACTTCCAATGGCTTAGATTAAACTGATGAGCTCATTTTTATTCTCTACCTAACTATTGATTTGCCAAGGTTAAACAGTTTGGCTAGATGCTTATTCTCTATCTATCAACATAAAATTTAAACCATGAATAAGTCAAGATTAAGCTATTTGACCATCATGGATTGTGGCATTTCTGACAAGATGCACACAACCTTATTTTGCATAATAAAGTAAAAGGTAATGGCACTTGAATTTGCACATTTTCATGATCTGTTTTATTTCTTTTTGGGGTTCATATTTTTCACTTTTTTGATCTTTTCTATTTCTTTTTGTCCTTTGATTATTCTTTCAGGACATACCCTCTTTACATTTTTTAATTTTTAATATGGAAAACATTTTTCAGAAAGCAAAAGTATGTAAAATATTACAAGACTAACCATATCCAATTCAAAATTATGAATCTTATTATTATAGGACCCTAATAGTGGCTCCACATGGGGATGGCATTTCCTGGTGAAATGTCAAGAACTTTAATATCAGTAGCCTTTGGAACTGTGACTGTAGTTAACTTGTAAACTGCTCTTCTATGATTCTTCTTTATTCATACTTATGATGGTGAACCCTTCAAAGCTCAGGGCCTTCTCTCTGAGCTTCAACTTCAAAAGATTACCATCCAATCTAATCTAAACTCTGAAATGTTATATACAATGAGTAAAGTAAAGTTAACTACTATTAATATATGGATAAGTAATGCTTCAACATTCTACCATTGACAGGTCCTCATGGTAGATCTATTCCATCTAATTCTCTCAAGAAAAATGCATTGTTACCTCTGTAACGATAAATGACATAAGGGCCTTTCCATAGGAAATCAAATTTGCCATGTTTGCCCTTGTATTCTCTTCTAGAATCCCATTTAAGTACTTTGTCACCTATGTAAAAACCATCAGCTTTAGTCTTTTTGTCAATTTTTTTTTTGATTTTATCCTGGATTACTTTTGATTTGACATAGACTTCTTCTCTGGTTTGCTGCAAGTGTATTGTTTGATTTATCCTCCTCTGGATATCATTTGTTTCTACCTGTAACTCTTGGATGATCTTCACCATTGGTACTCCTAAAGAGGATGGAAAAAAACATCCATTCCATATACTAAATGATAAGGACATGTACCAACGGACTTTTTGGTAGTTAGTATGTCTACTCATAAGGCATTTACCAACTTTTTATTCCATGTCTTCTTGTTGTCTTCCAGTAGTTGCTTAATGATATTGACATGGATTCTGTTAGAGGATTCTGCAATTCCATTACCTTGAGGGTAATAGGTAGTGGAATGGCCCAGGGTGATGTGATATTTGCTACAAAGGTCTACCATTTTCTTGGATTTAAAATCAGCTGCATTATCAGTAATGAGCTTTTGGGGGCATCCAAATCTTTACAAGATATTGTTTTCAAGGAATGAGATAATGATAGATTCTGTGGCTTATCTATAAGGGATGGCTTCTATCCATTTGGTAAAGTAATCGGTGGCTATCAAAATCCATTTATGCTGAGTTGAGGATGCTGGATGAATTTCTCCAATGAAGTCTAAACCCCATTGTTGAAATGGCATTTCTGTGGATATAGTTTTGAGAGGTAAAGGTAAAAGCTTCATTTTACCCTCAAATATCTGGCATTTATAACAGAAGGTCACATGTTTCTTGACATCTGCAAAAAGAGTGGGCCAGTAAAAACCAGCCCTTAGAATTTTGTGAGCAGTTGTTTTCCAATACAAGTGTCCTCCACAATCTCCTGCATGAAATTCTTGCATAATTTTATCAGCTTCATCTTTTAGTAAGCAGTTTAATAGAATACCACCATTATCTTTCCAAAATAAATCATTATCTATGATACAATATTTCAGTTATTTCATTTTTAAAAATCTAGCTTTAGTTCTAGATAAACCTGGCTGAGATTGTAAGTTTAGTAAAACAAATATGATATCTGCATACCAAGGCGAATCTGTAAAAGCTTCATTGATCTGTGAAGTTGTCATCTCTTCCTGATCATCTAGCGCACCAATGAAATTTATATCTAAGGCCTGACAGTTCAATTCAGCTATGAGTTTGGCTAAACCTTGGCCTTTGATAAGTTTTGTAGGCTTTATTTCTATGTCATATTCCAAAATAGTGGCAATCCATTTGCCTCTCTTTCCTTCAGGCCCATTTTGTGTCAAAATGTCCTTTACTACTGAATTTGGAACATAAGCAATGATGTGTGAATACAAGATGTACACTCTAAAATCTTTAATAGCTTTCACTAAAGCTAGTGCTTGCTTTTCCATTATGTTGTACTTAGTGTTGCATCTCTTAAAAATTTACTGAAAATGCAATGGGTTGTTCACATCTTTGGTCATTGTTTTGCAACAAGATTGTTGCAATAATATGTTCTGAAGCAAAAGAAAAAACTATAAAGTCTTTTTGGAAGTTAGGACTTATGGGGATTGGAGTTTTGGTAAGGGCTTGTTTGATGGTCTCAAAAGACTGTTTAACCTCCATTGTCCATTCAAGTGTCGAATATTTTCTTAACATGTTATTTAGTTCTCTAATTAATTCAGCTAAATTTTAGATGAATCTCCTAAGAAAATTTATTTTTGCCTAAAAATGACTGTAATTCTTTGATGTTTCTAGGATGGGTGATGGTCAAGATTTCCTCTATTCTAGTGGGATCTATTCTAATTCCATCTTTAGATATTATATTTCTCAAGAGTTTACCTTATTCTAGACCAAAGAGTGTCTTTTTGGGATTTAATGAAATACCAAATTTTCTGCATTTAATGAAAACTCTTCTAAGGTGATCTAGATGTTCATTACCAGATTTGGAAAAGACTATGATGTCATCTTGGTAAACAACTAGGAAGTCACGGATTTCTTTGGAAAAATCTATATCCATAGCTCTTTGAAATGTTGCTCTTGCATTCATTAATCCAAAAGGCATTTTCAAATACATGAAAGTACCCCAAGGAGTAGTAAAGGTAGTCTTTGCTTGGTCCTCTGGTTGAACTAAGATTTGGTTGTATCCAGAAAATCCATAAAGAAATGAAATTCTGGATGAGCCTACTACCCTCTGAAGAATATGGTCCATTTTTGGGGGAGGGTAGTTATCTTTCAATGGGACTTTTTCAGATTTCTGAAATCAACGCAGAGTTTGATTTCTCCTGTTGTCTTCCTAGTAGTGACTAAGTTTGAGATCTAATCTGAATACCTAATGGGAGCTATGATTTGGGCACCATACATCCTTTTGACTTCCTTTTCAATTGATGGCATAAGAACTAGGTTAATTCTCCTAAGTTTCTGTTTAAAAGGTTTATGGTCTTCTTTGATAGGTATCTTGTGTTGAATTATGCTAGTGTCATAAGACTTTAGGTCTTCATAACTCTAGGAAAAGATAACTTGAAACTCTTTGCATAGACTTATATATTTAACCTTTTCATCTGGAGGTAAGGCTTTTGATATTTTAATGAACTTAGGTCTTTCTGCAGTTCCTATGTTACATTCTTCTATATATGCTCTTAAAGGCTCCATTTTTGGTTTCCTAGCTACATCATTTGAATCAAACAAATCCTCTAAGGGGACTAATCCATTAGGCAAAAAAGCATTTTTAAGGTTTAAAATTTCAGGGTGATCATTCATTATTTCTTATATTTCTACATTTTCTAAGTTATTTATTTCTACTTTAGTGAAATTAGTGGGTTTACCCATATCTAAAATATTTACATCTATCCCACTATCTATGTCATTGTCTACTGTACAATCTGTATCTATATTACAATTTTGAAACTCACCTTCAGCATTCGTGAAATCATATATTTGAGAATCTTGTGAGAAAATCTACCAATATTTCAAATTTTTAGGTATGAGAGACCTATGTCTCACTTTTGTAGTGTACTGGTGGTTGGGCTGAAAAGGAAATTTGTAGGTATAGCAAAAGTGGCCACACTGTGGGCTTGCATATTCCGTTTCTTAGGAATGGCAACAAAGTCTATTTCTAGAAGGTCTTTAATCAAAACTAGGACAATCTCTCTATATTGGCTCAGTCTGGGATTATTTACAAAGTATTCACCTTTGATTGTTTAATAATCAACTCTGATTCTCCCATTGTAGAAACTCTCTTGGCTCCAAGTTTTCTAACCATTTGTAGTCCTAAGATTAGAGCTTCATATTCTGCCATGTTGTTTGTGCATTTGAAGTTCAATCTAAATGAACGACCCTCAGAATGATTATTTTCAATGTTATGAATCCACACTCTTGCACCTGCTCCTAGTCTATTCACAGATCGGTCAAAAACCAAATTCCATAGAGACTCATGAAAAATGTTTTCACTATCAGGTGTTTTGTATTTTTCTTCTGCAACTGTGATTTCATTTTTTTCATGTTCTGAATTTTACAAGATAAAAGAGTCCATATCAGAATGCATGGAGTATATAGGGAAATTCTATGGTTTTTTTCGCTACTCACCATGTATTTCATCAAGGTCTCTCTATAAAGTTTTCTTTGTTGACAAAAAAAAGAGATGGTGGAATATGACGTATCTAATTGTAATGATCCTTGCAATTTTGCTCCCCATAAGCGAGATAACAACATTCCATATTTGGGTGGGATGTCAGCAACTACTATGTCCATGACAATACTCTTTGTTGGGCACTGGACTAGAGTTACACTCAAATCCTTGATCAGGCTGAGGCATTTAACTTGGCTAGAGTGAAAGGAAAAGAGGTCCTTATATGGTCTAGTGATATCTAAGTTTAATCTCTCCATGATTTCTTTTGGCATTAAGTTATGAGATGCCCCTGAGTCTAGCATAACATTATGTAATATTTTGTCATGAATGTTCAAGCTAATGTAGAAAGGAGGAATTCCCCCTTGTTGATGTGTACCATTTACTTCAGGGCCAAACAATAACTCAGGTTGATCATCATTCAAATTCACAACATCCTCTCCTTCACCTATATTTAATGTTTCGGTGATCTGTGATCTATATGATTCATTTTTCACTAGCTCGGTCAAAGGGATTGATATTTTCAACTTTGCAATCTCAGTTTTAATGTTAAATGGAAATTGAGTTTTGTTTGACTAGATGAGATCTTCGTTAGCAAATGTGGTCTGTGTGTTTTTATCTTCTTTTTCTATACTAGGCACTTAGGTCTGTGTTTTAGCAGCTTCTTTTGAATTCTCTTATTTGGAAATATTTGAGTAACAGTTTCAGTTTGAGTTTCAGATGAAGTTATATCTACAATTTTTGGGCTTGAAGTCTCCTGAGTTCCCCTAGGGAGGATTTGTAGGATTTTGGTGACAGGAGCTTCTGTTATCTTTTTAGTTTGGGTTTGGATTGATCTCTTAGTGGGAATTTCATTATTCCTTTTACTTCTTAGGCTATACTATTTGTGAACCTCATATATGGCAAATTCGTAGACCTGTTTAAAGTCAACTGACTCTCAAAATTCTAATTGTAATTGTTGCAATATGTACAATTCATGTTCTTCTTGAGTGAGAAAAACAACATCTTCATTTTTTATCCCTAATAGATTTATCTGGGTGTCATCCTCTCCCTCATGGTTTTTTGAACCCTCAACATAGTTTTCCTGGAAGTGTGGTCTAATTTGCTGATCTGGTATAACGTTCTTTCCAGTGTTAGGATTCCTCCTGAAGTTGGGGTTTCTTATTGGGGGTGGTTGTTGATTCTCCCACTGAGTTTTTCTTTCCATGTTTTCTAATCTATCCGTTATTCTTTCTACACTCTTTGCTAAACTATCTATTTTACCATCAAAAGTGGAAGTTTCTTTTCTAATGACAAATCTCTTTTCAATTCTCATTCTAGCTTTCTTAGCTAATAGATTGGCTTCTACACTAACATCATTACTTTGGATTTGTTCCAATGTTTCAGGGTTTATTTCTCTTAAGTGGTATGACATATCAGTGTCAAAACCATCAGGGAATTTTATTAATGCTAGGTCTGGTGGAGGATTAATATTAGCAGGGATTGCATTGTAGATGCTAATGAACCTAGTACAATAATCGTGAACTGACTCATTAGGAGCTCTTATAATGTTATCATATTAAGAAAGTATTTGCAGAGAGTTTTTCTTTCTCTCCCATCTATCAATGAATAATATATGAAAAGCAGCTAAGTCTGTAGTGTGATTAGTAGGTAAAGCTTTGAACCATTTCTTAACATCCCCAGTTAATGTTTGGGCAAACAACCTCATTTGGACATCAAATTCATCAATCTCATGCAACTCAAAATAGTCAGTCATTTTGTTCACATGTTGTTGGGCAGTATACTGACCAGTAGCATCAAACAAAAAGATTTTTCTTTGATAATCTTGGGGCATGGCATGGAGCTGAGCTGGTAAAACCAAAGGTGCATATCTGTCTGCCATGGCTGAGATTTTGGTTTGACTAGGGGGCAAAGTGTTGGTGCTTGAGGAAGGGCTTGAAATGGATGGAGATGAACTAGATGAGATTGATGAGTTTGGTGGGATAGGAAGCTGATGAACAACTAGTTTAAGGGAATGAACTATGGTGGATATTATAGGTAAGGTGGTAATAAACGAAGGTGTATTTACAGTATTTGAAGATTGTGTAGAAATTTTAGAAGCAGTAGTAGTGAGGGCAGCTAATTCAACTGATTGTTGAAGGTAGGCATCATCTATATGGCTTATCAATGTAGAGGTTAAAGCTTCTAGCTTGTCGAAAGTATCCAATACAAGTTTATCTGAATTTGGATGTATAGGCACCTTTCTTGACTCAATGAATTGAATATAATTAGGGTCTAACAGAGTTTCATGAATTGCATTTTCTGATTTAGTTCAAAACAATGAGAGGTCAAATGATAAATGAAATGGGATTTCCTCTAAAGTTGATAATTCCTTGGGGAGTGAATTTGATTTAACTAACTGGTTACTACTTGCTTGAGTTTCTACTTTTTTTGGTTTTCTTAAAATTCTGTCAGGGTCATCAACTATTGCAGCAAGGTTTGGATCTAGATTTGCCCTAGTATAGTGAGTCTTTTTGGGTGCCAAAATTTTAATTTTTAATTGTTTTTTTTTAACTTTTTCACATCAACTCCTTAAAATGACCTTAAGGGGCAAAAGATGAAATTTAAGGTTTCCTTAAAGTTTTATTACACCGAGGATAGAAGTCCCCAGTATGGTTGCCAATATGTTATCACTCCAATATTTCTCTGGAGTTGATTAGAAAGAAATGATTAGAGGTAACCACAAACCTACTTTGGAGATTAGGATCTAGCCTTCCTAATTCTCTAAGAGGGCTCTCTCTTTATGATTTAACTTTGTTTAGTTATTTAATTTTAGGCTAGTTATGATTGTACTTGGGTTTTGATTTGGATTTGGTGGTGGGATCACTTACTTAGATGGAAAGAGGGGTGTATTTTACCATTGGGCTATGGGGTCAAATATCAAGCAAACAGGACTGGATCAAGTTCTAAAAACAGTGTCTATAGGGCAAGATAGTAGAGTTACTTCAGATCTCAAGGCTGGATGGTGAAGTGGTTTTCAATCGGATCCAAAGAGCAATTATGGCTTCCTTAAGCCAGATTGTGAAGAAAGTAAAAGAGGTCAACCGGGATGGGAGAGAAATTAAGGATTCTTAGATTCGGATATCAGAAGAAAACATGGAAATGATCAACTGTTCAAAACAGAGTGTACTTAAACAAATTCTGAGATAAATTTCCAGTTAATTCATTCAACTTTAGATAACATTCAAGTTTGTGAAAAGCATAAGAAAATAACAAATTTGACAAAGGAAATACTTCACTGTAATAACTCAACACATGAATCCTATAATGCAATTTATTTATTACTTGGTCCAGTCTGCTAACTTGAAAAATTGGTACAATAACCCTTATGTTTATGATAAAAATAACTCTACAAATTTATAGCAATCCACACTCAATACTTCAAATTATGAAGTATTTATACAAAAATAATTTACAAAATATCCCAAACTGTCTTTGAAATTAATCTAGGAGAAAGAAATATCTTCATGCAAGAAGATAGAGACAACTATTGAACTGTTGTTTGCTATCCCTGTTTATTAGGTTGTGTTGTCTTTAAGCTCTGATATTTTGCCTTTCTCTGCTTTGTTGATGGTCTTCACGCTGGATGTTATTTTCATTTTGACCTTTCAACTGATACACTTTCACCTGATACTCTTTTACTTGGTTGGCCTATCATTATCCTTTTATTGTGCCTTTTACCCTTACTATACAATTTTACATTTTGACCATGTATTTCTATAGTAAGTCATTCAATTTCTCCCATGTTTCTGCATTTGGTAATTGGATATTTACCATTTTCCTGTAAATCTCACCTACCTCCGCGTACTTGGCAAAAGTGGGCTTATTCACAAAAAGGTGTTTTACGTCATGCTGGAGGTAAAACAAGTTCTCAAAAGATTGGTATAGGACCTTGCGAGTTGGCATCCCCTTCATATATGAAGTGTTCACTTGATCCGTGGCTTCTTCTATTGTAGTCCTCTTGTGGCATTAAGTTATCATTTATTACCAAGGGATTGGGCAGACCCTTTTGCCTCAAAACTTCAAATTTAACCATGAACCTGTTCATATCCAGTTGCATGGTTTGGCACTTATATTCAAGGTTTAGCATTAAATTCCTCTTGGTGAGGACCCTTTTTACTTCTAGTATTGTACTTGTCCTGTTAGGTATATCTAATTCCTGGAATTCATACTTAGTTTTGGAGTTAAGGAAGTGAATGATTCTTGTTGCTTCCTTTGGCATATCTCCCAATTATGTTTTCACTCTCTGTATGGATTTTGTAGCCTCTTTCACCAAGTCAATTTGCTCAAAAACTACTTGAATGGATGGCCAAATATCATTGATAGAGTCAATGATATTGGCCCATAATTGTTCCTTAGCCTGTTCACGGGGTTCCTTTAAAGTCAATTCCTTCTCCAAGTTTTTCATTATTTCATTCATCGTGGTTGATTTTTGCACTTCTTCTTTGTGCATAATCTGTGCAAGCTTATAGTAAGTCTCTAGACTGGTCACCTTTTCCTTGAGCTTGTTTGTTTTAGTGGTCTGCATGGACATGTCTTCCATTTCCTTTACCAATTTTCTAGCCTCATCACTTGTTGACCCTGTTTCTGTTGATCCTATTGCTGATATAGACATTGTAGAAGATGGCAATGCTATAGCCTTTGGAGTTGTAGGAGCTAATGATGCTGCCAAAGTGGAAGGTACTGCAGTAGTAACTACTGGGATAACAGTGGCAGGGGCAGTCTCAAGACTAGCTTGTTTTAATTGTATCAAGCTATCTAACTCCTTTTCCATTTCCTTCAATTGATCATTTAATTGTAAAACCAGGTCCATCATATCCTCCTAATGTGTTTGGCTCTCCAGGACCTCTTTTTTCTATGGGTGCTCGGAATGAGAAAGTTTTAGTTGTTTTTTGAGAGCTGCAATGCTCTCAATCTTCTTCTTGATCAACTTTTCAACAGCCTTGATGTCGTTGGGATCATGTCCCATCTCAATTACCAAGTCCTCCAATGACTTAATCCTGTTGTCCTTGGCCTGTGAGGAGGTCGTTTCTAATTTGTATTGGGCTGTAATGTTGTCTAATGAAGCCTGCAGCTTATGTGTAGCCATGGCCTTTCTTGTCAAGGTGGAGTAGATCATCTCTCCTGCCTGGTTGTGGAATTCTATCTGGTCAATAGGATGAACATCCCTCACCAACACCTCAAAGTATGTTTTTCTGTAGTCAGTTGATGTCTTTGACTGGTAGGAAATTGGCTGCATGAAGGACACCTGCATTTTTCCTGCTTTCATGTCGAAAGTTGACATCAACCCGCTTTGATTTGCTGGTGTATGTTTGAAGTATTGAGCATAGGTTTCAGCCTTCAAATTTTCATTTCTCAATTTGATTTCATTGTATCTGTCCTTGATGTCTTTTTCTCTATCTGCTGGCCTGGTGAAAGAAGAAACCTCAACACTGAGCTATTTCTCAATCAGTTGAGTGTTAGATGTTGAAGGCTATTGTGTTTCTCCTGAAGCAGTTGTGCCTTTGCTTCTTTCCACCATTGTATCAGTGTCAGTGATTTCCACTGATTCAATGGTTTCTTCATGTTCAGTTACATGATTCAGCTTGGGCCTTTTCCTAAGCTCAAACTTCTCATCGATGGTTTCCATAACAGAACTAGAACCCTCCTCCCTATTTCTATTTGGGTTTCTCTCCTCATTTGATGGGGTCTACAAAACACGAGGAATATTCATGGGTTCCCCTAGTTATGGAACTTGCAAGAAAGAACTTTCATCAATTGGTATCTCTACATCAATCAGTTTTTTTTCTACATCCACTACTGTGCTATCCATGTCAATTAGAGTGTTTTCTAACCATTCTGATTGGTTGGAAAACCTCTCAATATGAGGTGTAGGATGGTGGATGAAAGGTCCCAATTTGACCTTGATTCTCAGCTTATTTATGACTCCATAAGGGTCATATTGCCACATAAAGTTGTTTTTGAACTTCATTTGCTGTAACATCTTGTCTGCCTCTGGTCCAACTTCTCTATTATTACAAATGAAGGGGCCTAATTGATTTTTCATTTTGAATTGGGTTTTCTTCCTAGCTGCTAGAAAGTTGACTTCATCAAAGTTGATGATCTCCCTAAAATATTCTAGTGCAAATATCCTCATAGGGAGGTATTTGGGCAGTTTGTAAGCTGCAAGCTGGTATCTATAAATTCTAATCTTTTTGTGGTTCTGGTGCAAATATCAGTCTCCCACCTTGCGTTTCTTGGCCAACTGTAAGACCCTCTTGATCTCTTGGCTGATTCTGGGTTGAGGACTACTGGTTAGCATGTTCACGATTGGATGGATAATTGAATCAATGAAGTCCTTATAGGTGAATGCAGTGGAGTATTTCTGGATCAAGAGTGTCTAATAAATAACTGACCTTGGATTTACTTTGGTATCCATCTTTTGGACGCTGACAAGGAATTTATCTAATTGATAATGTAAAAACATGTGAAATAATACAAAAGAATACTTGAAAACTCTCTCAGTTGCTAGTCTGGTGAACTGTTCATGCATCCTGTCTGTAATGAACTGAGCATAGTTATAAATAATAGTAGGAGGCTTACCTAGGCTAAATATGGAAAGAAAGGCTAGGACAACCTCATCCACATGCTCATCTGTGGTATATCCTAAGATGCAAGAGAGCATGGTAATAATCTGTTTGCCCCTTTCTGAAAAAATGGTGGCAGCATAAGGGGGACTATCTGTGGGAGTATGACATTCCTCTATGATGAAAGTTTTGAAAATTTGGGCTATTTTGGCCAGGTCTAACTTGACATATCAGTCCAGTAAGTTTCTAATAGATAGTGGGGTCTCATTAGGGTTTGCTTGGGCCTGAAGCATTTGGTTGATATATTCTACATTGATGGTAAATAACACTTGCTGGTTAGGGATGACAACAACTCTTTGGCTAGGAATGTAGCAAGCATGATAGAAATGGATGATGTCTGGGAATGGGTGTACTTCTGGAAACAAATATTTTGGAAAATTAGATTCCCAAAGGTGGATGTCATCATTCTAGTTTAAGAATCTGTCCTTACTCAGTAGTGGAGCTTTAGAAGGTAAGCAGGGGAAGTAGTATCCTTTATTTGAAAATCTTTGTCTACTAATGCAAGATGGTCGATGTCCAGGTGAGGAGTTTGCAGAGGTCTCATGTACATGGAGGTTTGGGAAGCCATAACTAGGTTTAAAGATATGAATTAGGCTTATAGAGGTTCTAGAAGTGAGGTTTTAAGAGTTTCTGGTACAGTGAGTGAGAAATTACAAATTGTAAAAGGAGGGTTTGGGGTATACAAATAAGCGTGTCTTCAATTTAGGTAAATTTCTTAATTTATTTCAATTAATTAAGCTTTGAATTAGACTGTGCATTTTCAAATTGAAGGGTCATTATGGTTTTCCCAAGAATACCTGGAAATTGGCGGTTTGGCTTGCAAACTAGGTTCAATGGTGAATGCAGAGGGCAGGGTGGCTTCAACTGTGAATTGGTTTCTTGAATTGGGTGTTCGGAGCTTCTTCAGGTAGCAAACAGTGGTCAATTTGGTTGTTTTCAGGTTCAGGGTGTCGCATGGCTTGAGCGACAATTGTAGTGAAAAATGAGTGAAATGACCAAATTGGGGCTTTTCCAACTTTTTAATGTGTAACGGTTACATTTTGGCACGGAAAATATAAATGAATAGTGGGTAGTTTTTTGGCTTGGGTGGGGAGGTGGTTTTCTAGGCCATTGCACCACTTTTGGAGGGAAGGTGGTATCTTTCGCGAGCATGCGATCTAGCCTGGGGCTGCCATGTAGCAGAATAGCGCCCAGGCATAACCGCAAATCTCAGCGTGCTCTCAAGATGCTATCGGTCAGACCGTGAACCCACGTGATATGGATGCGCACCGTTGGACTTGGGGGCAGGAGATCAGATGGTTGTTGCATGGTTAAGCTGCGCGGAGGGAATCAGGAAAAGGATTTGTGGGGCTCGGGGTTTAATTATAGCAAATTGTAATTAATTAGAGTATAAGGTCGGGATTAACTATAAGTAGCGGGTTAATAAACTGGGATTAGGGGTTATGTGGTGGGGTTTTCTAACCATACCAAGGGTTGGTGGGCCAAAAAGGGGTTTGTTGGGGAAATATAAAGCGGGGAAATTAATTAGATAATGCGGGGGGGTAAAAACATAGGATAAGGGGGTTTTTATGGGTTTTTGGAGGGAGATAGGGAAATTAATAAGGGGGAAGGTAATATTTGCAATGGGAAATGGGTTTCACACTAGGGAAAAGGGGTTTTGGGTAGGGGGATGATTTCTGAAGGGAAATTACTAAGGAAATGTGTGAAACCAAGGGGTAAGGGTCAAAATGAAAGGAAAAGGGGATTTATAATTGATATAGGGATAATGGGGAAATTAGCAAATAAGCATGTGGGGGCATAGTGAAATGAGGGGAAATTAGTTAAACTAGCTTGTGAACATCTTTTCTTTCTCATAAATTCTCCTGCACATGAAATATAGGATTAAGCATGATAAATGTGCTTTTGACTTAGCAACCTTGTGCATTCGTAACCTTTCTTCTACCTATCCTTTATTTACCCTAATATTTTTTCTTCATTTTATTGGGTGCATTTGAGCTTGCTGACCATTTATTTCCTTTTCTTTTTACAAGAAAATTGTCTAATTCTAACCTTATAACTTCCAATGGCTCAAATTAAATTGATGGGCTCATTTTTATTCTCTACCTAACTACTGATTTGCCAAGGTTAAACAGTTTGGCTAGATGCTTATTCTCTATCTATCAACATAAAATTTAAAGCATGAATAGGTCAAGATTAAGCTATTTGACCATCATGGATTGTGCCATTTATGACAAGTTGTACACAACCTTATTTTGCATAATAAAGTAAAAGGTAATGGCACTTGAATTTGCACATTTTCATGAACTGTTTTATTTATTTTTGGAGTTCATATTTTTGACTTTTTTTATCTTTTCTATTTATTTTTGTCATTTGGTTATTCTTTTAGGACATACCCTCTTTACATTTTTCAATTTTTTATATGGAAAACATTTTGCAGAAAGCAAAACTATGTACAATATTACAAGACTAACCATAGCCAATTCAAAATTATGAATCCTATTATTATAGGACCCTAACAATATGTATAAAACCTATGGTATAAACATTGGAATACAAAATTAAACCCATTACATCAAAACACTTTAACCCTATGTATAACCCTCTCGACCATATAATAAACATTATAGAAACAATACAAATTATATACACAGTCCCTAAACCACACGGGTATGGAGACCGTCACAGAGAGAACATGTGAACAAGAGTTAAATAGTCAGGTGAAGGTTAACTATGACATGTGATTAGCCGCAAGGAATAAACCGTCGGGTTTTCAAACAACAGGCCTAAACCACGCGGGGACTGTGATATGTGAACAATGTGTAAGCGGCGGAGGTTACAACCGTGTGTTTCCGGGAAAACTAGTGTCTTTTTTATTTGCTAGTCCCACTAAGAGGGGTAGCTATCTTAGAAACAACCAATCAAAGAAAATTGTGATTTCCTTTATGTATGATAGATAAGAGAGAAGCAAAGAGGACCAACCTGGATCTTCTGCTTGGCTTCTTGCTTGTTTCCTCTCTCCCTTGATAGAGCTTTCCACTCCTCTCCTACTTGCCCCGCTTTAGAGAATATCTATAGAGGAAAAGCAACAAAACACCATCAAAGCATCTCGATCTATAATACTATAAACAATGTAGAATCAGAAATACATTGACCATAAAATTGCATTCACAAATAACAAGATTCACAAATACACAGTTATATGGAGGAAAACTCAAATAGCTTTATTATTAGTAGAAGAGAGGATTACAACCCAGCTGTCTGATCTAGCATCATCCTCGCAGCATCAAAGCCCTCTTCACCTCATGAAAAGCAAAATCACCCAACAATAAAATGTCTCTTCTCCAAGAGAAACCAACAACACTTCCTTACAAATTACAAAATTCCATCCTCTAGATCTCTCAGATGAGGGATCCATATATAGATGTGTAGCAAGGGTGTGAGTCAGCTCTGGGCTTCTGATTACTGTCATTCCACTGATAGTTCTTGGTTCCACTTGGAGATTTCTTTGATCTCTTACTCATCCCTAGGCGAATTCAGAGAGGCAAGTGTCATATGATAATTTTCTAGAAGATTCTCTGGGTTTCCACTTTGCAAAATGTCTCTGCCATTTGTCTATTCTCACTCATCACACCCCACAAAAGGCTCTTTTAGTATGCATCGCACTTGGCTAGTGTAGCAGCCAGTATGCATCACACCTTGACCATGGAGTAGTCAGTATGGTCTAGTTTTGGCCAGTTCTAAGTGGTTTTTCAAGTGGAACTTCTGGGAAATGATGTAATCAGTTGACCATGATCCTTTAGGGTATGAAACAACACTTTCAGGGGTTAAAGAGCCCTTGGTTTATTGACATATGTGATTGGGGTTGAAGTGCCCAAATATGTCTATAATAGCTTCCCCCTAAAGCATGAGGTCGTAAATCTTTTGATGGCGGGTGAAATGCTTTATCATGAGGATCCGAGGTATTCGAGCTGGAAGGTGACCTGTATAAGATACAATACAATATGTCATCATCATATTATTTTCATGATCTAGCTGAGGCGGGAATTCCCATGCTTAGCTTTATAAATTCATTTACATGTACATAGGATAGGTAATCGTCTGTTGTTGCAAATTGGTAATTCTTTATGTGTAAAGTCATCATCCCTTAGCTTGGATGATCATCTGTGCAGCTTCTGTGTACATTTGATGTCTTTATTTTCCTAAATATATCGCAGCCCGGATGGATGAAACTAGATCCAGGGTCTTCAAAACTCGTTCAATGTTCACCCGATGTACAAGTCGATCCATGTGAAAAGATGTTCTGAAGTCGAACATGGAAAGACATTGCCTGATTACCAGCCAATAATGTAAATTGTTAACAGGCGTGAGAGGAGTCACTGATAATGATAATGACCCTCAAGATACTATAGTACAATTCATGTGGTGTGAATATATGAGTTGATGTTGAACACCATGCAAAATCTTTCGGTCGAAGGCCATTGATGTATACCTATCGCCGAAAGTGAGAAACTTTCCATTGAGGCATGCAAGCTTCAAAGTACTGAAAGGGTTGTTTCTAAGTCAACTTATTGGATAATGATTTGATGTTGACAAGAAGTGACCCATCGTAGGAGGGCCTTGATGTATCCCAACTATATGACATGAAACAAAACAAATGATTTTCTGGAGGTGAAAACGATCTGATGATATGAGGTTGAGGAATGGTGGTCATGAAAAATCTATGGTGAAGGTATTGCAGTGGATGAGGCGTTAGCTGGGTGGTGAATTCTCTAAATGACTTTTCTTGAACATGTCAGTGACACTGATATGGATTGGTAGTGTTAATCCCAAAAGATGGATGGTATGGAGGACCAATGGTGATATGACCGATGAACGGAATAACCCAACCCGACTCAATCATGGTGATGGAGTGAAAGTGTCATGTTCAAGAGCAACTTGCTAGCAATAAAATTCTTCAAGTATTCTTCCCTTTTTCCCCAGCCATTGCTGACCAGTACCTCTTTATTTTTGTCAAGCTTGAGGAGGATAACATATGCCTGTTCTATAATTTTCCCTTCGGGCAAACCTGTCGCTATGTTTTAGCGAGCCTAGCGACAGTGAAACTCATTCTTGTCTAGATGGACAAGTTTTTCACTATCGTTTTAACGAGTTTAACGACAAAGACAACTCAGTCCTTTTCATATTTAGAGAGTTTGAAAAGGGACGAAAATGAAACTCCAGCAGTCCTTTTTCATAGCATAATCCCTTAAGTCCAAAAAAGTATAAAATAATACGAAGGGATGACTTTTCGATCACTTTAGCGAGCCAAAAAAGACAAGTGATTGATCTTTTGTTTGATAATCCCTCAGGTTCCAAAAGATTAAAATGTACAGGAGGGATGGCACTTCCCTTTACTTTAACGAGCTGGGAAGGCCAATAGCTCGGCAATCTTTTCATATTTAACGAGTCTAAAAAGAGCTTAAAAGAGACTCGTTTTTTAGGAACAAGTGGTGTTTTCGGGTAGCAACTGGTTCCAGGTAAGTTTGGAACTTCTCAAAAAATGGCAGTGTGAAGAGGGTGGCTAATAGAACCACTCATCGCAGCTGTTCATCAAAAGGGCAAACAATCAAGTGGAAGCGTATGATTGGCCAGGAGAATGGAGGTGATGGAAGAAAACAACCAAGGTTCAAAACGCTGATAGCATGGCAATAACAGAGATCATTTACTAAAGGTGGATTCATTTTTTAATGAGCTTAAATCGAAAGAAACTATGCTCAGTGGCAGGTTTATTTTTTAAAGAGCTTGAACCTTGCGGAAACATTGCTCATGCCAGTCATTTAAAAATATGTCTCTCATTAGTAGGTTCATTTTTTAGCGAGCTTGCACCATGCGAAACTTTGCTCATTGCCTTTTTATGTAGGCTAGAAACGACCAAACTACGGAGCTAACTACACTAAAAGCTAAGGAACTACTGAGGTTAGGTAGGATGGTTTTATCAGCAGAAAAAACACTTCCTTTGCTTCATCCGCGTGCTACAGACAAAGGTGAATGGTGGTTAGACCAATCACCTAACCTAAGAAGTTGAAACTAAAAATCTAAAAAGCTAAAAAATGAAATTGGTCATTTTTCACTTGCATAAAAAGGGTTGCATGCCCCCAGGTACTGAAAAAACAAGAGTTTCTAGGTCATTGTATGGAAGTTCCTGCATTTAAGCAGGATTGTTTTTGTCTGCGGAGCAGAAAAAACACTTCCTTGGCTCTGTCCATTGAAATAGAAAAATGTGAATGGTGTGAGCTTCCAATCACATAACCTACGCGGAAATCCTATTTCAGACTGATCCCATAACCTACAAGGAAATGGTGTTTCAGCCTAGTCATATAACCTACAAGGAAATCTATTTTTTCAGCTGGGTTTGCCTGCCAAAGAAGACCAGGGTGCATGCCCCCTAAGCTTCGTTACATTCACCGGACTACTTGCGGTAATTAGGTGGATGAACTAAAGGTTGAAGAGACATCCTTGACGTGAAGAGACCATTCAGGGATGATGTTTGACTCATAGCAGTGCTTGAACCAGGAAATGAAAGCTGGTCGATAAGCTACACCATTCTGCCTTCATGCGTGAAACACATTACTCGAAAGAGTGTGGAAACAATAGCTTCCATGCTATATATGTAGTCATGTCCAAGAAGTAGATTGTAATCTGGTGGTCCTTGGAATACCATCACGTTCAAGTGAACGGTTTTCCTTTTCAAAGTTATTGGCAACTTCAGAAGGATCCCTAACAGTCGACTGGTTCCTTTGTTGAAGCTTGACAAATTTTGATTCTTAGGCAGAAGCGATGGCAAGCCAAGCACTTTCCAAGAAGTTGAGGAAAGGATACTTACTGAAGCCCCTTCATCTATGATAGTGCCAGACACGATCATTTTGTACACTTGTACTATGATTCAGAATGGTACACTAGATGGAAGGCGGGGTCTTGCTAGTTGATTCCAATCGAAGGAAATGACTCGAATGCTTGGAGGAGGTAATGGATAAACGGCTGGATGAACCTCCTAAACAGGGGAACTTTCCTCCTATTGTAAACGAACGGGTGGATTTCCCCCAAGTTCATCAGATTATGTATTAACAAAAAGAATTTGAACGGAATGGTGTCGTTCTCATTCTCTCTGGAAATTATATCGTCTGAAGGTGGACCTTCTTAAGGCAAGACTGGGTCGACTGCCATCTTGACCTATTGACTTTGGTCCAGAATGGACTCAGAAGGTTTACTTTCAATGATAGGTGCTTCGACCAATGATTGAGTTACATCAGTGGGGTTTTCAACTAGTGATGGGTTTGGTAAGAGTTTCTTGTGTCCAGGTGGGAGTCCTTGCGGTGAAGTGGGATGGTTATCCAAGACACTTTTGGCTTCATCCATAAAAGGACATCGGTGAAGGGCATGATCCCCTCACATAACCTACATGGAAATCTAACCTTTCCTTTCTGTCTATTGACTTCATTTTCACTAGTTGATGGTGTGTTTTCAACATGATCACCAATGACATCGAACAGAGCGAACGGGGAGATCATTCTCTCAAGATCCACAGAATGTAAGGGCAATCTCGATGAAGGTGGTCTCCTTAGAAAATCATGCACGGAGATCTATGTTTGGAAATTTTGGTGTGCGGGTTTTCGCCAGATGATTCATGGTTGCCTCCTTGTTTAGCAGACTTCCTCTTCTTCTTCTCCTTCCCTTTCTTCTTCTTCTTAGCTACTTGGTTTTTAGTATCACTAGTTTCACCAAGCAAAGAGGAATAAGGGGAGGGAGAAACAAGTGAAGTAGAAGGTGAAGGGAAGACTTCAGTATCATCTGGTTGCTAATTCGATTGCTAAGGAATCACGGTGTTTTGAATGACAGAGGTTGAGAAAATCCAGACTGGCAGGCCGATTGTGATTCCCGGAAGGGACAATGTAGCCATATACAGAGCACCAATATCTCCCCAAGAAGAGAAAGGACTAGGATTCCCTCCGATAGGATCCCTTGATCAGTGGACTCCATTAACCCAACCTAAGATCAACGAAGGAACAGGGATGTTATTCCGTATTAAATAAATTTTAAGACGCTTTGACACAACTTTCCTTTTTCAATTCTTAAGAGTCGAGAAAAAGCTAAAGATGACTCTAGTTGCCTTCAATTTTTAATGAGCCTGAAGTGACAAGTGCTCAGATGGACCTTTTCTTTTAAGGAGTCGAAAAGGAACGAAAGTGACTACTCTGGAAATCTAGATAGAGGGATTAACAAACCAATTGAAAAACTGTAATATACACCTTGGTGGTAAATTAAAGAGAAATTACCAAGGACTTTACGTATGACAGTCAATCTTCCCGAATGCTGTGTTCAATGCATTGTGATCGATAGGGCGGCAGACACAGCTTCCTAAGGATAAAGGATATTAGCCTACTGTGATCTCCCAATATATACTCGACAGTACGGGGAGCACAAGTCCGTACTGGCACTTGTCGTATCAAAGAGGAGGAATCACCCAACCTTCGATGAAAATGATAGTTACCAAGTTTTACGACGCCGGAACACATCTCTAGCCTAGACTTCTAGATGTGTTGTGTTAGGTTCCAAAGCGTTTTTATGTTCATTGAGATTTATTTTAGATTTGATCTTTCTTAGAAGTTTGTCTTTAAAGGTTCACCGTGTGGTGTAGATGTAAAATTCCTAAATATGCAATCTAAAATGATAAACAGTCATTTGTTTTCTTTTAGCAATGAAAATCCTAGCTACTAAGGAAAGAAGAGTACGATTCTTTCAACATAGAGCAAAGAGCACACACTAAATGCACTTTTCCTCAATCATCTTTCACACACAGTCTAAATGCAAATGCAGATGCATGTATTTGTTTTTCGTTTCCTTAATGTGAAGATGCCAGAAAGGAAAACTAAGTACAGATCTGAACTATTTTCTTCAAAGCGACATTTCAACAATTTATTTTCAAAATGAAAGGAAGACTAAAACGACACTTTCGATTTCAAATCGAAAACTGCTTTCGACACTTCAAATATTGGCAATTCAAATCAAATAGAATGAAAAAAGTACAATCAACTATCTAGAGGATGAGGACTTTATGACATTCTTCTTCTTTACTAAAAATGACAGTTATGACACTTTTGCATCAAAACACGACAGTTCGATTAAGCTACTTTTGACAAAGAAGGACTGTAAATGATGAAAAATACATAAAAAACATTCACAAATCCTAATCAATGGAGGCTAAATAATGTAAAGGAAGAAGGCTTCAGCAATGAAATATTGATCATATGCAGAAAAGCTACTGAATAGAGCTGAAAACAAGGAGGAAAAAAACCAAATTCTAAAGAGAGAAACCGTTTCACTCAGTCATCGCACCTGTCCTTCAGGAAAACAGGGATGCATCTCACCTGCAACACACGGGAGGTGTGATGCATACAGGCTGCCAGTTACAGACACTGTGATGGGCCAAGGAACGAAACTGAGCTTGGTTTTTGCGCAAAATTTGCAGCTAAGTTCGGTGATTTAGGCTGAGCTATGATAGACAATAAAAACAAAGTATAGGGGTATGATCTTAGGAGGTTATCGAGCTACCAAAAGGACATTTAGGATGCTTGTAAGTCAGATGTTTAGTTCATAAACCAACCCGGAGATTGACTGAAGCAACATTCATCTACTTTGCAGTTGCATAGCAAAAGCAGTTCAAAGGCTAACTGGCTAACTTCAGGCTTCGTTTGTAGTTTATAAAGCAAACAAGAATAACAAACAAACAAAATAATCGCTCCCCAGTGGAGTCGCCATTTTGTTTCCGGGAAAACTAGTGTCTTTTAGATCTGCTAGTCCCACTAAGACGGGTAGCTATCTTAGAAACAAACAATCAAAGAAAATTGTGATTTCCGTTATGTATGATAGATAAGGGAGAAGAAAAGAGGACCAACCTGGATCTTCCACTTGGCTCCTTGCTTGTTTCCTCTCTCCCTTGATAGAGCTTGCCACTCCTCTCCTACCTGTCCCTCTTTAGAGAATATCTATAGAGGCAAAGCAATAAAACACCATCAAAGCATCTCGATCTATAATACTATAAATAATGCAGAATCAGAAATACATTGACCATACAATTGCATTCACAAATAACAAGATTCACAAATACACAGTTATATGGAGGAAAACTCAAATAGCTTTATTAATAGTAGAAGAGAGGATTACAACCCAGCTGTCTGATCCAGCATCGTCCTCACAGCATCAAAGCCCTCTTCACCTCATGAAAAGCAAAATCACCCAACAATAAAATGTCTCTTCTCAAAGAGAAACCAACAACACTTCCTTACAAATTACAAAATTCTAGCCTCTAGATCTCTCAGACGAGGGATCCATATATAGATGTGCAGCAAGGGTGTGAGTTAGCTCTGGGTTTCTGATTAGTGTCATTCTTCTAATAGTTCTTGGTTCCACTTGGAGATTTCTTTGATCTCTTACTAATCCCTAGGCGAATTCAGAGAGGCAAGTGTCATATGAAAAGTTTCTAGAAGATTCTCTGGGTTTCCACTTAGCAAACTGTCTCTGCCATTTGTCTATTCTCGCTCATCGTACCCCGCAGAAGTCTCTTTCAATATGCATCACACCTGGCTAGTGTAGCAGCTAGTATGCATCACACCTTGACCATGGAGTAGTCAGTATGGTCCAGTTTTGGTTAGTTCTGAGTGGTTTTTCAAGTGGAACTTCTGGGAAATGATGTAATCAGTTGACCATGATCCTTTAGGGTATGAAACGACACTTTTAGGGGTTAAAGAGCCCTTGGTTTATCTACATATGTGATTGGGGTTGAAGTGCCCAAATATTTCTATAACACTGTGGTGGGTAGATAACGATAACAGTCAGGCGGTGACAACATGTGAATGCACTGCAATCGTAAGTGGAACTGCCAGAGAGTGGACTGTGAGGTGGCCACCTGTGGTTAGACCGCAACCTATCCACATGGGCGGTCAACCAATCTTAGGGCAATCAGCTGAACGCCAGCAACGATTTGTTATTATAAAGTTATATTTGGGTTTTTGTTATAGTTTGTTTCAAAAGTAATTCAAATATCATGTCTGTTTACCATAAGGTGTCAAACAATGACAAGGCCGAGGGAAACAAAACCCTAAATTTAACCCCTAAAGTTAGTAGTTCATTCCTAAACTTGATGTGAGGGAGTTTGAATGTACTTGGAGGGTTTTAAAAGGATGTTTTGCTCATTGAAGTGCATTTTTAGAGTGGTTTTGAGTTTCATGTGTAGGTTCAGGAGAGATATATGATGTTTTGTTTTCAGTGTAACAAGAGCATCCAGAGTCGGAATTGGGAACTGTGATAGGCGTTGGAAAGCTGGTTCAAAGATATTTCTTATGAAAGTGACCAGAAGTGCATGAGTTTACATTCAGTTTGGTAAATTTTCTGTGTAATCAAACTCTTTAGAATCAATCATAATAAAGCGGTCGCCCATCTTGAAAGCGGACCCGGAGACGTAGTCCATTAGGGAAAAACTCCGTAATCAATATTGTTGTCTAGTATCATTGTGTATTTTCTGTTTTCACTTCTATTTTGCATCTTGCTTATGTTTTATCATCTGTTGTAAAGTCTTTCTTCTCAAGTAGTTCCCACAACTTTCCGCACTTTAAGTTAACATTCATTTCACTGTTGGCATAATCAATTCTACATCAGTTTTAACATATGATCATTTCAGATCATATAATTTGGTATTGGAGTAAGTTGAGTTTTCATAATTTCTCAGTGAATGTTAACCAGGTCAAAGTCGCAACATGGAGAAGGAATCCTTGAGCGGATTGATCCAGAGATTAGAAATCAAAGAGTTGTTCATAAGTTGACCATGACAGGATCTTATGCAGGTGAAAATCCTGAAACTAAGATGAGTGATGAACAGTTTCAGCAAGCATTCTTGAATATGCAGTAGATGTTGGGAGAACTCTACGAAGACAAGAAGGTGAGAGATGTAGCTTCTTCTTCAAAGATATCGAAGAAGGAAAAAGGTAAAGGAAAGGCTGATAAACCACCTTCACCTCCATCATCTCCATCACCATCACCATCATCATCTTCTTCTTCCAGTGCAGAATATGAAATAGAAAATAAACCTAAGAAAACATCTCTTTTAAAATTTGATGTAAAATTTGAATTACCTATTTATGATGGTGAAATGAATCCTGAAAAGTTAGATAATTGGATTAAGCAGTTAGAAGTGTATTGTCGTATTTAGAAGATTTCTGACGATAAACCAAAAATTCAGTTAGCTACACTTAGAATGGGGGGAAAAACTTTAATCTGGTGGGAAAGCAAAAATCAGATTGATGTAAAGTGGAAAAGTAAAGCCATCTATTCATGGTCTAATTTTTTAAAAGCTCTTAGGAAACAATTCTATCCTTTAGGATACATGAAACAATTTGTTATTGATTGGAAACATTTGAGGCAAGGTAAAGGGAAGAGTGCTTAGGAGTTTACTCAGGAGTTCAGAAAGAAAGCATTGGTGCTTGGTATTTCATTGGATACATGTAAAACTTTATTAAAATACATTGACAATTTACATTCATATTTGCAGCATACATTATTGATGTTTAATCCTGATGATTTTGATGAAGTGTGTGTTCAAGCCATACATATTGAATCAGGTGGTAGATCATTCAAATTTTTACCATAATCATCCAAAGGGTTGTAAATCAAAGATTCCAATGAGAATAAATGGAAGAACAATTCGAAGAGAAATAAATCAGCGATAGCTCATAAGGAAAGGCCTACTTGTTCTCATTCCTAGAGAATCAGTCATGATGAATCTAAGTGTTGGAAACTTCATCCAGAACTTAATCCCAAGAAGTTCCTTAAAGAGAGGGATGAAAAGAAGGCAATTGTAGTAGTCCAACAAGATCTAGGTTCCGATTCAAGTGATGAAAGGAGGATATCTACCATAGTTTCGACAGGTAAAAATTCTGACACTGGTTCAAGTTCGAATACTATTGCATCTTCATTAAACATAAATCATTCAAATGAGGATAAAAGAGTTGAATTATTTAACATCAGGATAACTTCTAAGCACACAAATATAGATATAATGTTTGATAGTGAATCACAGGAAAATTTAATATCTGAATATTTAGTTAAGAATTTGGGTTTGGAAACACAGAATCATCCAAGACCTTACCCATTAGGATGGCTAAATAAATCAACTCAGATAAAAGTCACAAAACAATGTCAATTAAGATTTGCCATTACAGCTAATTAGATTGATGAATTGGAATTAGATGTGGTTCCAGTAGACATATGTGGATTTGTCTTAGGAAGTCCTTATCTTTATGATCGTAATGTAGTATTTTACAAGAGAGAGCATAAATATCACCTTGAGAAATATGGGGTTGAATTTATTGTCAGGGCACATTAAAGTAAAAATCACTTGTGTTAGAAAAATATATATTACGGAGCAATGGAACACATAAAATATTGCAGAAATATAAACACAGAGAACGCATAAAACAAGAGAGACACAGATATACGTTGTTCACCCAGTTTGGGCTACGTCCACCCCGAACAGCCAGTCCTTCCTTTCTATTATCCAGCAAAATTAAGAGACACAACGTACAACAAATCCATTGTAATATCCTCTGTTTTCTCTCACAGTCTCACCTCTCTGTTTCTCGCTCAAAGAATACACATCTATATCACAGCCTCAAATACAATGCCCTCATACAAAGAGAGGGGTTTCCTTCTAGGGAAAAAAACCCTAAACTAAACATAAGTTCTATCGTCAGATCATCCGCCTAATGAACAGCCCAGATTGACTAGAAATTACTATACTTTTACAAGGAAATTTTACATCTATTTTTGGCTTCGGGGGCGCTGCCCCCGAACCCCCACTAGGGGATTGCTGGCCACTAGACCCCCCAGCTAAGGGAAAAGGTCCTCTCCGCGTGGAGGGGTGTACAAACTTCCTGGGGTATACATCTCGCTGAAACAAAAGACCTCAGAACAATCATGCTCCACACGCAACAACTTGAATTTAGTTGTTTCTAATCAGATGAAGCGATTAATAAGTTCAAATAAGAGATTTGTAATCATGTGTGTAAAGGAACAACATAAGAATCAACATCATGTTTGTTCAAGTTATGAGTCTCAACTTAAATATAGTTTGATAAAAAAGGAAGAAACTTTTCGAGTTCTATTTAAAGAAACCAAACATCTTACTCATAAGCAGGGAATACAACATGAATTACAATTGATGCCTAAAGCTCCTCTTCCTAATGTCAGAATGAATCAATTCAATCTAAGTTTGGAAGTTATAAGTTACAGGGATGTATGCCAGTATTGGTGAAAGTCAGTGTTAGATTTCTCTTTTATTGTGTCACCATTTCATGTTTCAAACAATTTGGAAGCCTCTTTTCAAGTGGAGAGGAAGCCCATTTGTGTTCATATCAAAGCCTTTTCTAAAGCAATGTCAAAGTATCCAATACATCTAAGGGAAACTTATGCATCAGGGGAAAGTGCTAATCAATGGAAACATCATTTAATAAATGAAGAAATAGTGATTCAAACAAATCAACAACTAATTCAATACTTTCAAAATCAAACTAAGTTGCAGTGGTTTCCATATTAAAGTTTGATGGGTTTATTGCAGCAAGTTCACTTAGTAATCGAGAATCAGGAAAGTATATCAAATCAAGTAGTTGGTTTGGTATCAAAAATGTCTTTGATTGTCTCTGTCATTCCGCAAAATAGATTGTTAATACATCTCAATAGTATTGAACAATATCCTATAGAGACTATTTTCAAAGATGTGTACGAATCACTAACTCATGGTATTTCATGGAAAGAAGTCAATTTCCATGTTCTTAACAGGTTGTTTCACCATCTTTGCAAGTTGTTCATACTGTAGATGGATGGAATAAGTCACCGATTCAAAATGTGCCATGGTCAGCATCATCAGGGTCATCACTTGCAGGTGATTGATTGAATGTATCGGTACACCATCAGGGCAAGGGGGAAAGTAAGGGGGCTCTATCCTTATTTCCTATCTGTCTAAGCAAAATTTTGTGGTCCAAAAGCTTTTAGATGGAGAGGATTGATCCAGGAGGATCTTGTCAGATCAGTTACACAGGTTAAGTTTCGTCGTCATCATTCACTGTCTAGTATCTTTAGTCATTGTCAGTGGTTCAAGTTGTCCAGTGTTGACTTTCAGTTCCGCCGATGTTGTCAATGGTTGATGCAGTCTTCATGGTCATCATGACCTCCTTCAGGTTCTTATGACATGGTGATGGTCTCTGGTTTTACAACATTATAATAAACTTATTATAAATGTTGAATATTAAACCTAAACCCTAGAACCTATGTCTAAAGATCTAAGACCTAACACATTAACCTAACACCTAAGACATAATGTATTAAACCTAAGTCTAAAACATTTGGACCATGGTGTTACAATTGAAAACATTGTAATACATTACAAAAAACTATGTATAAAACCTATGGAATAAACATTGCAATACCAACCTAAACCCATTATATCAAAATACTTTAACCCTATGTATAACCCTCTCGGCCATATAATAAACATTATAAAAACAATACAAATTATATACACAGTCCCTAAACCGCACGGGTATGGAGGCCGTAGTGGAGAGGACACGTGAACAAGAGTTAAATAGTCAGGCAGAGGTTAACTATGACATGTGATCAGCCGTAAGGAATAGACTGTCGGGTTTTCGAGCAGCAGGCCTAAACCGCATGGGGAATGTGATATGTGAACAGTGTGTAAGCGGCAGAGGTTACAACCGTGGCGGGTATATAACGATAACAGTCAGGCGGTAACAACAAGTGAACGCATTGCAACTGTAAGCAGAACTACCGAAGATTGGACCATGAGGTGGCCACCTGTGGTTAGACCGCAACCTATTCACATGGGTGGTCAACAAATCTCCGCGCAGTCAGCTGACCGCCAATGGTGACTTTTTATTATAAAATTATATTTGGGTTTTTTGTTATAGTTTGTTTCAAAATTAATTCAAAGACCATGTGTGTTTACCCTAAGGTGTCAAACAATGACAAGACCGAGGGAAACAAAACCCTAAATTTAACCCCTAAAGTCAGAAGTTCATTCCTAAACTTGGTGTTAGGGAGTTCAAATGTACTTGGATGGTTTTAAAAGGATGTTTTTCTCATTGAAGTGCATTTTTAGAGTGGTTTTGAGCTTCATGTGCAGGTTTTGGAGGGATGTAGGTTGTTTTGTTTTCAGTGTAACAAGAGCATCCGGAGTCGAAATTGGGAACCGTGATAGGTGTTGGAAAGCTGGTTCAGAGAGATTTCCTATCACAGTGACCATAAGTGCCTACGTTCACATTGAGTTTTGTCAATTTGTTGTGTAATCAATCTCTTCGGAATCAATCCTAATAAATCAGTCACCCATCTTGAAAGTGAACCCGGAGACATAGTCCATTAGGAACAAACTCCATAATCAATATTGTTGTTTGGTATTGTTGTGTATTTGCTGTTTTCACTTCTGCTTTACATCTTTCTTATGTTTTATCATCTGTCATAAAGTATTTCTTCTCAAGCAGTTCCCACGAATTTCCACACTTTAAGTTAACATTCATCTCACTGTTGGCATAATAAATTCTACATCAATTTTAGCATATGATCATTTTAGATCAATGGACTATATGTCTGGCCTCCCTTCTACCAAGCATGGTAATGACTGTGTATTTGTGGTCGTGGACATATTTTTTAAGGTGGCTATATTGGCAGCCTGCAAGAAGAGTATCACAACAAAGAAAACTGCTAAACTCTTCTTTCAACAAGTATGGGTACATTTTGGGATTCTTTAGACCATTATATCAGATCGAGATAGCAGGTTTCTCAACACATTCTGGTTAAGCCTCTGGACACTATTGGACACCAAGCTCACCAAGTCCACTGCCTTCCATCCCTAGACTGATGGCTAGACGAAGGTCGTCAATAGGACGATAGTGCACATACTCCACATATACAACTCCAAGCATCCACGAAGCTTGGATGAGATTCTTCCCTATATGCAACACATTGATAATAGAGCTCTCCATATCTCGACTGGTCACAATCCCTTTCAAGTGGGTCTTGGATTTCAACCATTGTGTCTGATTGATGTTGCCATGCCTCATGCGACTACACGGACATAATCCACACGTGTATTGTCTGAGGCTTATAAAGCGACTAGATTTATTGAACGCATCTAAAACATCTACCAACAGGTTCACGACATCTTGGAGAAGTCAAATGGAAAGTATAAGAAATGACATGGTCAACATCGGGTGCCACACAAGTTTTAGGTGGGCGACAAAGTTTGGTTGCATTTGTAGAAATAACGCCTTACAGTAGCCCATTTGAAGCTCAGACCACTCCGATATGGTCCTTACACCATTACCAAGACAATGGGAGACAATTATTTTGAGCTTAATGTTCCCCCATTCCTTGGCCTACACCTAGTGTTCAATGTGGACCAGCTTCGACCATACTTCCCACCATTACTAGACAAATCAAACATTGCAGAACAACTCACACCAATAGATTTAAACCTAGACTACATGGAATAGGCCACAACTGATCAGATTATGCACACACATGTTAAGAACAATCTCCAATAGTAGATCCAACTATATTGAGTTGTCAAAGCTGGCCAACTCTTGCACCAAGGCAAGTGGCTCACCAGGGACCAAGTTCAACAGAAGTTTCCCCATCTCATGGAGGCACTCAACACAATGAAGACCATTAGTTCCTAAGGGGATATGACTGATCTAGGTGGATTTTGGTGGCCACCCACCTATTCCACTTGGACCCCCCCACTATCTCTTTCAGTTTCCTTAATTGTAGCACAATTTACTATTTTTGGTATTTTTTCAAGTCTTGAACTCCCAGAGTTGTTTTGAGGCCCTAAACAAAGGTTTTTGGTAGAACCTAGGCCAACAAGGAACTTTTGACTAATATTGGCCACTTGAAAGTTATAGTCCTTAGATATATCTTTCTAACAAGGTATTGTGCGTGTCAAATAGAGATCACATGCCAAAGTTACAACCCTAGGAAATTGATGTACCAATTCACCCAAATAGGGCGCATAGTTTTGGCGCTTCATCTCTTAGGGTTAGGTTTTTGGATGTTTATTGTTTTCTTTTGTTTCTCAATAATAAATAGGCCTTTGGGATTCATTGTAACACATTTCAAAGGCATGTAGCCGTCACTTCCATTCTCCTTGTAAGCATATTTTAGTATTTGATATTAATGAAATGAAGTGTTATTTCTGTTGCATATCTGTATTTATGGTTATATCTGTAATTTGTTGCATTCCTATTTAAGTTCAGATCAAATAAGCATCTCGTGCTTGATACACCGGGATCGATAACTACTTCACCAGGTTGGGCTTCACCAAAAGTGAAGCAGATGTGAACCTTTACCATATTTTGGTTGAAGTTAAATTGTTTATTATTATTTTATATGTCGACGATTTGATTCTGACAGGTGATGATAAGTTGATCAAATCTTGCAAAGAGGATCTTGCAAGAGAGTTCAAAATGAAGGACTTGGGGCTCATGCACTACTTTCTAGGCATGTAAGTATGGCAAGATGATGAGGAAATTTTTGTTTCTCAAGGAAAGTATGCGAACGAGATACTCAAAAGGTTCCACATGGAGAGGAGTAAACCCATGGAGACTCCTCTAGCAAGTAACTGGAGGAAGGAGGATCCTACTTCTGGTGAAGTAGTGGAAGCTACTACGTACGGGTAGCTTGTGGGTTCACTCATGTATTTGGTGAACACACGACGAGACATGTTTTATGTAGTTAATCGTCTTAGTCAAGCAATGGTTAAGATGGCCAAGATGTATTGGAAGGCAGCCAAGCATGTGTTCAGATACCTCAGAGGCACTACTTAGTATCATTTATGGTATAAAAAGACAAAGGGAGTGAAGCTTCAAGGCTTCATCAATGTAGATTGGGTAGGGATTCCATCCGATAGGAAGAGAACATCAGGTGGGATCTTTAGTATTGGGTCAACAACTGTTTCTTGGCATAACAAGAAACATAGATGAGTTGTACTCAGTTCAGCAGAAGTAGAGTACATGGATGCTAGTCAAGCAGTTTGTGAGCCTATCTGGATGAGGAAGATTCTTGTGGGTTTGTTTGGTCAGCAGATGGATCCAACTGTGATTTACTATCACAATCAGAGTTGTATCAAACCCTTTTGTGAATCCAATTTTTCATAATCGGTCCAAGCATATTGATATTCGATATCATCATCTTCGAGATTGTGCGTAAAGGAGAATTATGTTGTTGGAGCACATTCCCGTAGAGGAGCAGGATGCAGATATTTTGATAAAGGCTTTGTCAAGATGCAAATTCGAGTTTCACAGAGGCAGGATCAGGGTAGTAGATAATCCCTTTCTTGTTGAGAGGGAGTGTTAAAAATAGCAACACGAAATTCCAATTTAATTTATTTTTGAATTAAATCGAAATTCTATTCTCATAGCAACTTGTAATAGTTAATTAAGTTAAACTGACTTAACTGACTTAGGAAATTCAAGTTGGAAGTCTATCTAGAGTCGTGTAGAGTGATCCCTAAATTTTAGGGCACAGGTTGAGTTCTTTTGAGTTGTAATTAGATAACTCAGTGTAAATGAGTTATAGACACTTAAACTAGTTCTAATTGCTGGAGGAACTAGTAGGAATCTAGTAGTGTGGAAGTGCACCAGTGCATCCTCACCAGTTAATTGAAGATTCACTCATAAATAACTCATGCATGTCAGTTCAGAGGAAGACTTAGTTGAGATTAGAGTTCAAGGACAATGTACTATCAGTTGTATAATTTTCTAAGTTGTACATATGGTGCATGCAATCAGTTGAGGGCCTATGGATGGATTGCGCAGTTATGGAGAGTGGATTTCCTAATTAAATACAGGCTAATTCTTTCAGCAATTGCACAATGAAGTAGGGGCTTGGCAGGCAACATAATTGGCTAAGTGTTGGCTCGAGCTAGCTTGTGGAGCAGAGAGTTAGATTGTACTAGTGTAGGAATTGTTTGGGTGAATAAGCATCACATTTTCTTCTCAGATCTTCTAGTTAATGCAATATAGATAGTCAGAGTTTTTAGCGGTTGCTTTCTCCAGAGAAATATTGTGTTATGTATGATTGATATTCTTCCTTTTCTACTTATTGTTTTCATCGATCAATTTTGGTTTCCGCTAAAAAATAGAGTAGATTCTTGTCTTGTATTTTAGCATATAACATAAATTGTTAAATCTACTGTAAAAATCTACACTCCAATAAAATAAAAGAAAAACTTATATTTGTAAGTTTTCTTAATTTTAACATTATAAGCCACAAAATAACCCTATTATAACAATGATCATATGTATAATTTCATTTGAGTTAGAAAAGTGAAATACTTCCTCAAACATTCAAGATTTTATCTTCCTCATTTAAGAAAATAATATATTTTTAGATAAGGTTTGAGTTCTATACCGTCCTTCACCTTCGCTTCTGAAATCTTCTGATCATGTAAATGCCACTCCTTTGGCCAAAACATGAGAAATCTATAGATATAACCCCATGATCTTGCCTACACTTCACGTGTCCACTTATTCCTTATTAGACAATTTACACGTGGCAATCTTCCATGGTTCTTTCCAAATATCTCCACCCTTGTTTCCCGGAACAATTTAGAATTCAACAGCTTCCAATGATAAGTCATGAATGCTTTTCTTTGCCGCTACTACATCATTGTAGTAAGAGACAAGCAGAAAGGAGATGTATTCGTCAACAACCTTGTCTTTTCTGTGCTTTCCCGTTTGAATTATAAACCATACCTATAACCATTTGTTAAGACCCTAGCACTTTCTAATTACAGTTTCTTGAGGTAGACCTTGGTTTGATGAAATTTTTAAAGATTTAGTTTAATTTAAAATTGGACAAAGTAGTTGAGGTGTTGTTTCATTATGCGTAGAGTTGATTTATGATAAAATTTGAATTATTATTTAAAATTTTAAATTCTTCACAATAATTAAAATAATTTCAAACAAATTTTCTTATAATAAAATAAGTTGATTTATGATAAAATTTGAAATATTATTTAAAATTTAAAATTCTTTACAATAATTAAAATAATTTCAAACAAATTTTCTTATAATAAAATTATTTATTATAATAATTTTCCATAAAAAAATAAATTAATGTTATAACTTTCAAGAAATTATTAAACAGCTATCACATGATAATTATTATAACTTACTTTAATAATTCTACAAGGCATAAAATTTATAATGGGTAGTAACTTTTCTGTATATAAAATTAGTAGTTTTATTTTTTAATTATTATAACTTACTTTAATAATTCTTCAACGCATAAAATTTATAATGGGCAGTAACTTTTTTATATATAAAATTAGCATTATTTTTATTTGTTATGTTATTAATGGTTTTATTTGTTATTTTATTAGGTTGTTTTTTTAAGTAAGTTGTAAGATAAACAAAGTTTTTTTATACCAAGCTTGATGAGGTGTTTTTTTAATTGGAATTTTTTATTTTCATAAACTAAAATTTCAAAAGCCAATTATATAATTAAAATTTAAAATAGAAAATTAAAAAATTATTAAATATATAATTTATTAAAAAATTATTAAAATAAATTAATTTTTGAGTTTAAAGATTTATTTTAAAGTTCAGTATGATGTGTAACTTTGTTCATCATAAAGTTGAAATTTTGCTTATGACGGCCAAATAAAAGTTTTAAAAATGTAAAAAATAAAAATAAAAAATTATACAAACCTTTAAATAATGTCCACTCATAAAAGAATTCTATTCAAAATAAATCAATACTGATTAAAACAAATTTCCTTAACTAGTTTACATTATATATATATATATATATATATATATATATATATATATATACTTTTTTAGTCAAATTACTATAGAGAAGTGAATCTCATTTAGTCATAGTTTTAAAATTAGATAATAATAATAAAATAATATAAAAAATATGATAAAAAATAAAAAAATAATAAGAAAAAGTTAAAACTCCATCCTCAATTCCAATTTTGTATATAACGATGGCTCAACTATTTTTCTAACTCTAATATACTAAAAATGGCATTAGAAATATAGTCAAAATCTAATAATGCTTAAAAAATAATCATAAATTTAATACAATATAAGAAAGGGTTAAAACTCTCGTAAATTCCAATTTTATATATAATGATGTCTCCACATTTTTTCCAACTCTAATCCAGTGAAAAAACGTTTTAAAAATATAATCAAAATCCAATATCGATCAAAGGTCAAATCCCCATCTCACCATGTCCCAACAACCACAAGGAGATTCCGAATTCAGTCGCCCTTCCTTCTTTGAAACATGCACTCAACCGCAACAAAACAAAAGGCATGTTTTTAAAATGCAAGTGAACACACACTCTTCTCCATAAAACGGGACCATGGATTAAGGCCGGCCCTGATCAAGATATTCAAAGCCCCATAGGTTGAATCCAAACGGATATTAAACGGAACAAATTTTCGGCGTTCTCGAGTGAGTGGAAGTCGGGCTTTTCCTCAATTGGCTTCCACAAAAGACAGCGCCCACTTGGACTGTTACAACCTAAAAAGGGCCGCGATACTCTAAACTCGTCGCGATCAGTCCAGTAAACCGAAAGCCTCCGGGCCCGGGCATATCCCATGCACGATCCACGCCTGCAGAGCGCAGCACGGTTTCAACTTAAAGTTCCGGACATGGAAAGCAGCATATCTTTATGAGGCGAGGAAGAGATCACGTGTACGCTATTTCCCGATTGTCAAAAGCAAAAACAAAACGCTTTTGGTATCATATTTAAAGCAGTTCGTCCGCAATTTAGACGGAACATGGATAAGACCGCATGATGTTGTCTGCACTGTTGGGGGTTGGAATCATGGAAAAATAAAAAGAGAGACGTGCACGGTGTATCTGCCAGCGTTCTTGTGCCATGTGCCCTTCCGAATCTCGATAAGACTCGCAGAGAATAGAAAGATTTGTCTTCCAGCGCAGGTTATGCATGTCGGCGGAGTGGGACTGGGCAAAGGCTAAAGCGTTGTCTATGGAGAGATAATAGAACCGTTTTAATTTTGTTTTATTTGTAGTTTAACGAGGCTGAAGAGTTGCTCGGAAAGTTATGGAAATTCCGATCATATTTAGGTGGAAATAGATGCATCACTAAAATTTTGAAGTTTAATAGTTGTAAATTAAATTTTCAAAAATTGGTGTGAAATTTGATCACAATTTTATGGGAATTTTTATGAATTTACATTTTTTAGACTATGTTAATGCAAAAATACACAATCATAATTCAAAATCTTGAAGCTTGACAACTGTAAATCAGATTTCCAAAAATTTCTGCAAGATTTGATCAAAATTTTAACTGAATTTTCATGAATTTACGCCTCATTAGACTACCCTAAGGCAAAAACACACTACCATAAAAAATCTGGAGAGCACCCAAAATCTTGAAGCTTGACAGCTGTAAACAACATTTCCAAAAATTCCTACGAGATTTGATCAAAATCTTACCAGATTTTTCATGAATTGAAGCCTCATTAAACTAGGCTAAGGCAAATTCTGTGAGATTTGATCAAAATCTTACCGGAATTTTCATGAATTTACTCCTCATCAGACTACTAAGGCAAAAACACACCACTATAAAAAATAGTTGTAAATTAGATTTTCAAAAATTGGTGTGAAATATGATCACAATTTTATGAGAATTTTTATGAATTTACGCTTTATTAAACTATGCTAAGACAAAAACACACAACCATAACTCAATCTTGAAGCTTGACAGCTGTAAACCAGATTTCCAAAGATTTTTGTTAGATTTGATCAAAATTTTACTGGAATTTTCATGAATTTACATGTTGTTAGACTACCCAAAATTTTGAAACTTGACAGCTGTAAACCAGATTTCCAAAAATATCTGCTAAATTTATCAAAATCTTATTGAAATTTTCATAAATTTACACATAGTTAGACTAGGCTAAAGTAAAAACACAACCTGCAAGACCACAATCAAAAATCCCAAAAACACCAAAATTTTGGAAGTGAACAATTATGAACCAGATTTCCTGCTAGATTCGATCAAAATCTGACCAGAACTTTCATGAATTAACGCCTCATTAGGCTAGTCCAAGGCAAAAACACACCGTGCACGACCATGACTAAGCTCCCCACGATCATGGTGGACAATCGAGACAGTGAGTGGGACGATTATTTTTTTCGTGCAAAATTTTTTTGCCAGTCATGTGAAACTGTCGGCGCGTGTCGGTTCAGTTTTTCTAATGTTTTTTCTTTCACCCTGTGGTCCGAGCCGTCATCACGACCAATGCCCGCCTGACGAGGCAATTGATTGAGACTCGCACCCACCCGATACTGCTGCATTGAGAATACCGAAAAAAAATGGTTTCCTTTCCAGAGTCAAACTGAAATATTAAATGCCGCGGGTGCCCGGCTCTGATAGCGGTGGTTTTTTAAAGCCAGAAGCCCTTTGCCCTTTTTGTTTTTCATGTTTTCATACATTGCATCGGTGGGTTTTTTTGTCACAGTCCATCCTTAGTTTAGTCTGTCGATATCATAGAAAAATACGACGATTCATCCCATGAGCCCGATTCCTTCATATCATACAATATCAGTTTCAATCTGAGACTGCTGGTTTAAGCAAAAGTAGCCTTGCAGTGTTGGATTTATGGAGCCGAATTGCAAGGATGCCTACTACAACCCTCACCCTAACCAGTGGGCTGAACCCCCAAAACCGATTTATTCTTGGTCGACTATTGCCAACCATACAGAAATTTCAGGCGCCTCATTAGACTACGAGTATGGTCATGCCGAGAGAGACGAAATACTGGTTGCAGGCGACGAAGAGAGGGTCGACAGAATTACAAGAAGCTTGAAAGGAGATGCACTACTATCCTCAGGCTATAATAATGGAAGATCAATATTTCCCAACAACTGCTACTTGCAGAGTGATTCGGCCTATTCATTGACAAGCATCAGCTCTCGGATCTCTGATCCTGAAGACCTGAATTTGGGCAATATATGTGGGTGCCTATGTGTAAAGGATCAGTTGGGCTATTTGTTAGAGGCCTCTGATGAGGAGCTCGGAATACCCACCAGCCCTGCCTCTGTTGATTTTGATAAATTGTTTGATTTCAATATCGAAGATGATAGCTGTTTGAATGTAGAGTCTGATTTCCAAGAGTTTGAGAAAATGGAGAGCTCTTTCTACTCTGAAGGATTGGTCGATTTGGAGTTATGTGAGGTGGCGAATGTCCTCTGCTATGATGGCAAAACAGCAAATGGTTCCATTGCCCTACTGCTATAGTGAAGTTAAAGTTCTGTTACTGGTCGTATATATTATTTCTTCTCTTTATTTGGTTGCGTGTGTGCATGGACGCCATGAATCTCTTACCAGTTTCAGGTTATCCTGCGATTCCCACAATGGTGTTTTACTTCAAATTTATTCACCAATTCTACCATCCTCGAAGCAAAGAGTAAAGTTGCTCTGACCTAATCTCGAGCCGGGGATTGTGAAATATTCCATAAGCCTTTGGATTATGAATATTCCAATACCCTTTGATGCTTCCCATATTAAACGTACCATTTGCCACGAAGACGATAAGATCAGATTATGTGTCTATATGCTATTTTATTTCTATCCAATCATCTTCGTTATTATCGAAACTTTATGGAATGGTAGCTATGTTCAATGCATCTTTCACACATTTTAACTATGTTTGTTTTCCAAATTTTTGGTGGAAGTGCGATGCACAACTTTCAACTAATTTAGAAAACTTTTTCAAAATTTGAACTCCTAACTTCATTACCATTTACACGTTCAGAGGATAAAATAAAATTAGGAATAACAATACTTACTTTAATATCCTCTCATTATCACTTCATTAAGGTGCATTGATGGGACATAGAAGAAAAAGGAGTAACTACTCATTGGTTTACACGGGAATATCCTTCCCTTAAACAAAATATTTACATAAAGGTACTCTTCATTTCTTCTCTAAATCAGCATATTTCGGTGGCGAATGCCTCATAACATATATCAATGTTAGGTTCCTTCATATATCAAACATCGTTGGAATCACAATGAGATCATATTTTACTATGTAGAAAATTATCTAGGAATAAAATTAAACCATTACATGTTTAAATTAGTTGAACTTTTATTAATAAACAAATTATAAATACACAATCTATTTTGGAAAATTTCGAGCGAGAAACACTTTAATTATAAATAAAAGAAATCTCTAGTCATTGGCATTATAAATGGAAAATTTTATGTCTTTTAAAGGAAAAAAAGTTGTACTAAAATAGTTATTTTTTTTAATGGATTAAGCCATTATTATTTTATATGGATTAAGTAATTATTATAAATATGATTAGAAAACAAAATATATTCACAAAGTGAATTATTATGAGAAAAATGTTTAAATTTAAATTAAAATAATGATATGTAAAATTTTATAGGTAAAATCTTGAAAGATAAAAAAAACCATGAATTGAATTTAATAATATGCAAAATGCATTGAAGAAATAAACTAAAAATTAAAAAGAATTAGAATGAGATTGAAATTTCTATTTTTGTTCCAAAATGACAAAACAGGGAAAACATGGATAAAAAAAAGGACAAATTAAGATGAGTTTGAAATTTTCCAAAAATGACAAAACTAGAAAAAAATGGGTATTAGAGTCTAGCTCCATGTTGACTTCTCAACACGCCATCTTAAAATTGGCTTAAGGAAATTTTAGGATACCATTTTGTTTTCGCAAATGTAGCTTATTGCCCCATTTATGTTTTCTATGTGATCATCTTGAAAATTTTGATGAATAATTTTGTTTTCTCTTGTTGAGATTTTTTTGGAAAATATCCAAGAAATTTTGGTAAAACACAATCAACCTTAATAATGGTTGAAAATCACCCAAGTCCATCAACTATTGGCCAAATTTGATGGATAACATAACTTATGGCCTAACATATTTGTGTGATCACCAACGAACCTATCAATGATCACTGAAATTTGGTGAGTAACATAATGTGCCACCCAAAATATTTCGCCAACCAGCGGGAATCCTATCAAAATTAGGCAATTCAATGGGAAACATAATGTACAACCTAACCTATTTCATTGATTACTGAGAAACCTATGAATGATTGGAGAAGTTTGATGAGTAGCAAATTGTTCCACCCAATATATTTCACTCACCTCCAATAGACCTATTAATGTTGAACGAAATTTGATGGGTAGCATAATGTGTGACATAATGCATTTCATTGATTATCGATAAGCCTACCAGTGTCAATGAAACATTCTTAGTTAGACACGATGTAACTCAAAATAATTCAACAGTGGCCAACAAACCCCATCGATATTTGGGAAAATGTGCTACGTAGCTGATTCCATTGATATCATAGAGTTAAAGGATCACCAAAACGTCATCAACATTCAACGACTTAATGGACATCAACCAACACCTAATGTTGATTACTGATGTTGACCAATTCACTCAACAAGGTACCAATAAAATTTCTCAACCATCCATCTAAAATATGAATTTTGAATTGGACCAATCGATATTGTCATAGATTTGGCCCAATGACATCAAACCATGTAATTCCAGGTCATCGTTAACATAATCAACAACGATTTACTTGAAAATGTTATCTGTGATGACCAACAATCAATAATCAATGGAATTTACCTAGTATAACATCAATGTAACCACAAGGAAACCATCAATATTCGAAATACAAAACACTAATTGTTGATCTGTGATGTCATCCACTAATGGGTAATCATCGACGAATGCATCCAAAATCCTTTTGAAATCACCAAATGGCAGTTTCATGTGCTTGGAACAAGATACCAACCATCATTGTTTATTTGATTGTACACTACTACTTTAGAACTAAAAAAATTGGATTTTTTTTTATTAAATTCATAGATTGGGTGCCCAGTTAGCTTCAAATTCACCCCGAACCTTGTAATTTTTCATTCCATAGAAAAATTTCAAATAAAAGCAAAATATTCAAGAAACTAATGTTGCCATACATGGTGAGATCGCTTCGTTATGTTTGATTATTGTTTTATGAGAAAGTTATTTGAACTACAACCTTCATATATTATATTAGGTGAAATCATCTTTGATTTATAGTTATTCATGGTAATTTCCAAAATTTTCCCATCCTTTTTCTTTTTCTATATAAAAAAACTAGTTGATTTTTTTTTTTTTGCATGCAAGGTTAGTTGAAGAAATGCTAAAAAAAGAAGTTATATTGTGGCAATCTCCAACGAAACCTAAGATGAAGGCTAAGGAAGTGGTCAAAACATCTACTCATATGTCGATACAAGAGGAGAAATACAAGTTAGCAAGATGATAAGATATTATTTCATCTCTCTAGGTAAACGTGATCTAAGAGTTACTATGACATGACCCGACCTCCAAGTTCTAGTTATGGAACTGTGGTCTACTAACCGGAACACATACTGCCACTATTCAGGGACACTGGATCACTCAAGAGTCTGACAATCACCCCTGGTGATCAATCCCCAAGTTAGAACTTATTTTCACAATATTTACACGCCAATTTCACCTGTGACACATTGTGCATGTGTTTGGAAGGCTTTGATTGCACCCATAAGCCTTCCTACAAGCGGTTATGACCAGGATCTACTTGTTTTGTGCAGTGGTTGTGAGTTTTGGGCCACTTTTTTAGGGCTAGCCTATTGGCCACTCCCTAGAATTGCCTAGAACTTTCTAGAATCAGGTCTAAGATGATAACAAATGTAAAAATCAATGGTAGGACTAGATTTTGCTCAAAATGTGCTAGTAATATAGTAGACATTTCATCAAACATGTAGTAAACATAGTTGCTACAGGTCATGAATGCATATCTGATCATGATCTTCTTAACTTCATTAGAGAATCATCATGAAGGCTCAATTCCCTCTTCAAGATAGCCACAACAACACTTGTTAGTCCATGCATACATAAACCATTCCATAACTAATCAAATCATGAACAAGATCCATAGTAAGAGCACATGATTCAACCATGTCTATAACCAACATATAACGAGAATAGAACCCTTGAAAACCAACCATAATATCAATATAACTAGTACTTGTTCTCATCAATCACAATAATCGAATAACTAATATTAATCATATATAAAATCCAACCAAGTAAAGGAATTCCATGTACCACCTGACCATAGATTGGGCTAAACCAAATCTCTCTTTCAACCAATCAACCCCGTGCCATATTCCAAGCATGATTGTAAGATCATATGGGTTAAACCAAAATAGAACCAACCAGGGTTTCCAGAGGCCAAACCACCTCAACCCTCAACCACAGTGATTTTCCCTAAACCAGTCCATAAATCACTAACATCAAAACAAGTTTGGATTTCTTTGACTTCCTTCACCAACTCTAGAGGAATTTTTCTGTCTCCAACCATCCGTCAAGAGTTCCAGGAGAAATCACATATCCACCCTTGACCCTTGGGAATTTTCCCGAGACCACCTTAACCAGGATCCAAGCTTACCAACCATCTGAAGCTTAACCAAAATAGAGAACCCACTACATCATGATTATCTAGGAAATGGAAAGGCAAGGTTGAAACCACTGAAAATCTAGGAAAATCCCATGCCAATGACAACCAAATAATCAAAGAACCACATGCATGTACCGTACATCCAAATCTAAAAAATAAAATCACACATGCAACCTGTTAGCTACAATGTACACCTATTGTATATGTTCTTCCAAGCTCTTCCTTGTTCTCCCTTGCTCTCCTTTGCTTGCTTTATTGCCCAAGTGCTTCCTCTCTCTTCCTTTAGAATTCTATTCCTAAAAGTGATTAAAGCTAGAACTGAAACAAGCTGTGAATTGTTTCTCTGATGACTTTTTATAAATGATGTCTAGTCTCTTCTTTCCTTTTTCCTTTTTCTTAAATTTTCCTCTAATTTCTTGCATGCATATTTGTGTCTCTGCATCTCCCTTTTCTCCAATTTCCTTTATTTTGTTAAATAAGTGCCAATTATTATCTCTTTTCCTTTTCCAATTCCTTTGTCAATTTCCATAGTCATTAATAAACTGCAAGTGATGCCAACTATAATGTTTAGCCACCATTCAACTTGGAATATGTGTCACATGACCTTGGTTTTTATTTTATTTACATGAAAATCATATAGGGGTTGATACAAACCCCTCCCCCTTGGGGGGACACTCTCCTCGGTGTTCTATGTTGTTTATGACTAATAAAACATACTGCCTGTGGAGCTTTATATCACAACTCTTTGTAGTATTTACAATGAAAAATGTTGAAAAACATGACAACATGAAAAACATAACAAACATACTGCTTATTGAAGCTTTATAACACAACTTGATGCGATATTTGCAATGACACACACACATATAACCAAACACATATACCAAACAAATTTGATCAACCAACAAAAAAGGAAGGATACAAAGCCCACATTTTATCAATCATCTCCCATGTAGCTTCATCGGGCCTAAAGTGCTTCCAGTGCACTTTAACCTATTCTATTGCTCTATTCCGAAGCATGAGTTGTTTTTGCTAATATATGCATTATGGTTCTAGTTGGAACTCTCTGTATGGTTCCACTTGCAATTCAAACCAATAAATGACATGATCAACATCCTAAACATATCTCTTAAGCAATGAAACATGGAAAAAATCATGGAATTTCACTGTTGGAAGTAGTTCAAGTCTGCAGGCCATTGGTCCAATCCTCTCTAGAATCTCAAAAGGCCCATGATACTGAGGTGCCATCTTGGCAGATGAACCAATCCTAAAGGAGCTCCTCTTGGGGTTGATGCACAAACACACATGCTCATCAACCTAAAACTTCTTGAATTCTCTATTCTAGTTTAAATAACTCTTCTACCTATCTTTCCCTACGTTTAAGTTCCTTTTCATAACCTACATCTCATGCTCCACCTCATCTAGCATATCTGGTCTAATCATCACCTTGTTCACTGGATCACTCCAACTAATATGAGTATTACAACTTCACCCATAGAGAGCCTCAAATGGACTCATCTTCAATGATTCTTGATACCCATTATTATATGAAAACGCCACCAGTGGAAGATACTCCTCCCACCTCCTCTGCTGATGCATCACATATATCCTCAACATATGCTAAAGGATCCTATTAACCCTCTCTTTCTATCCATTTGTCTGTAGATGATAATATTTACTGAAGACTAACTCTATCCCCAATCCTACAAACAACTCCTTCCAAAACTTGGAAGTGAACTTGAAATATTTTTCTGATATAATATTATTGGGAACTCCATGCAACCTCACTATCTCCCTGATGAAGATATGAGCTGCCTCACTAGATGAATTAATAGACTTCATTGTAATGAAGTGAGCTATCTTTCTCAACCTATCAACCACAACCATAATGGAATAATGATGTCCCAATGTCCTTGACAATCCTGTAATGAAGTCCATGGAAGTGACCTCCCATTTCCATTATGGAATCAAAATAAGTTGCAATAGACTATTTGTTTCCTTGCATTCAACTTTCACTTGTTGACATTCCAAGCACCTTACAAAAAACTTATATACCTCTTTCTTCAAATTTGGCCAATAGTAGAACTTCTTACCAACTGCCAAAGTCTTTTGGTATCCTAGGTGGCCTAAATACGGTTTGACATGAAACTCTCTCAAGATAGGCTTCTTCAAGTCACTGATATCTGACACATAAAACCTGCTCTTGAATCTAAAAAGTCCATATGTTGTGAGGTGATACTCATGATCCCTATCACCTTCACCTTTCTGCTAAAACCTCTAATTCAACTATTTTTACTTCTCATCATGTTTCCCTACATGCAAGAAATTCTCCTACAAATCTATCCCATAAGAGCTCACAACTAAAATATTGGTCACTTGCACACTCCTACTGAGAGGATCTGCAACTATGTTTTCCTTGCCCTTTATGTACCTGATCTCAAAGTCAAACTCGCTAAGGGTATCCAACCATATAGCTTTCCTGACATTCATATTGGGTTGGTCAAGCAAATACCTCAGTCCATTGTGATCACTCATCAGAGAAAACCTCCTACCAAGGAGATAATGTTTCCACTTCTTCAATGCATGAATGATAACTTCCAACTCAATATCTTGAGTCACATAGTTATGCTCGTGCTCATTTAACTTCCTTGATTCATAGCAAATCACTTGTCCTTCCAGCAGTAGGACCCCAACTATTCCTTCCTTGCAAGCATCTATACAAACCACAAAATCCCTATCAAGATCCGCAATCTTCAAAACTAGAGCATTAGTAAGAAAATGCTTTAGGGTGAGTGCATGGAGTTGGGTTACACTTTTTAGCCATAGAGGGCACATTTCGGTTGAAAAACAATATTTTAGCCCTTGATTGAGTTGTTTGAGGGTTTGAAAAATGTAAGCTGAGGTTATCTAGGAGCACAATTGAGCAATAGGCTCAATCGAGCCATGCTTTTGAAATTTCCCACAAATACACACCAGGCATGGAATTAAAAAAAGTGGCTTGGTCGAGCCTTAAAACTCGATCGAGCTATGGGCATGATCGAGCCTTAAATCTAGATATAACCTTAAAACTAGATCTAGCTATAGGCTAGATCGAGATTTAAAGCTAAATTAAGCCTTTATCTAACCACGTCAAGGGCTCGATCAAGGATTTCTTAAACTCTCGATTGATCTATTTGAATTTTGAAATAAAATGCTTAATTGAGCTCCTAAGGTCCTAAAGATCATAGCTTTAGTGCACCTTTCTATAGATTTCTTTGCAACCCAATTTTGTACACTAGCAGATTTAGGGCAGAATTTGTCCTTAAGTGGTAGAGTTGATCATGTTGGATCCGTGAAAGAATCCTCTATCCAATGGCATATGAGTTTGAAACTTTCAAATTCATATGATGTTTTTCATCTAATTTCTTTTAAACATAATGCATGAGTTTTTTTTGCACAGTTTCAAAGGGGCTAAATAAAAAATCAATAACATAAAATATACACAACGAAAAAATTTCAAAAAATACCACTATCTTTGTTTACAAGTCCTCTTCAAAAGGGTACTCTTGGTTTTTCAATTTATTTAAAGAGTTGAATTTTTTTTTACACGAACACATATGTCTCCAAAATGCAATCGAAATGTTTTTTTTGCCAACTTCAAAAAATAATAAAAAATATTATTTTGCATAAAAAAATAATTTTTTAATATGAAAAACTTAGTTCTCTTTGTGTAGATCATGCTCATATATATATTTTTTGAAATTACACATTTTAGACTAAGTTATGCTACGCGAACACACACATACCTATTAAGATGTGTGAAATTTTGCAAGGACAAGTATTGCATTTATTGGAAAATTTAGAGATTATATGACAATAATTGTTTTTGCAAAAAATATCATTAGGATAAAAAAATTAATTCTCCACATATTGTATTTTTTTCTCCCAATCAAAATTCACAATGCTTATATGAATTTTGTGGGCTTCAATTCGATAAAAGAGGAAAAACTTGAAATTTCATCGCCACATTTGGCCCAAAACTGTAACCCATCTTCATGCCTTCACCCTTAAGTTGATAAAAACTAGATTGACACTCAACTGTCCATTCAAAATTCTTCCCTTTCCTCTACAAGGATGTGATAGGATAGCCAATATTGGAGAAGTTCCCGATGAACTACCTGTAATAACCTACAAGTCCCATGAATGATCTGACCTCATCCACATTCCTAGGAGTTGGCCACTCCACGATAGCTTTAGTATTTTCTGGATCCAATGCTATCCCTTCCTTGGAAACAACATGTCCTAAGCAATGAATCCGATTCTAAAATATATTGCTCTTACTGAGCTTGGCTACAAATGATGCTCTCTCAACAATCTTAACACTAATGTTAGGTTCTCTACATGCTCCTCCTCATTCATTGAATATACCAATATGTCATCAACAAAGACTATAAAAAATTTGTCCAGAAAAGGATGAAACACATTATTCATCAAACACATGAAGGTGTTTGGAGCATTAGTAAGACCAAAAGGAACCACCAAAAACTCATAATGTCCACACCTTGTGTGAAAAGCAGTCTTGTGGATGTCTTCTTGTTTGATGCGCACCTGATGATATCTTGATCTTAGATCAATCTTCAAAAACACTACAGATCTGTTCAACTGATCAAACAATTCATCAATCCATGAAAATGGATACCTATTCTTAATAGTCACCTTGTTCAATTGCCTATAGTCAATGCACAATCTGAGAGTATTGTCCATCTTCCTTATAAACAACATTGATGCACCCCAAGGGGATACACTTGGCCTAATTTATCCCTTATCAAGCATTTATTTAAGCTTCAACTTTTCTTCCACCAACTCAAGAGTACTTATCGTATATGGTGCCTTAGATGCTAGTGTTCCTCTTGACATCAAATCAATAGAAAAGTCCACCTCTCTATGATGAGGAAACTGTGGAATGTCTGCAAGAAACACATCTTAAAACTACAAGATAGGTTACCTCCTTAGGACTTCATCATCCTCATCCTCTTTCCCTTTGTCAACAGAAATATGTACTGCAAACAATACACATCCCTTCCTACGACTACACTTTTCCTACATAGTTGTAACCATTCTCACTAATGTAGGATTCTTATTTCCCTGCAATATTCTGCTTTCCCCATCATCATCTAGGCACTCAATGGCCTTGTCATAGCATTCTACCATAGTCCTTTGAATGAACATCCAATCCATGCCCAAAAAAATGTTATATTATCCCAAAGGAAGCAAATTTAGATGTGTTGATGTAAGCATACCATTAAGCTCAAATGCACAAGATATCACCCAATGATGAACTCTTCTTTTGGTTCCTGTAGCCAACTGCACCAACCAATATTTTGCATGCACTTACGTATTGAACTGACATTGATCCACCAGGTCAAGACTATTATAACTATAATTATATCTAGGATCAATAAAAATATAAACAACTTGATCAAAAATCTTACCTTCCATCTCAATAATAGATGCCTCATGATTTGTCTACCTATTATCCATTGTTGCATAAATCTGAGTAATACTCTTGTATACATCTCCAATTGTTTGTTCCTCCTGAAAACTATAGATATGAGGCTTGCCACCTTGATGTGATGGAAAATCCCTCCTGTGATGCTCTCCACCACAAGTCCAACACCTCAATGGTTTCCTTCCATCGCTTTTGTTCTGTTGCTCCTCATGCAGAGGCCCGTGTCCTCTCTTAGCTGCATTGAACTTCCTATGAGGTACCACATTCTCCTTGTCACTTGCATCCTGGGATATTCCCCACTTCGTAAGCCATTTCCCCTTAGTCTTCTCATTACCTTTCGAGTCACACTTGGACTTGGGCTTGTGCTTATATTTCTCATAATAATTCTTTAGCTTCCTGATGACTTCCTCTAATGACAGAGGCTCATCATACTCAATTCAATCTTTGAATGCTAAAGGAAATTCACTAATGGACCTTTGGACCTTTATTTTCTCATCCTTAAGGTAGGGCACATACCTCAACAACTTCAAAAAATTCGTCATGTACTCTTGATCTGTCATGGAACCAGTCTTAAGATCATATAATTCCTTAGCCTTCCCATATTAATATCTCTTAGACAAGTACTTCTTCCTAAAGAATCTTTTAAACTCATGCCAGCTTATCTTTTCTTCCCTAATGCCTCTAACCCTCTTAACATCTTCCCACTAGATATCTAATTTTCCCTTGAGACTGAAGACAACTATCTTGGCTTTCTTATTATCTTAATAATCATGCAATATGAAGAACTTCTTCATCCCAAGTAGCCATGCTTCTGCATCTTTTATTTCTTCACTTCCCCATCAAAAGTAGGAGGCTTGGATTTCTAGAACTCAAATGGAAAGTGTCCCCTCTCACTCCTCCTATAAGGATATTTGTGGTAATGAGGATGATATCTCTCAGAACCGGAGCTAGAATAAAATCCATGAGTGTTATCCCTCCTATTAGGTGTATCCAAAGATATGCCACCTCTAACTGTGTCATATCCATCATGTGTCTCCTCAGAGACCTACTACCATATGCCCCATTGGTCTTCTCCTCCAACATATCCCATGACTATTTCCCAATTGTCCCTGCATCTACAAATTTGTAACGCTCTGAAGAATCACTGCATTAACCTCAACTTTATTTTCTTGAGATTTAGCAAGTTTCTCCCATGCCTAAATCAACCTATTATTATTTTCCTTGAAACTTAAAATATTTTCCCTTGGACTCCTCAATGTATTAGCTAGATCAAGAGAGTAATATTCTCCTTGTTGCTCAACTGACCTTTCCCATTCCACTTATTTCTCATCAGGCCTGTAAGGTGAGTTAGTTAACCTATATTCTACCACTCTTCTCTTCATCTATGATCTTCTATTTCCTGCAAACATACCATGTTAGATAAACCAAATAGAAGGCATAATAAAAAATCATACCTCAAAGTATCTTTGGGGGGGCTATCACATCTGCATAACTTAGTCTAGATTAGCACGATATATATATATATATATATATATATATATAATAGAAATACATATCAACATCTTGATGCATGCATGATAATAATACAACACTGTAACAATAACTACACACATGATAACCATAACCCCGAGGTCCATCGTTGCAACCTCGCTCTGATACCACTTTTAACCACCCCATCCCACACTTACCCACTTTTACAAGCTCTTTGGGTAAACATGAGCGGAGAGTTACTATGACATGACCCAACCTCCAAGTTCTAGTTATGGAAGTGGGGTCTACTACCCAGAACACATACTGCCACCCATTAGGGACACCAGATCACTCAAGAGTCTGACAATCACCCCTAGTGATAAATCTCTGAGTTAGAACTTCTTTTCACAATATTTACACCCCAACTGCACCCTTGACACACTATGCATTTGGTTGGAAGGCTCCAACTGCACCTATATGCTTTCCTGCATGCAGTTATGATCGAAATATTCCAGTTCTATGTTAGCGGTTGCAAGATCTGTGCCACTTTTTCAGGGCTAGCCTACAAGCCACTACCAAAAATTTCCTATAACTTTCTAGAATCGGGTCTAAGATGATAACAAGTCTAAAAGATCAATGTTAGGGCTAGAGCGTGCTCAAAATGTGCGAGTCCTATAATAGACATTTCATCAAACATGTAGTTAACATGTTAGTTACAGGTCACAAATTCATATCCGATTATGATCTTCTTAACTTCATCAGAGAATCATCAAGAAGGTTCAATTCCCTCTTCAAGCTAGCTGCAACAACACTTGTTAGACCATGCATGCATTAACCATTCCATAACTAATCAAATAATGAGTAAGATCCATAGTAAGAGAAAATCATTCAACCGTGTCTATAACCAACATATAACTATAATAAAATCCATGAAAACTAGCCATAATATCAACATAATCACTAGTACATGTGTTCATTAATCACAATAAGAAAATAGATCATACTAGTCATATCTAAAATCCAACCAACTCAAGGAATTCCACGTACCACTTGAACATAGATTGGGTTGAACCAAATCTCTCTTTCAGCCAATTATCACCCCCATTCCATATTCTGAGCATGAATGTGGTATCATATGGGTTAAAAAAAATAGAACCAACTAGGGCTTTGATAGGCCAAACCACCTCAACCCTTAACATAATGATTTCTCCTACTGCCTTCACTAGATCTAGAGGAATTTTCCTATCTCCACCCATTCGTCAAGAGTTTGAGGAGAAAGCCCATCTCCACCTTTGACCCTTGGGAATTTTCCTGAGACCACCTCAACCAGGATCCAAGTCTACCAACCATCTGAGGCTTAACCAAAATAGAGAACCCACTACATCATGGCTATTGAGGAAATGACAAGGCAAGGGTGAAACCACAGTTAATTGAGGAAAATACCATGCCAATGATAACCAAATAACCAAAAAACCACATGCATGTACCATGCATCCAAACCTTAGTATGGAAATCACACATGCAACCTGTTACCTGCAATGTACACCTGTTGTAGTTGTTGTTCCAAACAATTCCTTATGCTTGTAACAACACCCCTTACCCAATATCAAGAATAGGAGGTGGTCACTATGCATACCTAGTATTCAAAGTACTATTATGAAAATGGGGTATAAATTTCTTGATTTAATTCCAACTCCACTAACTCAGAATAACCCTCACCATCAGATTTGCTTCATTTCCTCAAATCGGTGATATAAAATTTTCATCATTCTGCCCTTCAGATTAAAAGTTAAGGCCTCTCGATGAGCTAGTCTTTCCACCTCGTCCTTCTACCCCATGGTAGTTTACCACTGGTTTTCATGGCCAATCGAGCTTTTAAACGAGTCAGGCTAGGTCCCCTACTTGTTCACTTGACGTATCTTTTATCATGTTGCTTTGTGCTTCCGGGACCTATCCAACGGTACCTCTTTCCAATAATAGGCTACCTCCAATGGTGCGGGCCCTACCACACACTTCCCTTACATCATCCGTTCTCCTACCTGCCCAACGCTCTTAGGAAATTTACCTCGTTAACCATTGGGGCCTCACCACTTGGCTTACAGGTGAGGTGGGACCACACAACCTCCTCTTATGGGTCTTCTACTTCATTGTCAGTCGGCGCTGTAGCCCATGCCACATCACCTTGACTCAATTATCTTGGAAATTCTCTGCCTGTTGCTCTGGGCTAGCGTGTGGAGGTTGACCTACCCATGGGTCATTCTTCCACTAATGAAAATACCATCGGGCTTACATGTCCTTCCACTACATCCCACTTATGTAACCTCATTAGACCCTTCCAGGTGCCTCCAATTGCCATTGATTTTGTTAGCCCCGTTGGGGTTGCCCCCTCACACATTCCTCACTCTTTATTGGTACACATGAAAATTGTGGCACGTCATCCCATTCCGTTTACCCCACTCACTTCCACCTGTGCTCTCATAAATGTTCCGAGGTGAGCCCAACAGGATAACTTGTCAAGGGGATCATCACTAGCCAATAATATGAGCGCTGAAATGGCACATTAGCCATCTCATCTTGACTCACATCATCCCAATAGATCCCATTGGTGCAAAAAACTAACTTCTGCATTTTTCCTTTCAGACTCTTACCTCTGGACCACGCTAATGTTGCTTTTTCTGATCATGACAGATGGGAATAATGTCACCCCAATAGTAAGCCTTCACATTTAGGGTTCCACAAAGTAATGGATAAGATTGCTTGAGTTATCTCATAAGTTCAGGGTTGGAACCTTCCTGCACTGCATCAAAGCTTACGCTTGAACTCTACGATGGCTCGAACAGGGGAAACCTTTCCCAACCTTTTGCAATGCGTTTGATTCATAATTTCAATGATCATCATGAGAGCTTTCTCCAACTCTATGCCTATCAACTCTTGCTAGCCATTCAAACCATGATTATGCCTCAGAGGTCTTGTAGGCCTCACAATCAACACTAGTGTTCAATACTAACATTTATGGATTATTATGGTGCCATAAGGTGCTACACCTCTTGAGCTTGGGAAAAATCCACTCCAAGGAGTTTCTGGCACACAAATGTTCACAAGATTAAAGTAGGGGAATCATAGGTATGCAGGTGTATACGCTCCTACAACCACTCTTTGTTGAGGACCTACTGTGAGCTTTAGAAGGGCTCCACCTATGTAACCACACACTAGGGGCTTCCTGTTTCAAAACAAGCCTGCAAGTGGCTCTATGGAACCTCTTAAGGGTTTCAAGGGAATTTGGCTATTGGCAGGGACTTATAGTCCTCATCACCAGAGCTCCTGGGGTAGGAATGGAGGTTGCTAAAAATGCAAGGCTAATATTCCCTTGATGAAGGGGTAAAAGTATTTAAGGTTGTGAGAGGGAATTACCATCGACCTGAGCACATGGCTCACATGCTAGTGCACAATATAGAAACTATTATTAGTTGTATATGAGCATAAAATTCTATAGATGCGAACTCTATCAATATGCATAATCTATGTAACCATAATTTATTAATAAAAGAGGTTCTTATGCCAATATTTGGTGTATTCTTGGTTCAAATATTTGTAGATATTTTTAGTGCCTTCAAGGCTTTACTATATATGTTAATTCAGTCATGACAGAGAACATTCATTTCTTTCTTAAGAACACCATTATAACCCAGGAAAGGGACATAATAGACATTTCATCTTGTACCATTTAGAATATTAATGAAAAATGCATCCCTATACTCTTCTCTATAGTACCATGCCCAAAGTCGGAAATGCAACAAACATTCAATTTAGTTACACATACCATTTAAATATAGATAGAAAAACTATATTTATGGGCATTGCAAACAAATGAGATCACTTACTTTATGATGTTTGGGACATTGAGTCTTTCTATCAAGTTTACAAACCCATGTTCCATTATAGCAACAAGGAACATGTGAAAAACATTTATTTATGAGAAATATGAGCTCTTCATGCACATAACAAAGATGCACTATTAAAATAAATCCAAGGACCACAAACCAAGTCATTCAATCTTGTGAATTAGTCCCTTGCACAATATTAGTGGTTATAGGAGCCTACAGAAACATGAATTATGCCATTTTAACATGAATGGATATCCATTCTACTCATTGTCAAGAAAGTAATCAACACACATGTACTATTTGCGAGAGACTTTGGTTGACTACCAAAAATAGTGCCGGCTCATCAATCATAACTTTATTGCTGGATCACAAAAAATCTTTAGCAGTTCCAAGCAATGCATCAGTTAGCCTATATAAGTAATGAAACTCAATGCATGGTTCAAACATGAATAACATTAGCTCACATTAGAATATGAATACTTATCATTGATTTTTAAGAACATGAAACACTCATATTAATTCACACATCCTTACATGTGTCGTAACCCTACCATTCACAAAATAAACACAAGTGAGAATACTTGTCATGCAAACCAACAACATATCAATCATCCATATTTCAACATGAAAATCATACAAGATTACACAAAAGAGAAGTTAACATGGATTATAATGAAGATGGGAAATTGAGTTCAAGACTTCAAGTCTCCACCCGAACATAGACAAGGTGTAGCCAAGCTACTTGCAACTGTCACCCCCGAGCTAGATCTAAGGGGCATGAGGTGGTATTCCTCAAGGGAATAAACACCAATCTACCAGCTGAAGCACAGATTCTAGAGGTTCGTCTTCCCCCATCCACCAGTTTCTCAAAAACTCACCAATGCATAGGCGGATTGAGCGGTTGATTACATCTACCCTCTAGCTATCTAATTAAGGAAAAATAATACTCAGAGGAAACCAGAGGATTTCTACCTCTCCTTTCTTTTGCACTGCCTCCTGCAACTCGATCCAATTTCCTACATAATTCAAGCTCTCCCTTTCCACTCTAGTCTAAGGTCTAGTTCCCTCTCTTTTTTCTTCTCATTTCTCCTCTGTGAATGCCTCCCCCTTATTGAATGAATGATAATGAGTCTTCATGTCCCCAAACTTCCTCCTCTCCTTCTATTTTTTTTGTTTTTTCACAGTTCCCTGCTAGTACTTCATCTCTCATTAATTTCTTGTCTTTTTGTTGTTTTATTTTCACTGTTGTGATTTCCAAGCCAGCATGGGATTTTCCTTGGTGTTGTAACTCAATTAATTTCCAATATAAGTCCCATTCCATAGACCATCCTTGTGCATTCAATGCTCAACAACCATCCTTTAATGGTTGTAATATACTTCAAAATTTTCATCCATTCAACAAGTACGCTGGAATTCGAAAGCAACAGACCTCCCCATACCTCTTGGAATCTGTGTCCCTTACTCAACCCATTTAATTTTTAAATTAAATTTACATTATGAGATTACAATGGCTAAATCTAGTTATTCATTGTTGGGTTGTTATAGACCCCTCCTCCTTGGGGGAACACCATCCTCGGTGTTCTCTGTCCCTATACACAAAGAAACATGCCAAATAAAGAAAACAGCTACATATTGTCTTTGGAGCTCTATATTTACATCTCTTTACAACATTTACATATATTTACATGTCACACATTCATAGTTGCATGCTCAGTAACTAAAAAAATATAAAAGAAAATTTTAATCAGATCAACCACTTTTTGTGGTTCTTTCAAATTTTTTGGTGCTTTTGTTGCACCAAATTTGGCTTGGATTCTTATCTTTTTTCTAGAGGGTAGTATGTCTCCAATATCCAATGCTACTCTTCCTTGCATTCATGTTCCATCTATGAAAAATTCCTGACACATTTCTTCCTTATAAAACCCCAATGCACTTTTGATTCCAATAAGCTATGCTCATGACCAAGAAACCTAATTCATTTTCCGACCTCCCCTTCTCTGCTTCTCAGTCCCTTAGGAAATTTGGCTACTCATGTTCCATATATTCTCTCACTTTCCAAGTTTAGGAATCCCCTTCTCTTCGTCTCAATCCCTTAGGCGATCCATTCCTTGACAAGGCTTCCTCGCACTGAAAGGAGTTCAGATTAAAGGCACATCCATGACTTCAAAAATACCATACAGTCATAACATGCTTCATGGTAATAAATTGACATCATTGTTGTTATTATATCACAATGGCTCCATTGTTGAAATATTTAATCCATGTTCCATTGCACGTTTCGATATCTTTCAACTGCAACTACTTATCTTGCATCTTGGTCCAGCCACCCAACTAGGCGATTTCATGCTTTCCTGCATCATAACATGTATTCCTCCATAAGTTACATCATTAAGGAGATGCAATAATTTTAAATCATACATAATTAGCAGTTCGTTCATGAGGTGAACTTGGAATTCTCCTTTAATTCCTATCATGGAAAACTAGGTTAGCCCATAACCCAAACCATCATATATCATATCTTTGAATTTATGTTTATAAAAAAAAATATCAAAAGTCATGAAATATTGATACTTATCTTGGTTTTCTTCTTGCTTCTTTCTTTACATACACTGAATCAATAGATAATCAAGTAAGCACCCAGTGCCTTCATTTCACTTTAACCACATACACACACCAGATTGGTTTCCAGTTGAAAATCATCCAATGCCTTCTCTTCACTTTAACCACATACACCCACCAAATTGGTTTTTCATCAACAAGCATCCAATGCCTTCTCTTCACTTTGACCACATACACACACTGGATTGGTCCAATTCCTTCTCTTCACTTTGACCGTGTACACACACTAGATTGGTCTAATTCATTCTCTTATCTTCTCTTTGATTTAAAATTTACTAAGTGACTCATTGGCCTCAAGATGAACACTTAAGTCCAATCACTATCCGACTATTATGGGCACTACCAACTCGGTAGTCTTTTGTCGATAGGAATATAGGTGTTTTTCACACCTGTGTAGGCCCAGGTATTTCCATACCTTCCTATGTGTGGCACTAAACATTATAAGGCTCTAGACAATCCCTTACCTTTCTAAAAACTTTTGCACATACACAACACATAGGCCCAGAGAGTGCCATGTATGCCTATTATGAACACACAAACACAACACATGGTACAACACAACACACATAATACATATTTACCCCATTCTTGTGTGCAACACATGCACATGTAAAACAAATACACACATACACTTAAAGTATCACATTACACAATATCACAATAATCTAAAGACCACTTTATCTCCATGCATGTGAACTGGGCCAAACTACCTCATTTGTTTTTCCCATTTTTTTTAACCTTGACATGGGCACAATGTAAGAGATATGTTCACATATTTATAAATTAGCGGAGTTCTCTTTCATTTTGAAAAAATTCCTCATCATAGTGGGAATTGTTTTGTTCCAGCCATATACTTGGGTACTTTTTAAGTACTCATCCTTTCATTCTAATGACCTCTGACATCCCTATTAGAAACAATGGAATTTTCATAGTTATAAATATATGTATCAATAAGCATGAGAATGTATTACATATACCACCATCCACTAACATAATCATGCATGCATCATACAAGTATCCATCGACATAATCTCATATGCAATATATAAGTATCCATCAACATAATAAGATATGAAAGATATAGATATGAAAGATATAGATATCCATCAACATAATCATGTATGCAACATATAAGTATGTGTGCAAGTATAGTCAAAGGTTAAGAGAACTCCCTTCTTTCTAGTTTCCTGGCTACACATATCTCTGTCCATTATTCTCATGGACTCAACTAGCCCATTAGGTTGTTACATTACTTAATCATGGCCACAATAACCATTAGCTTATGTCAAATAGGTCCAGGGTTTATATGGCTCCATGATTGAAGGTATGTAGGCATCATACAACCCTTTCATATTACTATTGTTTTCATTCTTACTTATTGTTATGTTAATCTCAATTTCCCAATAGTATTCCATATTACTTGGAAATTTACTTAGCATGTTCTCCTTCATGCCTATCAAGCACTTTCCTTTTCTAGGATTCCACGCATTCATGCCACTCTAACTTCTTTATTCCAAGATCCTCAATAATTCCATTCAAAATTTAAGAATAAACAACCAATACAAGAGGAAAAACAAAGTATATCATTGCAAAAGAACACGAATTTCACAACAATCTATATTTGCAAAATTGCAATAAAACAAAATCATAAACAAAACCAAAACCAACATGATAATAAAACCAAAACTAGAATGGCCATGCAGAAGTATAAAAGAAAAAAATGATATCAATCCATGAAATCAAGAATTTGAAGCCACAACACACAAGCGTTAAACAAAGTAGTATCCAAAATTCAACTCAATATCCATGAGCCTAGCATTCATGGAATTTTCAACCATCATATAAGTGGGAATATGTACCCTATAAATTAGTGAAGGCTTATTTACAAGGCTAGTGGCAACCATGAATTCTTATGTTCCCCAAAAGTCCACATGGAATTTTTTTCAACATATATCTTCGTCTTTCAGGGGCTTTGAGAGATTGCTCCCTTTTTTCCTTTGAAATTTTCTTGTGCAAATCCACATCCTTGTGGCTCATGGGATTTATTGTCTTCCTTTTTTCTATTCTTGCAGAGGAAATCCCTGTTATATGGAATCTACGACTACGAACATAAGTGTCTTCCCTAGGCCTGGTCGACTGACCTAGAAAAACGGAAACAAAAGGCCATCGGATAAGGCCTACATGGAATCTATCGTAAGCTTCGCTCCTTTCTTAGCTTGTGTAACAACCTTGGTGAAATTCCATGTAATAAAAGTCAATAAATGCAAAATAATAACCATGGTTGATGGGACACTTATTCCAAGTTGAATGTTGGGCAACACATCCTAGGGGGTGTTCATTTGATTGTTTATGGCTAAGGAAATTGGGAAAGGAAATTGAAAAGGATTTGGAAAGGTAAAATAGCATTTTTGACACATTTATTTATGAAAAATAATGGAAATTAGGAGAAAAGCGAGGTGAAAGGTCATAGGTTTCATGTGAGGATAAAATTGAAGGAAAATAATGGAAAATGAAGAAAATAGAGGCCTCATTCATAAAAAGGCTTCTGAGGATCAGTTGGTAACATTTTTGTCAGTTCATTTTTGGAGCTCTCTCATTATTCTCTATCTCTCTCTCTCACTCTTAGGCACTTAGAGTTTTCTTGGAGCATTTTGGAGTTGGAGAAAGAAAGGAAAAGAAGGTAAGAGGAAGCAAAGATCAAGAAGGGAAGGGGAGGATCATGCAACTATAGCAAGATTCATTGCAGGTATCGGTTTTCATGTGTATTTTCCTTGATATATTTGGCATGCATGGTATTTCATGTGGTTCTTTATTATTGTGGCATGGGTTTCTCTAGGTGCAACATTGTTTTTAGGCTAGCCTTTCCATTTCTGGATAACAATGGTGTGATGGGGTTCTCATGTTTTGGTTGAGTTGGATTTCCAGATGGATTCAAGGATGAGTGAGGTGGATCTCAGTAATGATATAACACATGGCCTAGTAATCCCTGAATCAGACTCTGGATTGCAATAAAGCCGAATATTGTGTTGCTCAGATGGCCTAGGAATCCTTGTCAGTGAATGGCAGGATATATGATAAAGCCAAGAGGTGGTTTTCCGTCCGTTGGGCCTAATAATCTTGGTTTGGGATATGCAGTAAAGTCTGGAGAGTTGGTATCAGTTTAGGGCCTAGTGACCTGGTGTGGATTGCGGTAAATCCTAAGAGACTGGGGTCTCGATTTAGGGCATAATGATCTAGGTTTTGATTGCACAAAAGCCTGAGAGACTAGGAGATAGGAAAATTCCTCACAGTGTAGGTGGAGAAATCCAGTGGCATCCATGCTTGTTGGCCTAGTGATCCAGTGGAGATCATGGTAAATCCTGTTATGATGTGTTCATTTTGTTTGCCTAGTTATCCGAGATAGATTAAGATAAAGCCTAGTTTCTAGTGATGAGGGTGAGGTGGTTTGACCTTGGTATGCCCTGGTTGGTTCTTTAGGTTTGAGTCCCACATTTGTGCTTGGAATATGGCATGGGGGTGAATGGCTAAATAGATATTTGACTCAGCCATTCTATGGTTGGGTGGAACATGGAAGTCCCATCTCGGGTTTGGTTTTTGCATCATTAATGAAATGTTATTTACCTTTGTATTTTTATCAGCATTTTGATGGATTATATGTGGCCTATATGACTGTAATTTCATGAGTATTTATGTTGTTATTATGTTGGTTATATCCGTGTTTTATGACAACAACTATGTATGGATTTCAACATGTTTTTACTTGTAAATAAATGGATAATGTATCTATGGCATAATAGATGATAATGCAACAAATGACATGAGGGAAGAATGGTTCATAATGATTCTTAGATAAGTATGAGATCCCTACACTTAATTTTATTGTTTACATTTGTAGGTTACATGTTGATGATATGTTTGACGAAATGCCTGTAATGGCTAGTAGGGTACGATTAAGGTCTTGTTCAACTTATTTATTTTGCATCATTGTTTCCACTTTCTTTTACTGTTCCTGAGTTATCATTCCGTTTTGGGCAGTGACCTAGGCTCTGGGCCTAAAAACGTGGCTCAAATCCCATAGTTGCTAGCATAGAACTAACAAATTTTGTCTCTAATCATTGGTAGGAAAACCTATGAGAGAGACTTTGGGTTTCTGGATGCTCTCTTGTCTATATCATGAGAGCAACTAAGGCCTAAGATGTACGAAACATCAGTGGGACCCGGGGACAAGATGTTTGAGTGGATGACATGTCTCACGAGGGTTCTATTGCTGATGTGGATAGGTTGGTTGATGTGTTCCATCGATTCCACTTCCTTAATGTCACATAGGAGGTCGAATCCAATCATAGTAGCCTCTCGTTGCATGGTTACTCGGTTGGCATGGTACTTGGGTAGATGTGGGAGAAGGATGTTATAACTTATATGCTCCAATCCTAGCTCCTATTTCTATAATTAGAACACACATAATAAAACAAGACAAGCCAAAGATCTATGACATCTATGTAGCATAATCCAATCACTTCATTCAATAGATCAACATGGCATTGAAATAAATTAAATCATAACATCACATATAGGAAAAAAATCTACTCTTTGTATTAATAGAAATGAAGAGATTTAAAACGAAAAATAGGGGTTGATCTTGTAGAATATCTCCCCAAGTTGACTTGTCATTTTCTTGCCAAAAAGTATGCCTCTTTGTCACCATAATGCATGGAATATTGACTCTCAAAGAAAGAACATGAGGGTAGAATCAATATTCAAAACTCAACCCCTTTCCCATGGATGGATGTAAATATATAGATGAGGGAGGTAGTTCATGAATTCTTATCCATTTACCAATCTAGGCTCAAGATCCACTTGAGATGGGAGGATGAGCTCAAGGGATAAGAGGTGAAAACTCCAAGGTAGAATCATATAGGATTTGAGACTCTTACCTAAGGTAAATGGTTGAAACAACCTTAGGAAGCTTCTAGAAGAGGAAGCTTTGGGATTCTTTTGATTTTTACTAACTTTCTAGAATTAGCGCACCCCCAACAAGTGACAACCTTCTGGTGATTATCGTAGGTGTAGAGAATGTCAACGATAGTCCCTAGAGGGACAGGATGCATTGGGCCTTAAAATCTTGGAAAGTAGTCAAGAGAAAAAAATCAGGGATTCAGTAGATTCATGCTCAGGGATTTGTGTAGGGATGATGACAATATGTGAAAGGATGTGAATTGGTCCCATTTGAGAGCCTATTGACCAGATGTGACAAAATGGCCTATAATATATTGCCTCCTAAAGTGTAAAGTGAGAAATGAAAACTGTTGACTCAAGTGATTTACCTTGTGACAAGTTAGGATCAATAACAATTGGTCAAGAGCATCATCTGTTACAATACATTTACATCATGATATATTTGCTGAGGGAGGGATACCCATGCTCAACACATAAGCTAACATTACATGTACAATGACCAAAAAACATGTCCATGGATGAATGATGGTGGAGCCATGATTTGATGACTGTCTCTTTGATCATAGCCATCATACATTGTTATCTTATATTAATCTTGAAATTGCAACGTGGATGGATGAAACTAAATCTGATGTCTTCTATCTCGTTCACACGACCAACCAATGTATGAGTCTAACCCTATGAATTAATGAGATAAAGTTGAACATGGTAGAAAACATATGATTATCGACCAATGATTAAAGCGATTAACAAACGCGTGAGAAACCACTGATGATGTTGATGAATCTCAAGCTACTCTAGTAAAATTCATAAGGTGTGAATGAATGATTTGATTCCAAACACCACAAAAAATATTTCAGTCGAAGGTCAATGATGTAAACATGTCGCTGAGAGCAAGGAAACTTGTCATTGATGTATGTAAGCACCAAGGTACCAAATTAGTGTTCCTAAGTCAACTTCTTGGATAATGAGCTGATGTCGATACGAAGTGACCCGTAGCATAAGGGCCTTGATGTATCCCCCATCAATGACATGAAATGGGTATGATGATATGAGACAAAATGAAAAAAATGATGCTGATACGGAACTAGATTAGGAACGACAGACATGGAATGTAGGATTAAGAGTATTGTAGCAGATATTAACTGAATGATTTATCTTTAGCATAATGGAGACACTAAAATGGAGATGGCAGCATTGAACCAAAACTAAAATAGAGGCTTTGAAAAGGTAGAATAAACCAAAAGAAAAGAAAATATACCAACCAAAAAGCCACAAAGATGAAGTGGAAGATCATCATGTTCAGGAGTGACTCACTGCCATTAACAAGTGGAGTATCATGTTTTCCCAATTTCCCTAACCATTACTAGTTAGTACCTCTTTATTTTTGAGAAGTTTGAGGAGGATAACATATTATTTAATTGTAAGTTCATCCTTCAGATGAATCCATATGAGAA